>ML663483.1:1398207-1502172 GCA_007570785.1 Antilocapra americana | reverse complement strand
ATGGCATTGAAACATGTTAATTATCATATGTCTAATCAATCACCAGCCCCGAGAATCAATCCTGGGCTGGCGATTGATTAGACATATGATAATTAACATGTTTCAATGCCATTCTCCCATATCATCCCACCCTTTCCCTCATTACAGAGTCCACGAGTCTATTCTATACATCTGCGTTCCTTTTGCTGTCTCGCATGTTGGGTTCTGGTTGCTGTCTTTCTAAATTCCATATATATGTGTTAATATACTGTATTGTTGTTTTTGCTTCTGGCTGACTTCACTCTGGATAATGGGCATTCCTATACACTAACAGTGAGAAATCAGAAAGAGAAATTAAGGAAACAATTCCATTCACCATCGAAACAAAAAGAATAAAATACTTAGGAGTATTTCGACCTAAAGAAACAAAAGACTTGTATATAGAAAACTATAAAACACTGATGAAAGAAATCAAAGAGGACACAAACAGATGGAGAAATGTGCCGTGTTCATGGATTGGAAGAATCAATATAGTGAAAATGAGTATACTACCTAAAGCAATCTATAGATTGAATGCAATTCCTATCAAGCTACCAGAGGTCTTCTTTAAAGAATTAGAACAAATAATTTCTCAGTTTGTATGGAAATACAAAAAACCTCGTATAGCCAAAGCAATCTTGAGAAAGAAGAATGGAACTGGTGGAATCAACCTACCTGACTTTAGGTTATACTACAAATCCACAGTCATTAAGACAGTATGGTACTGGCACAAAGACAGAAATATAGATCAATGGAACAGAATAGAAAGCTCAGAGATAAATCCACACATCTATGGACACCTTATCTTTGACAAAGGAGGCAAGAATATACAATGGAGAAAAGACAACCTCTTTAACAAGTGGTGCTGGGAAAACTGGACAGCCACTTGTAAAAGAATGAAACTAGAACACTTTCTAACATCATACACAAAGATAAACTCAAAATGGATCAAAGATCTAAGCATAAGACCAGAAACTATAAAATTCCTAGAGGATAACATAGGCAAAACACTCTCTGACATAAACCAAAGCGGGATACTCCATGACCCACCTCCCAGAATACTGGGAATAAAAACACGAATAAACAAATGGGACCTAATTAAAATTAAAAGCTTCTGCACAACAAAGGAAACTATAAGCAAGGTAAAAAGACAGCCTTCAGAATGGGAGAAAATAATAGCCAATGAAGCAACGGATAAACAATTAATCTCAAAAATATACAAACAACTCCTGCAGCTCCATTCTAGAAAAATAAATGACCCAATCAAAAAGTGGACCAAAGAACTTAACAGACATTTCTCCAAAGAAGACATAAAAATGGCTAACAAACACATGAAAAGATGCTCAACATCACTCATTATCAGAGAAATGCAAATCAAAACCACAATGAGGTACCACTTTACACCAGTCAGAATGGCTGTAATCCAAAAATCTACAAGCAATAAATGCTGGAGAGGATGTGGAGAAAAGGGAACTCTCCTACACTGTTGGTGGGAATGCAAACTAGTACAGCCACTATGGAAAACAGTGTGGAGATTCCTTAAAAAGCTACAAATAGTCCTGCCATATGACCCAGCAATCCCACTGCTGGGCATACACACCCTGGAAACCAGAATTGAAAGAGCCACGTGTACCCCAATGTTCATCGCTGCATTGTTTACAATAGCCAGGACATGGAAGCAACCTAGATGCCCATCAACTGATGAATGGATAAGAAAGCTGTGGTACATATACACAATGGAATATTACTCAGCATTAAAAAAAATTCATTTGAAGCAATTCTACTCAGATGGACCGAATTGGATATACTTTTGTTGCTCTTATTGTTGTGCTTACATATGCATTCCTGATGGGTATACATATAGCAGAGGAATTGCTAGTTATCAGAGTATTCATATGTTCAGCTTTAGTAGACAGTGACAAAATATTTTCCAAAGCAGTTGTCACATTATGGAAAATACTGTTTTTTTATTTTTTTAATTAATTTATTTTTTATTTGAAGGATAGTTGCTATGCAGAATTGTGTTGTTTTCTGTCAAACCTCAACATGAATCAGCTGTAAGTACTGATGATCACAAGTTGCCTAAATTTTACCTGGTCTGAAGTTAAATGGATTCTTATATAGGGATTCAAGATATGACAGGAGAATTTTAATGGTGTGCTAGAGCTATATGTACTGACTCACTAAGGTCATCTTTAGTATATTTCTTTCAAATCTGCATTCAATAATGTCACATTGGTAGTTTAAAATTACCCATGGTGGGAGTATTTACACCATAGAAATCAAGTAATACTTGATTTACAATCAAGGTGTCTATCTTTCCTCAGACTGTTTACCAGAACACCACTGGTAAAGCACAAAGTTTAAGCAAGTGTATGGCCACTCACAGATATTTAGCTTTGAATAAATCATTTCTGATTCCCAGAGGATGTAGGGTAAGGACATATTCAAATTGTTCTATTAGTAAAGATGTTAATAAGATTAATAAAATAGCAAATATTTATTGAGTTCTAACTGTGCATCAATCATTGGACTGCAATTTATTAGGATCCTCTCTTCCAGTTCTCACATCAATTTCCACAACCCTATGAGGTAAAATACTATTTAAATCCACATTTTACAAATGAAGAATCTGGGGCACAGAGTTTAAAAATTTTGTCCTTAGTCTCTAAAGTGGTAAGTGGTCCATATGAGTTACTCCTCCTTAGGCTTAAATATTAGATCTTTAGAAGCATAGAGGCTCAATGAGGGCAGAAACTGTCTTATCCATATCTCTATTGCCAGTGTCTGGAGGTGCCTAGTACAAAATCTTTACTGAATAAATAGGTGAATGAATGTGTGAATAACTGTTTGACCGAATGAATGACTAATACTAGGCTTCTATGCCTTAGGTTGCTAAAGCCTTAATTTAGTAATCCAATAGTTGTCCCTAGTCATTATACTTACTTTTTTTCATCTAATTCTGTCTTGAACCCATTCTAATCAGGCTTTTGTCCTAACCACTCTCACAAAAGATGATTGGTCAAGATCACCAATAACTTTCATACTGCTAAATCAAATCATCACTTATTAGCTATTATCATAGTCAAAGTGTCTGTCAAAAGCATTTGATATTGATACAGTTGAGTATTTTTTGCATTTTTTGTAACTTTTAAAAAATAATTTTTAAATAAATTTCAAACATTTTAAATGTTTTTGTTTTCAAACTTATGCTTCCAGGTAAGAGGGAATCAACACATTCTTCCATTTACCTCCTACTGTATTAAAATATGTAATATGGACAGACTGCACAGAAAGCTGATTGAGAACTCTGAAAAGTAAACAACAGCAGGAGGACCAGGGAAGAAAATCAGAATTCAAAGTACCAGTGAATCAGTGATTAATTTACCCATTTTTACCCTCTCCTATATTCCCTGGCCTGCAGTTACTATAACTTGAAACTCAAAAGTGAGACCTGGGGATGCAGAGATAGAGAGCCAGGAGAAATCCACCAGTTCTAGCTGGAGAGAGAAAAAGAGAATTCCTAAAGCTCAAAGAGAGTAAGGTAAAACACCATTTGTTTTCTTCTCTCTCTAGTTTTCTTAATTCTTCATTGATCTAATCAAATCAAGTCTTTGTTAACAAAAATGTCAATATTCTATAGGATATAAATAAAACCCAGAATCTCAATGTAGTATTACTCAAATGTACAGGACACAAACTATTCAGGATATGAAGATCCATGAATATCTCAATTTACATGGCAAATCAACATATGCTACAGAAGAGATGCAGAAGATGTTGGAATTATCTAGTATTTGAAGCATGTTTAACAAAAATGTTCAAATAAGCAATCATAATACTCCTGAATCAAATACTAAAACAAGGCATCAGTAAAAAAAAAAATAGAATGTGGCTTCCCTGGTGGCTCAGATGATAAAGAATCTGCCTGTGATGCAGGAGACCTGAGTTCAATCCTTGGGTCAGGAAGATCTCCTGGAGAAGGGAATGGCTACCCAATTCAGTATCCTTGTCTGGAGAATTCCATAGACAGAGGAGCCTGGTGGGCTATAGTCCATGGGATTGCAAAGAGTCTGACATGACTGAGCAACTAATATTTTCACTCTCAAAGAAATATAATATACAAAGAAGAACCAAATGGGAATTTTTGAATTGAAAAAATGAACTGGATTGAAAAATACGATAACCAAAACAATTACAAACCCACAAAATTTCAGTTTCTGGATTTAATAGCAGGATAGAAATGACAGAGGAAGGAGTTAGTAAACTTGAAGTTAGACTAATAGAAAAAGATTGAAAAAAAATGAATGAAGCCTTAGGGACCTGTAGGACAGCACAAAGTGTCTGTATAATCAAAGTCTCAAAAGGAAAAGAAAAAGATGATGGTGCTGAAAGAGTATTCAAAGAAATAATGACTGAAAATGTTCCAAATGTGGCCAATTATCTGACATAAATATACCAATAAAAAGAAGCTGAGTGAACCCCAAACAGGAAAAAACCCCCAAATCCAAGTCTGGTCACATTATAAACAAAGTGTTTAAAGCTAAATACAAATAACAGTTGGAAATCAAATTTAAAAAGACACAACAGTTCCTCCAAAAGATTTAGGTATACATCTAACAAGGTATATATCTAACAAGACATGTACAAAAGCTGAATTCTGAAAAATACAAAATGTTGATGAAATAACCCAAGAAGACGTAAATAAATGAACATACTGAGTTATACGAATTAGCTGAATTGATGCAATAAAGATGTTGGTTTTCCTCAGAGATCTATAGATTCACAAAATACCAATCAAAATCCCAGCAGAAATTTTATAGATATAGACAAGTTAATGTTAAAATAAAGCAGAAAAATAAAAAACAAAAGAAAGGAGAATACCATTTTGAAAAAGAAAAACAAAGTTGGGAAAATTACACTACCCAATTTTAGGCCAAATTAAAAAAGCCAAAATAATCAGATCAGTGTGGTATTGGTAAAGAAAAAGATACAGATCTATGGAACCTAATAAATAGGAGAGATATAAACCTACATACATATGGCCTTTGAGTTTTACAAACATGCAAAATCTCTTTGGAGAAAGGATAGACTTTTTAACAAATGTTGTTGGAATCTTTGGTTGTCAATATGCATAAAAATGAACAACTTACATCTCACAATTTATCCAAAACTAACCCAAAATAGATCATAGATGTAAATGTAAAGCCCAAATCAATGAAATTTCTGGGAAAATTACATAGGAGAAAATGTTTGTGAGGTGAAATGAGGCAAAGAATTCTTAGAATCCAAACTAAAGCACAATCTATACAAGAAAATATTGATAAATTGGACTTTATCAAATTAAAAAATTTTTGCTCTGCCAAACACACGGAAAGAAAAAGAAAAGACCAGGTGACAATGGATAGAAAATATCTGCAAATCATATATCTGATAAAGGACTTGCATCTACAAATATGTATATTTTGAAAAACATGAATTTCAACCACATGAAAAGATGGGTAAAGAACTTGATAAAACACTTCACCATAGAGATTATGGCAAATGAGCATATGAAAGATATTCAGCAATATTAGCTATCAGTTCAGTTCAGTTCAGTCACTCAGTCGTGTCTGACTCTTTGCGACCCCATGAATCACAGCACGTCATGCCTCCCTGTCCACCACCAACTCCCGGAGTTCACCCAAACTCATGTCCACTGAGTCGGCAATGCCATCCAGCCATCTCATCCTCTGTCGTCCCCTTTTCCTCCTGCCCCCAATCCTTCCCAGCATCAGGGTCTTTTCCAATGAGTCAACTCTTCACATGAGGTGGCCAAAGTGTTGGAGTTTCAGCTTCAACATCAGTCCTTTCAATGAACAACCAGGACTGATCTCCTTTAGAATGGACTGGTTGGATCTTCTTTCAGTTCAAGGGACTCTCAAGAGTCTTCTCCAACACCACAGTTCAAAAGCATCAATTCTTTGGTGCTCAGCTTTCTTCATCGTCCAACTCTCACATCCATACATGACCACTGGAAAAACCATAGCCTTGACTAGATGGACCTTTGTTGGCAAAGTAATGTCTCTGCTTTTTAATATGCTATCTAGATTGATCGTAACTTTCCTTCCAAGGAGCAAGCATCTTTTAACTTCATTGCTGCAATCACCATCTGCACTGATCTTGGAGCCCAAAAAAATAAAGTGTGCCACTGTTTCTACTGTTTCCCCATCTATTTAGATGCCATGATCTTAGTTTTCTGAATGTTGAGCTTTCAGCCAACTTTTCCACTCTCCTCTTTCACTTTCATCAAGAGGCTTTTTAGTTCCTCTTCATGTTCTGCCATAAGAATGGTGTCATCTGCATATCTGAGGTTATTGATATTTCTCCCGGCAATCTTGATTCCAGCTTGTGCTTCTTCCAGCCCAGCGTTTCTCATGATGTACTCTGCATATAAGTTAAATAAGCACGGAACCCCATGAACAATATGAAACGGCAAAACGATAGGATACTGAAAGAGGAACTCCCAAGGTCAGTAGGTGACCAATATACTACTGGAGATCAATGGAGAAATAACTCCAGAAAGAATGAAGGAATGGAGCCAAAGCAAAAACAATACACAGTTGTGGATGTGGCTGGTGACAGAAGCAAGGTCTGATGCTGTAAAGAGCAATATTGCATAGGAACCTGAAATGTTAGATCCATGAATCAAGGCGAATTGGAAGTGGTCAAACATGAGATGGCAAGAGTGAACGTAGACATTCTAGGAATCAGCGAACTAAGATGCACTGGAATGGGTGAATTTAACTCAGATGATGTGGGCAGGAATATTAGTTATCAGACAAATGCAAATTAACACTGCAATGAGATATCACTACACATCTATTATACAAGCTGAAATAAAAAAGAGTGATGGGCTTTCCTGGTGGCTCAGTGGTAAAGAATCCACCTGCCAATGCAGGAGACATGGGTTCAATCCCTGATTATGGAAGATCCCACATGCTATGGAGCAACTAAGTCTGTGTATCACAGTTAAGCCCGTGTGCCACAACTATTGAGCCTGTGCTCTAGATAGAGCCCAGGAGCTGCAACTACGGAAGCCTGCATGCTCCAGAGCACGTGCTCCACAGGAGAAGCCACCACAATGAGAAGCCTGCACACAGCAACTAGAGAAAAGCCCATGCAGCAACGAAGACCCAGCACGGCCAAAAATAAATAAATAAAAATTATTTAAAAAAAACAGTGATAATACCAAATGCCAAACAGGATGGGGAAAACTAATTAGAGAGTTCAGGTGATGACAACCTGAACTAACTTATAGTTTTCCATCCAGTCTTTTATCTAATATTTCACCCACTGATAATTACTGCCTGGATCTGTGACGTCACTGAAGCTTGTAAAATGGTGATTTTCTACATTTATTTCTATGTTTACTCTATATTTATTGTATTTATTGTGAAAAAGAACTTTCCCTCATCAACCTAGAGTTATTTGGTTGTACTGAAATAGTCTGTATAGGAAAAGCAGAATAAAATACTGAGTTCCTTTCTTTTGTTAATTGTCAGAGTAAAGGGTTGATGTTTTATTTACTTTAAATGGTATCGAATGAGATTTTTTCTGTGATGGGGGTTGGGAGGGCGATCTCTTTATTTCTCTTTCAGTATCCTTGATAAACTCAAGAGTTTTTACATATTCTACGTGTTTCAATCACTTAGTAATCATGCAGTTACTAACATTATTTGATGCTCATATATTTTTGACATGATCCCATTAGTCTTTGATGGCTTTCTTGCTCACTGACACAACAATATAACACAGTTTCATCTTATTTATTTCTTCTCAAATCTGGAATTAGCTAATACCCTCAAGAAATCTTGATACTTTTTCTGTAGCATAGTATTTAGAGATTTTGTGCATCATTTTGTATATTTTTTATCACATGTGCTCAGTCCTGTCTGACTCTTTGCAATTTTTATCATAGACTAATGGAAAATATTTGTAGTCAATGTTGATTTAAGGTGGTTTTATTATGTTTTTGTTTAGTTGCTAAGCCATGTTTGACTCTTTTGGACTGATTGACCCAATGGACTATGGCTTGTCAGGCTCCTCTGTCCATGGATACTGGAGTGGGTTACCATTCCCTTCTCCAAGGGATCTTCCTGACCCAGGGATTGAATCTGTGTTTCCTGCATTGCAGGTGGATCCTTTATCACTGAGCCACCAGGGAAGCCCCATTATAATGTTACTTAAACATAAATAATAGTAGAGCTCTGTATGAATAAATTTCTTAAGCTAACAGTGCTGATACAATTATAAAATCAGTGATAAATTAACAGCATTAATTTAATGTTATGCATTAGATTGTTTTGCTGAAAGTAAATTACATTTCATAACATGAATATGACTCTGCAATGGCATATTGAGTATAGCTTATCTTATTGTATGCTGTGGGATGACTCACTTCCCCTAACACTTTATTCTGACAACCAAGAAATTGTATTATGTACCACATACCTGGTATAGGACCTGACCACATATTTTACAAGGTCTGATTTGTTCATTGCATATCAACTCGAAATAATTAAGTGGTACTGTCTGGCATTGATATGTTTGTGAATACAAACAAGTGTGAGTGTTGATGATGTATGACAGCATTCATTTACAAAGTAGTCTTGTAGATAATCCTGAATATGCTTATATTAATTTATTTTAGATTATTTCCTTGGGAGATGGTCAGGTGCCAATTAAAGCAAGAAGGCTAAGAGTTTTCATAGTACAAGTTGAGGTTAAAGGGAATATATCTGATGACAGACTGTGACTTCAGAAGCACATGAGAAAGAAGAGACAGCAACACGTGGTTTCTAAATGTACCATAGCAAAACACTATTAGTTGGCCATGGCTACCAAAGAAAGTAGAGGGAGTGAAGTGAGCAAGTTATAAAACAAAGTAAGCTACAAAGTGTTTATAGTACCTAATGAATATTATTGGTTAATGTGAAACAGAAAAAAGTTGAAGCATGAGATAAAAGCAGCACTTATTTAAAACAAAAGCACAAACAGCCATCCGTAAGATAGCATTTAATTTACTCTTCAAATAAATATTGACCAATATCAAGCTAAAAGATGTAGCTTGGATGGTTTTCCACATTGTTGCTGAGCTGGGAGTCCTACAAGTCTCCTATCCTTGCTTGAATGTCATCCTTGACTTCTAGTGGGAATTTTACAGTAATGTTTAAGCAGGGGAGTGAGATATCAGTTTTGTTTTGCAAGTGATCTCTGTGGTTATGTAGATTCTACATAGTAAAACATATGACTTTTAGCTGAGACTTGTAGCCGATTTCTGAAATGAGTTAGGAGGCTACTGCAGAGTCTTATTTGTTGAGGGTCTCAATTGAGAGAAAAATGGAGTTGGGAGGCTTGATCTGAGGCATTTTTTTCTGATTTGGTTATTTCTGATTTCAGGATTTGACGAGCAAATGGAAAAGATGAACAAGTTAAGAAGGTGTTACAGTAATCCAGGTAAGAAGGGATGTGAACCTGAACAAGGTAATGAGATTAAGAATGGGAAAAAAAAACAGGATGAACTACACAGATATTAAGGAAGTAGAAGTCTCAGGACACTTGATGGAAGAGATACTTGGAGAAAGAAAGAGGGAGGAGCAAGAATGATCTTCAGGTTTTAAAAATTATCTACTACAAGTTACTGTTCTCAAACGTTATCAATGTAAAAACCCCTACATCTTTCTCAGATTCTTCCATGTCCTATTCGAATTGTCACTGGGAGAAGACCTTTCAAATAGTATTTACTGGGGAACCCAATATAGAAACACATCACCTACAGGAATATACTCATAAAGATAACTTTATCTAGGAGGGAAAATAAAAGTAAGCAAGTAACACCTATGGGGTCAGCAAACTACCGTGCACAGACAAATCTGGATGGCTGCCTGTATTTTTAGTCGATTGAGATTAAAAATGTTTTTTTACATTTTTAGTTTTTAAAAATTGAAAGAATAATAATTTTTCAAAACAGTTTAAAATGACCAAATTCAAATGTCAGTGCCCATAAATAAAGTTCAATGGGAACACAGCCATGCTCATTTGTGTACACACTGTCTATGGCTGCTTTGGGGCTACAGTTGCAGACTTGAATAGCTGACAGAGACCTTATAATCCTCAAAGCCTAAAATACTTATTACTTGGCTCTGCAAGTAGACAGTTTGTATACTCCCTATCTTCTATAACCTAGATATTGTGCCAGGGCTTTCATACTGTGTCTCCTTTACGTTTCTCAAAACTTTAAATTGTATATGAGGTTATAGAGACCTGGAGAAATCATCTAGCTGACAGAGAAAAATGACTGATTTGTTTGTAAAAATATTCAAATTATTTAGGCAAATGTATTGTTACCTTCTCTCTCTTTTTTTAAAGGATCGTATCCTTTCCCGCCTTAAACACTGTTACTCACTCCAAATGCTCAAGGTACCAAAGCTAAATTTTCAGAACATAAGGCCCTTTGCAAATGCAATCTTTTAGTCACATCGCATCACTCTTTTACCCACCAGTTACCACTGAATTTCTCACCGTTCTCCCATTGTTTAGACACAAGCTGAAAGTAACACAATCAAGAGATATTTGGTATTCACTTCATTTTGGTCCCTTGTCTACTCTTCCCTTCTATGCTTTTCTTCCCTTTACTTTCTAGATCGAATTGTCTACCACTAGGAAATATAAAAAGAATGAAGGAGGGAAACAGCAAAATACATAAGGGTTTCATTTCGGGGAAGCATATCTCTTACCACTCAGGTCAGCCTAACTGGTCAAATCCTCGAGGGTAGGACTGTGCTTTTTTTTTTTTAAACGTTATTCAACATCTACGAGAGGTTCAGCGGATGGCCATTCGGATATTGATTTCCCCACCTCCCCCTCTTCCTCTCCTTTAGAAACCCTAGAAAACAGAACATCTCCCCACAGAAACATCTCAGGGTCGCGCCAAGATCCAGGCTTGTGCACTGAGACTCGCCTGGCGCCGCAGCCTCGACTCGCAAGTCCGTGGGGTCTCCGGGCAGAAACCCAGCGCGGGCTTCTCGATCGACAGCGTGCGCGTGCGCGCTCCCCCCGCGGCCCCCTACCCTGCAGCAAGGGGAGCGTGACGTAATGCAACCTCAGCAAGTCAGGCGCGGTATAAAAGAGGATTAGGCGGCGCGCCTCCCAGACGCAGAGTAGCTTGTGATTGGCTCGAGCTGCAGAACCTCGGAAACCCGAATGTGAGGAGCTAGCTGTTCCACAGCTGCCGCCCCCCGCAGAAATCCGGAGCGCGGTCAGAATCCAACTGGCGGCGGCGGCGGCGGCGGCAGGTAAGGAGACTTCTGAGGAGAGAGTACAGGGACTTAGGTCTGCTGCTCTCAGTGTCGCTTGGGTGAGTTGAGGAGAGGCTCACACCCAGCACGTAGTGTAGGGCGACGGGAACAATGGAAGTGGCGTCTAGTCCCTAAGCGTTCCCTCCCCTCGGCAGACAGTGTTTCTCCTCAGCAGCGGGTGGCTGGGGGAATTAAGAGAATTACTTCTTCGGCTGCCCTGTTTTTCTCCGAGGCCACAGCCCCCGGGGGCGAGAGCCGTCGTGGAGGCCGTCGGTGGTTTAGGCTGACGGGAAAATGGCGGAAAACAAAACGGTGAAGAATGCGGCGGCCCCCTGGCATTTTCTCTCGGCGACACCACCCCCCCCCAATTCCTCTCAGTTGCACTTCCCCCATCTCGCTCCCGCCCCCGTCCCCGCCAGCCGCGGTTGGTAACCTTGGAAAGCGCGAGGGATGACGGCGTTTGCGAGAGGGTGGCACCAAATCAGGCATTTTAGGGGCTAGGGAACCGTCAGAGCCTGTGGTGGGGGTGGGGGCCGTGTGCGGCAACTGTCGCCTTCGCTAAAACACCACCATTTTGGTTCCCTGCCGCCGTCTCCCGTGTAGCGGGGCAGAGGGAGCAGGATGGTGAGGGGTTGGGCAGCACGGCGTGGGTAGTAGCGGTGGCGACCGCTGCACCAAGTGAGGGAGGAGGGGAAAGGGTATTCTTGTCTCTTCGCTTTCTGCCTTTCCACTGCGAAGGTTCTCGTTTGGTTGAAGATCCAGGAAGATGGGTAATGAATGGGAGGGCACGTGTGTGCGTTCTGCTCAAAATGATTGAAACTTGGCGTGATCGTGGGAAAGGGAGACTTCTGCGGGAAGAGGGTTGCGTCCAAAGCTGCAATACTGCTACTTGCCAGGGCTCCTTTGTCTCCTATCTCTGCTTATACTACTTTCACATTCTCTTGTTCTGCCGCCTTAGGAATTTTCTCTTGCCTCTCACCCTATTAACATCACCGAGAAGCTAGGCCCTGAATAATCTGTTTAGAGGAGACGAATGAGAGTAAAATGTGTGTGTGTGTGTGTGTGTGTGTTGAGGAGGGTGTTTGTTTTTTGTGTGTTGCTTTGATTTTTGTTTTGTGATTTCTGCTCCACATACATTGAGGGAAAGATGTTTTCTTGAAGAGTACTTGGTGGTTACCTCCATTCAGTAAGGATGTGAAATATACTCTTCAGAATACTGATAAGCCTAACTATATTGGCTACTGAATCCTTAACACACTGCTGTCTCACACCCCATTCGTTATTGATCTTACTGAAACTTTTTATATGGGGGAAAAGGTGCTCCAGTTTATTTATTTGATATTCTTACAGTGTGATAATTCCTGTAAGTGTTGCACTATGTGTTAAAATGTTTACACTTCATTGAACACTAGTGCAGATATTTTTTTCTATGGATTTGGCAACAATAAAGCTTGTCCTTGGTTCTCTTTTACTTTCCAAAATAAAATGTTGCTAGTGATTTTTAAAATATGATTTAGGAAAGATTTTGGTTTAATCAGGTGGTCGGATTCTAAGTGAATAACATTGTAAGTAGTTATTTCTGTTGGAATCCCTTTGGTTGCTTTTTAGGTTAACAGTTTTGAGCATATGAACCCTTCCCAATCTCACCCTGTACATTAAAGTGTAAAGAAAAATTCTTAAGTTGTGTCAGAAATTTGGTTTAAAATGTTTTAAGATAACTAATTGTGAATGTATTTTTACAATAGGTAAAAAGAACGTTCTTCCAAAGAAAATAACGTAGTTCAGAAGGAAAAATAACAAAAACAAAATGCTGCAGATTTTATTTTACAATATGTAAGAAAATCTACAGTTTCTTCAGGATACTCATATTAAGGTGATTAACAAATTACTTAATGTTTTGTTTAATAATTAAGCAAAATTAACTGTTTAAAACATTTTAAAGGCCTTTGTAATTGTTCTGTTGGTTATGTGATAAAGCAGTTATTCTAATTAAATTTAAAATAGTACACTGTTTTAAATGTTGGAAATAAGTCATTATGGCATTTTAATTTATCTCTCTGAAGACCTGGGTAGTTTGTGAACTCTCTTGACTTCATTTTGAAGGCAGAGAACAATGTGATGTTTAAAAAAGATAACAAAAATACAGTTCAGAATGTGCTCACACATAAAGTAATTTTGTTTGAATCATTTTGATGTACAGAGATGTCACCTACTGCTGTAGGATTTTGAGATACATGATTCAAATCTTGATAAAGATTACTTTGTGAGATTTTCCTGCCTTCTGTACACCTATAGAACTTTGAAGCAAGGGAAAAAAAATCTTAAGTGATCTCCTGTACTTAGGAATAGATTAAGCCAAATTTATTCAACATTTCTAACTAAAAATGAGGAAATGTTCTATAAAATTGACAGATTTTTTGGTTGATTTGCTTAGAAGCTTGTATCTGAGAGTAAATTATACATGTAGTTTTAAGAAATAATATTAAGTTACAGAATCTAATTTTAGGTTCCATACTATCTGGTGATCTTAAATATAGTATAAGTCATTTGAAATAAAATAGATTGAGCCCTTGATTTCAAAACTAGCATAAGACTAGCATGGCTTTATTAATTATTAATGAAAAAACTTACAAGTTAACAGTTACAAGTAAAAGCTATTCTGAAAGAACCAATTTGCTAAATGTTTGTATGTGATTGATCTTATCTCTACTACATTTAGGAAGCAGTCATGTTTCATGAGTCCTCAAAACTGTGAGCCAAGAGATTGTAGTAGAGTAAGGCAAGAAGTCCTTACTGGCTCAAAGAACTCCAGGGAAACTGGGATAGAACATTTTTCATTATAAGTAGAACCCCGGGAGCCAGATGTGAAACACAAGTTTATCTGCAGAGCTACGCTGCAGGGCTGAGCTGGGTCTGGAAGAAATGGATGAGAGCCACTGGATGAAATTCACTAATACTAGACACCTGAGTCCTCTAGTAATGTATAAATAACCCAACTATTGTCTGTTGTCATCTTGTTCTTTTTCTTCCTATTTAATAACCTATATTTTAACTGGAACCTCAATACTACAATTTTGTTCTTATGCTTGCGTCTATCACTTCCCTGTGGTTCATCACCCTTACTGTGCTTCTTCTCCATTATCTTTGGTTTACTTCCACTGACCCTTTTTTTATTTATGGTTGTCACATAAAGCATAAAACAAAGTTTCTTTTGTTTGTTTGCTTTGTTTTCCTTTGTAATGAGATTTGCACACCTGGTTGAAAGGCACATTTTCAATTGCATTTTTCTCAAAACAATTGACTTTGACCTAAATGCATTTAAACTATTTTAAAAAACACTTCTTTTACAGAGATTTGTGAATGAACTTTGCTAAGTATGGATCCAGGTGGTGGAAGTCTTGGATTGCACACATCAGACTCTAGAATGGCCCATACCATGATTATGCAGGATTTTGGTAAAGCATTTTCTTTGTTGTATTTTTTCTTTGTAACTAAATATCAAAACTCTATTGGGGAAGGGGAGAATTGCAATGAAAAATTGTTCCTTTGCCAGGAAAATATATTTGTAAGGCTTATTTAAGTAAATCTATGTGTCAATAGTCTAGTTAAAGTCATTCTTATAATTTTGTGGGTAGATTGAAGTAAGAAAACTTGGAATATAGTGGTAATATGTCATTGGAAATGAAAAACAATTTACATAAATACTTGCAGCAGTTCTCATGTTAGAAAATGTTAAAATACAAAATACATTTAGGTTGCAATGTTAATAAAGCTGGAAATGGAAGTACTTTCATCATTTCAAAGAAGTTAGATGCTTATATAGTGATAGAGGAATATCTTGCACTAGGTGATTAATTATATTCTGATGCCATAGAATTAGAAAGTTCTCACTAATAGCATTACCTTTTTCTTTTCTTGAAAAAAATAATTCCCCACTTTTGTGACCAGATTTTTCAGTAGCCTCTTAACAGTAGTCATTTTGATGAAAATGTTAAGACTCTCTTGACAGCAAATAATCTGAATTTGGGCAAAGACAGTATGAATAATAGAAAAGAGAGGTATCTGAAGTATAAGTGGCAGTGATACGGTGGTAAGAGTTAAAGAAAAGATCAAAGTGAGAGTAGAAGAGACAAATGGTAAATTGGGATAAAAAGTAAATAGAAGCATGAGATATTGTGGAATGTTAAAGATGCAGTTAGAAATGGGAGACTACAAAGAGTGATACTTTGCTCAATTAAGAAAAGGCTGTACCATGGATGGAGGAGCCTGGTAGGCAGCAGTCCATGGGGTCTCGAAGAGTCTGACACGACTGAGTGACTTCACTTTCACGCATTGGAGAAGGAAATGGCAACACACTCCACTGTTCTTGCCTGGAGAATCTCAGGGACGGGGGAACCTGGTGGGCTGCCGTCTGTGGGATCACGCAGAGTCGGACATGACTGAAGCAACTTAGCAGCAGCAGTAGCAGCAGCAGCATACTATTTTTAGATAATATGGTTGAATATGTTATTTTGTCTCATGTAGTAAAGCCCACTGTAATGAGACTCAGAACTAGATTCTAGTCTTGGCAGTCCTATTAATTATCTATGTAAACTTTGGCAAATTACTTAATTCACTTTTATGAGGGGGTTGGACTAGATAACATTTAATGTCCTCTCCAGATTTAATGTGGTGGGAGTTGTGGTTAATTGATGACACAAAAAGGAATCATGGATTTATTCTGCTTAAAGTCAGTAAGTGAGTTGTTTGATTATAGATGACCTAGAAGTGATTTTAGGTGGAAAAAGTATGGGAATAAACTCTAGAGAAAGGCAAAAGGCTGATGTGTAAGAGATTTTAAAAAGAATTTTGTGAATTTCTTGCAAGAGATAAGTTTTTCGAGTTATAGAACACTTAATTCAGTTTAATAAGTTTATAATAAGTTTCAGTATAATAAGCTTAACTTTTTACCTTTTAAAAATAAGGTATTTTTTAAACTTTTTGTTTTGGGGTATAGCCGATTACCAATGTTGTATTAGTTTCAGATGAACAGCAAAGAGAATCAGCCATACAAATACATATTTCCATTCTCCCCCAAACTCCCCTCCCATCCAGGCTGCCAGATGAGCAGAGTTCCATGTGCTTTACAGTAGATCTTTGTTGATTATCCATTTTAAATGCAGCAGTGTGAATATGTCCATTCCAAACTCCCCAATTATGCCTTGCCCCCATCCTTTCCCCCCTAGCAGCCATATGTTCATTCTCTTAAGTGTGTGAGTCACTGTGAGTGAAGTCAGACAGAAAAGGAGAAATATTATATGACATCTTTTGTATCTGGAATCTGAAAATAAATGATGCAAAATAAGATATTTTATGGAAGAAATGCAGTACTTTGTCTGTTTTATACAAAATATTACTTACCCTGTGGCATCTGATAAAGTGCCAGAAACCCCTCCCATCCCCACTCCTGAAGAAGTTGCCCATTTGCAAGCAAAGCTTGATTCCTTTCAAAGATTGAAAAAATGTCTGGTGCAGGTGAATTTTTACTTGGTGTTCCTCTCAGCTTTCTTTCCATTGTTCCTCCTCCCTGTCTTGAGGCTTAATTAATCCCTTATATCTAATACTAAGGTTTCCAGATTCTAAAATTTGATTAGAAATTAGATACATTCTCTTTAAATTTTTGCTAGCTTAAAAACTTAGATATCTATAAACCTAGAAATTAATGATACATGTGAAACATGAGTGTAGCATACACAGATAGAGCTAGCTAAGTAAACACATTATGTAGTATAGGATCTCTAAATTCTCTATGTTTTTGGTTGGTATGAAATGACTACTATATTAAGAGTCTGAACTATTAATTTAATTCAGAAATTTATTGGACCAGTTTCTTTTCAAGGATACTTTAAATTTTACAATAGTATGCTTTATGTGATAACTTGTGCATGTCTCAGTATAATAGTTGTCCTTGGAATCTGTGCCTTTGAATCTAATTGTTTAAGATTTTATTGCTAAAAAAGTCCATACTGCTTTGGGCGTGCGTGTGCATGTGTATTCAGTTGCTAAGTTGTGTACAACTCTGTGAGCTCATGGACAGTAGCCCACCAGACTCCTCTGTCCATGGGACTTACCAGGCAAGAATACCAGAGTAGGTTGCCATTTCCTTCTTGAGGGAATCTTCCCAACCCAGGGATCAAATGTGGATTCATTACCACCGAGCCACCCGGGAAGCCCACATTGCTTTGAGACTTAATAGCAAAATAGCAGTATATGGTGGCCCAAGACAAACCCCCAAAATACCAGATATTATGCTTTCTGGTGAAATTCAGCTATTCACATTTAATTTAAGCAACTTTAGTAAGAAGGGAAATGCTTGGAATAATGACTTGTTTCTTACTGTTATCTGGTCATCTAATTGATTTCACACTTTTAAAATATTTTTTTCATATTGTTTATAGTTTGCTACCTAGCGAGATAAATTTTAATGCCTTTTAATGCTGCTTACTAAATGCCTTAAATTTTAAATAAGTCACTCTATAGTAGGTCTTTTTATTCTTTCTCTTTCAATCTACTCCTTTAGTAGTGACTCACTTGATTAGATTAGCCCTGTAAATTTCTTAAAACTCAGTCTCTAGAGTAAGTAAATTCTGTTCTCCTTATTTAGGCAAGTTAAAAAAGCCAGTCTAGAGTAAAAAAATGCATTCAGTTTCCAGCTTGAACCTTGGGCAAGCTTATTTAATCTCTCTAAACTGTAGTTTGTTTGTGTTTAAAGTGGAGATGGTAACACTCCCCTTATTTCACAGTTCTGAGGCTTAAATGAGATATTATATGTAAAATACTAGGTTGCTTGGTACATAGTACTCAATAATAAATATAGCTAGTGTGTAGCTAAAATAAATAGTTTTGTCTAGAAATTCAGTAGAATCTTAACAAATGAGTTAATAAGAGGAAAGAACAGAATTTAATGAAAAGCATTTTGGATCATGGTCTGAGTTTCTGCCAGTACCCTATGGAAACTCATCAATTCTTGGTCTAAGATTCTTAAATTATTTAGTTCAGGGTAAACAAGCATGTTTGGATTTTTTTGGTTTAGATCTGATTTATTTTGACCTGTACGTTCTGCTAGAATAAAAACTAGGTAAACTGAAAAGCACTTATTCCATCTTTTTAGAATCCCCCAAACAGGTTAATCTGAACCCAAGCCAGCACTAGCATTATTCTGTCCTTCCATCCTTCTTTACTGTCTACCTTTAGGAAACAAACTATCTTTTAGCTTAGCTGTATTCTTAAATAAATGGAATTTCCCACACTTTACACTAATTTATGAAAAAATTATACAATATTAATGTTATTATTCATATACATAAAATTTCACTACTGTAAATTTTATAGGCTTAACATTTAATTTTTCCTTGCTAAAAACCACATTTTCAGTCTGGATGAATACTAAATTTGAACCCTCACCATCTCCCTGTCTATAAAAATGACCAGTGGAGTAAAAAGTGAATAGAAAGTTCTTATTCTATACACACTCCCTTTGTCTACTGATTTTCAAGGTTGAGGCTGTGTCCTTTTAGGTGATATGGTGGTTTTGGTGAGAATTTGAGAATAGTGAGAAAGCTTCAGAAGGATTGAAAGGTAACTTGCCCTTCTCACCTTATTTTTTAATGGGTTCACTGGTTTCCATCCTGATTTACCAGCAACCTTCCATAATGAATTGGTTAATAATAGTGAACCATGTAACAAATTGTACTCTTTCAGATTTTTACTGTATTGAAAGTGATCATTATGTAGAAAAGGCTTTGTGCTAGATTCATGTAGGTAATTTTCTTATAACTTGGTCCATAAACTCTATTAATTTGTTTACTGCATCACTTCAGAGAGACAGAATATAACAGAATTACTTGTGAAGGAAATTTACACTCTTATAATATTTACAAGAGGGTAGGAGTTGACGTTTACCATGCTGCTCAAGGTAAATGTTATTTAAAGCTTTATTCCTACAATTTACTAGTTTGGAATTTAATACAATTCAGAGTCTATATGTGTGTTATTTTAAATAAACCAGATCTTTATCTAAAATGAGTTGTTTTTTTCCTCCCCAAATCATATGTTAAAAGATGCTTTCCATTTTTGAATATAGTAATTCTTATAAAATAAAGAAGTTCAGAGACTTTCATGTTTATAATACGTATTGTCTAATGTATTAAGCTGTCATATTTTATTAACTCAATTTAACATATTAGTGACCTTTCATGTTTTTGTGTCCTTTTTATTTTAACTTTAACTTTTTCAAATGCTAGACTCATAGGAAGTAGAAAAAATAGTGTATAGGGTCCCATAAACCCTTTATCATGTTTCTGCAATGGTGACATCTTAGTACAATATTAAAAACAGGAAATTAACATTGGTGCATTACTGTTGTCTAGACTACAGACCTCATTCAGCTTTCACCATTTGTGTGTGTGTGAGTGTATATGGGTCTGTGCAGTTTTGTTCCATATATAAATTTGTATAGATACCACCACAGTGAAGATACTCAGTGAGCATATATTTATGGTGTTCATCACTATATATATGTTATGCCAGAATATTCACATACACCCCCATCCTTGGCAACTGCTATCTGTTCTCCATCTCTATGCTTTTAGAATTTTGAGAATGTTATATAAATTATTCCATTTATATATTATGCAGTATATTGTATGTTGACAATTTTCTGGCAGTTGATTCGGGCTCTCAATGTATCAATAGTTTGTCCCTTTTTAATTACTGAGTAGTATTCCATAGTGAGGATGTGCCAAAGATGGCTTAACTAATCATTTGCATGCTGCAAACATTTGAGTTGTATTTTTCTTTTGCTACTAGAAATAATGTCTACTATGCATTGTTATGGATATTCATGTATATTTTTTGTGTAAACATATTTTAGTAACTATGAGAGAAATGCTGCAGAGTGCAATTGTTAGGTTGTATTGGTAAGTACATGTTTTTGTAAGAAACTGCCAAATGATTTTTGAGTGGCTGCTACCATTACATATGAGAGATTCAGTTTCTCTGCATCCTCACCGACCTGTGGTGTTATTTATTTCTTTTTTTTTTAGCTGTTCAATATCTCGCTGTGGCTTTTTTGTTTTACTTCAGAATAAAGTATATTATTTTTAAGATTTTTAACTTAGATTTGACTAACATTATTTTCTTTCACTTCCCCCTCAGTTCCTGGTTGATGGGGGTTTCTATTGCAGTTTAATTGTCAGTGGTTCTTTAAAATTCTAATTTTCCCAGGACTATTTCTAATTTAAAAACTATTTTATTTCATCTGATATATAAATACTTTTAATTAATAAGATTACTTTCTTTGGATAATTTGTATTGTAGTTGCTGGAATGACTGGTACTGCGCATATCGATGGAGACCATATTGTTGTTTCAGTTCCTGAGGCTGTATTAGTTTCTGATGTTGTCACAGATGGTGGGATAACTCTTGATCATGGCCTTGCAGCTGAAGTTGTCCATGGGCCTGATATCATCACTGAGACTGATGTAGTAACAGAAGGAGTAATTGTTCCTGAAGCCGTACTTGAGGCTGATGTTGCTATTGAAGAAGATTTAGAGGAAGATGATGGTGATCACATCTTGACATCTGAACTAATTACAGAAACTGTTAGAGTACCTGAGCAGGTTTTTGTGGCTGATCTTGTTACTGGTCCTGATGGACACTTGGAACATGTGGTCCAAGATTGTGTTTCAGGAGTTGACTCTCCCACAATGGTGTCAGAGGAGGTTCTTGTAACTAATTCAGATACAGAAACTGTGATTCAAGCAGCTGGTGGTGTTCCTGGTTCTACAGTTACTATTAAAACTGAAGATGATGATGATGATGATGATGTCAAGAGCACTTCTGAAGACTACTTAATGATATCTTGTAAGTTACATTTAAGTTCCATAATTACTTGGTAGAAATTGATTTATGTATAACAGGGATAGGTTTTCTGGGATGGGGGATCTGTTCAATAAAAGTCATGGGGGTAATCTTTTTGAAAAATAATTTTTTTCAAAGCTGTGTTGTTGAGATGGTTTTTTGAATTTGCTCATGTTTTTAATTTACACTGAAAATTCATACCTACAATGGAGTAAACTAATGCAATTTATTAATATCTTAGAATAAAAATATGAATTCGGATGGTTCAAAAAGAACATTAAATGACACAAAATTTAAATGGTAAATATGTGTATTTTAAAATGGGTAGTTGTATGCAACCACTGCTTTCTCGTTTATTTGACAGGTAGTAGAGTTGTCATTTCAGTTTTGCTTAGGAATTTAAGCATAACATGTTAAAAATGTGTAGTTAGCTTTTCTAATTAAATACTTGATAAGTAAATAATCAACTCAGATTGTATTCTACAGTTCTGCCTGTGTTTATTTAGGTGTGTGTATAGTCTATGCAAAAATACTTAAAACAAATTTATATCAGACTGACTTTATGATGTTCTTAATAAGACATTCTATTTGAATGAAGAAGATAGAAGTGTCTTATTCTCATTTCAAGTGGTAGGTTTGCCTGAATAGTAACAATAATAGAAATCATATGATAAGTATTTGGTAGAGCTTGAGGAAGAAGTGGATCTATTCCTTATAAAATTTGAAGGCATCGTGCTAGAAGGAGTAAACATTAGATGAAGACTTCACTTTTCAAGGAAGGATTTTTGTTCTTTTCTTTTTTAAAATAAAAAATGGTTGATTGAGAAGTGAATTAACAGGTAGAATATGGGTATGTGTATATAAAGTTATTGTATGTTATGTATGTGTATCAGTGAATTTAAAACTAAACAAATTATATTTAATTTGTTAATATGATTCTGAAGTGTGATGTGTTAACTTTTTTCCTCTATAAGCACTTCAAAGTGAATATTTACATTGTTTTGAAGCGAATAATTTAAGCCACTAAAAGACTGTGCAGATGTTACTATTCTTTTTAAATTGATGTGGATTACTAAAGCAGTTCCATATTTACATCTTAACTTGACATTTTTTTAAAAGCAAAACTGTGATTATGGTTTTCTAAAATGGTATGGCAAAAGTCAAAAGACTTTCTGTACCAAAAAAAATTCAGTATGCCTTTAAAAGGATACTTGTCAAATTAAACTCTTTGATAGTAAAGTAGTCTAAAATTTAGACATTATATGTATTGTGAATAGTCATATTTCAACATATTTTCTGTGATTTGATTATGCAAAAGATTTTTAAGTTTCTAGAATATTTTAATTTATATTTATCTTGATGTTACCATATGTGTCAAGTGAAAAAGACTTCTGTCCTTCTGAATAGAATTAGACTGAAAACTATAAAGAACATTGTGTTGCTCAAATAATACTGGAATTGCTGTGGGGTCATTTTAGGGGAATTCAAGGTGGGTATTAATTATCTCCTAAATCATTAGTAAAGAAATTGTAACAATTTTTAATAAATACCTTTAAACTTAAATAATCTTTATTTTAGAAAATACGATACAAAAATGAAATGTTTTATATCATTTATTTTCTTACCACCCAGATACTTAACTTTTTGCAATGGTTAGAATATTCAAATTGGGACTAATTACTCTATCTTACCATTTTCATTTATTTTATTTTGCTCTAGTTTTTCCTTTTTTTCCTTCATCTCTTAATCTTTAATTCATGTTTTTACTGCTTGGTTTTTGTTGACCATTAAATCTTCAGAAGTTCAAGAATAAATTGCCTTGAGAGGCCTCAATGTTAATTTTAAAAGTTCTGTTTTTTTCCAAGATATCTTCAACTACTCTAAGATATAAAAATGAGAAGTTAAAACAGATTTTTTTTAATCTTGTTCCTGAATCCCTATAAGGAAATCTCATCAGCAGCTGGATTTTAGTGGTAGGGAGTTTGTCTTCTGTCAGTCTCTGAGTTACATCTTAAGTTTTTTCCTCTTTCAGACCAAATGTCACAATTTCTTTATCTTAACAGATAGTTAGGCTATTCCAGTTGTGCTAAGTAACTTGGAAGTTAATATAGGATAACTGTATCTGTCTAAAGTTGTCCAAGGTGTACTTTTCTTTAAAAATACCTAACACCCATAAGACAGACACTTGTGTGTGATGATTTCCTTTATGAAAATATTCATGGGAGAAAGTGGAGTCCTTTAAATGATCAACGTATATAATACATTCAGAGTCATTTTTTACTTATAAAATCAGTTTTTATTTCTTTCAGGAAAATAGTTTTGTGTAAAGAAAAATATATTAGTAGGGTCATTATGGGAGATATCATGAAACCTCACCTATTTCAGGGATAAAAGGGAAAAGTTAACACCTTTGTATTTTTTATTATACAACTTTATTGAGATATTCACATGCCATAAAATTCACTCATTTAAGGTGTTCAATTCAGTGATTTTTCGTATATTCACAGAACTGTATCACCATAATCATTTTTAGAATTTTTTCCTACCCCAAAAAGAAACCCTCATGCCCTTGAGCAGTCACTCCCCTAGTCCACTCACCCTTCAGGCAACCACTAATTCAGTTTCTGTCTCTATAGATTTGCTATTTTCATCATTTTATGTAAATGTAATGGTATAATATATGGCCTTTTGTGTGTGACTTCTTTTACTTGGTATAATGCTTTTAAGGATCATCCATGTTGTAGCATGTGTCAGTCCTCCATTCCTATATATTGATGAATATATCCATATATTTCATTATATGGATATATATTTTGTCAGTTCATCGGTTAACAGACATTTGGGTTGTTTCCACTTTTGTGCTGTTGTGAATAATGCTGCCCTGAACATTCATGTACAAGGTTTTGTGCACGTAGATTTTTAGATCTCTTGGATATATACACCTAAGAGTAGAACACCTTTGTAATTTAAGTATTATTCAGTTTTGTTTGTTTCATCATTGTGTAATAGGGATCCATTATACATTGCCTCATCCTATCCCTGTGGTACATCAGTATATAGTTGACCCTTGAACAACACAGGTTTGAACTGTGGGAGTCCATCAGTACAAGGATTCTTTTCAATAATTATATACTATAGTATTACATAATTTGAGGTTGATTGAGTCTGCAAATGCAGAACTACAGATATGGAGGGCCAACTCTAAATTCTATTTGACTGTGTATAGAATCAGTGCCCCTAATCCCTTCATTGTTAAAGAGTCAGCTGTACTCTATACTGATAATATCATATTCACCATATTAATTTTTTGGTAGATGTAACAATAAAGGGATGCAGTAAAAAGCCTACTTAGTTTTTTAAAGGAATATTATATTGTACATTTTACTAAATTGAAATTTTAATCAAATTGTACCAATGGGCTATAGAAGAATGTTGAATGATAACACACTTTGTGGGGCTCGCAAATAATGTACCTTACTATTTTAATGTTATATTTAGCACCAGTAGAATTCTGTGTTGTATATAATATTATCCAGTTATTACTAGCTGGGATGACATGTAGATTGAGAAACAACACTGTGGGACTTGAATGTTGTAAACCTTGTAACAAACAAAAAGGTTAAGCTTGAATTTTAGGTATTTTGAGTATTATCTGCATTAAGAAGAGACTTTGAATCTATTTCTAATGCCTGTTGATTGCCTATTAAGTCTTTGTTAACTTTGTACTTTCTGTAACGAAAAATATAGAATAAATCTTGAAGTTGGTAATTTATCTCTAAAACTGAAATTGTACACTAACATATCTAATAACTTCATCATCTTCTATGAACTTAAAATACAGAACAAGTTTACTCAGTACATTTCAGAATTGTTCATTACACATTAAACTGTGGACGTTAAGGAAAGGTATGAATGAAATCAGAATAGCAACAGTAATTTCAATACTTAAAGTGAAATTATGGTACAGATCTATTGAGAAGTGACAAGACAGATGTCTTATTTCATTACATGAGCTTTAATTTTGTAAATTAGAGTTTTAATTCAGTTGATCGTAGGAGAAACTGTGGTCACTTTAAACCACTAAAGTGTATAAAATAGTATTTATCACATGAGAGTATTTTTTTCATTAATTTACTGTAAGTTATTCTAACCTAAGAAATTCATATTTTGGACACTTTAAAATTTTTTAATATTCTATGTCTTTATTTCTAAGAATGAGAAAGTACTTTTTTTTCTGAAGACTTATTACTTGACTTGTAATTTTTTTAAAGATCTTATTGTTTTATTCAACATATTTTAAAAGAGATTGTTAAACCAATAATATCAGATTCTTCATCTTTTTTCTTTAATTTTAATCTGCCTCATTGTCAAGAAAAATGTTTAGCAAAAAAGTAGTAATAGAATTAGGGCTTATGATGAAATGAAAAACTTTTTTTCTATTTATTTTGATCATTTAGGTGCTCTCTTTCATAGACAGTAAACTATCTGAACTCTTAAATATTGTGGAATCATTTATATTTAGTCACAAATTTAAAGTAGCTTTACATTGTAGGAAGAATTTCTGAAGTGTGTTGTTTTTCACCATAGTGAAAGACCAAAAGAATAGCTTTGAATTTGTGCATATCAAATTTGAAACTGATGTAAAGCCTGGACTTTGACCTATATAGATCTTAACTAAAATACATATTTTTAATGGTACTGAGTTAAAAACTTTTAAATGTCACTGTTTTCAGTAGTTCTGAAATTGTTCAGATGTAGTCAAGACTTCATGATTTTTTGTTTCATATGTGATACTATGATACATGTAATAGGGATTCTAAACTTAGATTACGTTTCAGTTTTTATAAGGACAGAACAAGCATTGAAATAAAAAATGGTAGGCGTATGATGTTAATATTTTGGGGAATATATTGCTTAATATTTATATCCAGAGAACAAACTCTGTGAATATATTCATTGCATTGTTTGTGCGCAGTATTCACTTGAAACTAAACACTATTCTTAAAAAATTCAAAAATCTTAAAGTGTAAGTAATTATTGTTGCTTTACTTTTATGATGATTTTGAAGCAAAGCACACAATGGTTAAGTCTAGAAGAATACACAGTTTCTGATTTGAAGTAGTCTTTCATTGACTCTAAAAGTATTTACTAAGGTTTTATTTTTATGATTTCCAAAAAGCCCTTTTTATAAGATAATTCAGGTGTTTTCTCTTTTTTAGATACTAGATTTCATATGCTAATTGGTTTGGACAGGCTGCTACTTAATTTGAAAATTGTTGTTTATGTCAGCTTATTTTATGAGTACCATATATTTTATGTTCTAATTTTTGTTATTTTGCTGTTAGGATTTAGCTTAAAATGTTGAAAATGATGGGAGATTATTTAATTTTTTCACAAATCATTTTAATTAAAGCTGAAATATAAGAGTATTTCACATATATAAATTGAAATCTGTGACTAGATTTTTATATAATTATGATCATGTAGTGTATCTGTCTTGAATTCTTTTTTCATGAACTATACCACTTTTAATGGTTGCATAATAGGTTATTAATTGAATATAGTGGGTAAGTGGTTAACACATTATTTCACATTGCACTAATATTAATGCTTAACACCCATTAAATGTCACTGGTACTTTTTGGCTGAAATAGTTTCCTCTTTATATTTTACAGTAGATGATGTTGGGGAAAAATTAGAGCATATGGGGAACACACCATTAAAAATCAGCAGTGATGGTTCACAAGAAGATGTTAAAGAAGATGGATTTGGTTCAGAAGTAATAAAGGTGTATATATTTAAAGCCGAGGCTGAAGATGATGTTGAAATAGGTATAAATACTAAATTTATTGCTATAATGGTTAGGAATTAGAACTTATCTTTTCTGTAAACTATTCTAATACTGCCTTCGAATTGCAACTTTTTAATAGATTTCTTTGGGGATGGAATATTTTAAAATTATATATATATATATATAATTGTATATAAATATGATACAGAACAAATCATTTTTAGATTCTTTCAAAGATGTAGAAGATTCCAGTTGAGACTTCAAAACATGAGTGGAGGGAGTTTGGTTTAGAATAGGAAATTGTGAGTATTTAAGGGTAGTCTAGAGACAGGCTGCTTGGATTTTAATCCTAGTTCTACCATTTAGCTGGCCTTTGGTGAATTACTTAACCTCCTACGTCAGTGTCCTCATCCATAAAATGGTCATAATGGTAGTAACTACCTTATAATACTATTGCGAGGATTAAATGGGTAAATGCATGTAAAAGACAAAGTGCTTTGCACATATGTTGTTATTTCTTAATAATGACTGATAACTTAAAGTGAAATTTATATGATAATTCTCTTGACACTTAGAGTATATGGGGAGGGAGTATTTTTCTAAAGGAAAATATTTTAATATATCTTCCTTATTATAATATAAAGTGTGTTCAGTCATGTTCAACTCTTTGTGACCCCAGGGACTATAGCCCACCAGGCTCCTCTGTCCATGGGATTTTCCAGGCAAGAATACTTGAGTAGGTTGCCATTTCCTTCTCTAGGGGATCTTGCAAATCCAGGGATTGACCCTGGGTCTCCTGCATTGGCAGGCAGATTCTTTACCACTAGTGCCAGGAAATTATTCCATGATGCTTACTGATTTTGATACATGTTTTAACTTTTAAGGTGGAACAGAAATTGTCACAGAGAGTGAGTACACCAATGGACATTCTGTAGCTGGAGTGCTTGACCAGAGCCGAATGCAGCGGGAGAAGATGGTTTACATGGCAGTTAAAGATTCTTCTCAAGAAGAAGATGATATCAGTAAGAAAAAAATGGCACTGTAGTGACTCATCCATAGCCATCATGTATTCTTTTCTAAAAAAAGCAATCTCAGATTTAAGCACTGCATAGTAGCAAATATCAATAAAATAAGTCTGACCCTTTGCTGTAATTAAGAGGGAAGAGTCCTTTTGACTATTCACGCATATGTATATGTTCAAGTGAGCAACCATAAAGGTATTGTGTCTCAGATACTTGGGATAAAGAAATCAGCAACATACAGTTCCTGACTTTACTAGAGCTCACAAATACGTAGGTAATTAATGAGAATCTACTTTGTGTGTGTATTGCATATGTTGCATATATTATCTCATTTAATTCTTATAACTCATTTCTGAGGTAGGTAGTATTATCCCTGTTTAATGGAAGCAAAAAATGCTCAGGGATGTTAAGCAATTGCCCACAGTCATTAATATTAAATGAGGAAGGTAGGATTTGAACTCATGTCTGCCTAAATCTGCTGCCAGTGTTCTTTGCACATGGCAGTGGGCACTGTTGACCTCTTTCTGAGTTTAGCAGTGGAAGGACTAACTGGTTGTTTCCTGCTGCTACTGAGGCATTGGCTGAGTAAGTATTTTTCCAAGTCAAGCCACCAGGAGGATATTTACTTATTATGCTGTTGAAGATCTCCAAGTAGTTGCTGCTTAAGGTTTCTTGAAGCTGAGCACCACACGGGGAAAAAGGTCCTGACATTTCCTTTACTGCCACAGTATACATTTCCTTATAAAGACATTTTACTTTCTTCCTACTTTCTCCTCACCTCAGTATAGGAATGCAGCCCTTCCCTAAGGCTTTTTCTGTCTTTTTGCCATGCTGAAACAAAAACTACTTTGATTTGCTCTAGAAGAGCAAGAGCCTCCCCTTGAGTGCATTACCTTGACAATACTTAGCTTTACCTATACTGTACTATGATCCCCACTCCTCAAATTTCCTTCCCTAGAATTCATAGGGAGCTGAATTCCAATCCAAAACATGAATAATATACCACAGCTGAAAATGTCAAACACAAATGAGTCTAGAGGACTTTATTAGAAAAAAGAATTTCTACTTTATCTCTGAATTCTTTACTTATTTTTTACTCATTGGTCAGTAAGAAGGGACACAATGGAAGGTGGGAGACTGAAGCTTAGGTTAGCTGATGCCAGAATTCCATGGGGATGTGCAAAATTTAGACCAATGTCTCTTTCTGGTTAATTGAAAGAAAGGAAACCTTGGAGAGGGATACTTTTCTCCCATATTTTTTCCATATTTTTCAAGTGAGTAGAAAATACCACTGTGTGACTTAAAGGAAAAGCATGAATTCAAGCCAGTTTTCTGTTTAACATTAAATCTAAGTGGATTATTTCACATAAACTTATTGGCCCTCTAGGTTTAAATTCTTTTATATGAACCCTATAGTTTTTAAAATGTCTAACTTAATTTTTTTGTCTTCAGCAAGGTCTCTGAAAATCCTGCCTCTTAATGGGTGTCTACATAGCTTTGAGCACCAGCATTTTATATTATAACCATGTATATATATGTATGGTTTTACTTGCTGTATTTTTTAATTCTTCTTCAGTTACTAATATTTTTGACAATTTTTTTCATTGCATGTACAGTACTGCATTTAAGTTACAATATGTAGGATAGCATGGACCACTTTCTAATAATTAATTCTATGGGAAATGCTTCTGAGTTCCAAAGAATTATCAACCAGAATTATGGAGTACAATTATTCTTATAAATTTGTAATGCCCAATGGACTGTAAAATCAGTCAGTATATTTTAAGTGCACATGTTTTATATAAATTGAAAGTCATTTTCATAGGATTAGGTTCTAAGAGGAGGATAAGAATTTTAATGAATTATTGTCTCCTAGTGGCACTAGCCTCCCAAATGCCTAGTATAATTTTTAAATTTACTGAATTGAAATCTTGAAGGATAATCATTTGGAAACTTAGCCATTTAGTAAATATTTGGGGTTATAAACAAGCAATTATTTCTAAATTTAGGTTGTGCTGAAATAGCAGATGAAGTATACATGAAAGTCATTATAGGGGAAGAGGAAGGAACTTTCCCTGAGACTCAATTTGAGGACTTTGATGTTAATAAAACAATTGTCCCTATTGTCTGGGCCGTGGTATATGTCATTTTTTAACCTGATAAGTACATAACATATCTATTTGATCAGCCTTTAGGTCATTAAATATGCTATGCTAATTTCCCCCATGAGTTGGCTAATACTATAAAATGTTTTGCTGTGGACTGATTCATCAAGTTACTTGCATGATTTTTATACCACATATCTTGTGTTATTTAAAATGAACCTTGCTTAATGCATTTTTTTCAGTAGGGTTTATTTTATATTCTACCTGTATAAGTGAGCAGCATGAAAGTTTAATTTTTCTTAAATAGGAATGTCCTTTGAAAATTGGTCCTTCCTCTTTTGGAAAAGCTCATTTCATGTACTAACACCACAAATAAGTTATTGGGGTTTGAAAAAGAACAGAAATCCGGGTGTGCTCTTCTAGGAAGTATATAATGAAAGCTAAATTAATCAAGTTATTTTTTTCCTTTCTATTTCATCTCATTCCTACTTAAAGGATGGTCCAGATATATTCTTTATTTTGAAAATTTTCGTTGTTCTAATGCATTAATTTATCTTGATTTTTTCAAAGTTTCATTTGTCCAACAGTCATTTGTTGAACATCTTCAATTTTGAGGGTATTCTGCAGAAATATCTACTTTTTTAATTAAAAAATATAAATTAATTGTAAATCAGGGAGTTTTGTTTTCATTTGCATAGTAAGAACAGCTCTCATTTCCAATATTTTGATTAACTTTTTATTTGAAATAAAATTGCCGTACAATATTGTGTTGGTTTCTGCCATACAACAAAGCAAATCAGTCATAATTATACATATATCACCTCTCTCTTCTCCCTCCCGTACCCCCACCCCACTCCTCTAGGTAATCACAAAGTACCAGGCTGGGTTCCCTGTGTTACATAGCAACTTCTCACCAGCTATCTCTTTTACACAGGGCAGTATATATATGTTGAGGCTACTTTCTCTGTTTGTCCCACTCTTTCCTCCTCCCACTGAGTCCACAAGTCCATTTTCTATGTCCATGTTTCCATTCCTTCCCTGTTAATAGGTTCATCAATGCCATTTTTCTAGATTCCACATATATGCATGAATATACTGTATTTATTTTTCTCTTTCTGACTTGTTGGGGTCCTTTAGTGGACCGGAACCTGGTGGTACAGAGTCAATGATAAGAAAGTAAAGGAAAGAGGCTGATACTCCCTGGTTTATGCAGAAAACTAATAAAACCCTAAGACAAAGGGTTTGTGCTGCTTACGTAGGCACAGGATGCCCTCTCGAGGAGGTCTTGAAAGCCTGGGCAAGTAAGTGAGCACAGCAGGCCCCTGCGCTCCAGAGAATTAGCTTATAGGAGAGAGAGAGAAATGAAGAAAGGCACGGGGACCCAAGCTCTGATGGAACAAGGGTGTTTTATTCAACATAGTGTGGGTATATATACTGTCTTACACAAGGTAGCTCTTTCTTCAAAGATAGGAATCAAAAATCTTACAAATTATCCAGGAAACATAAGGCTAGAATCCATCTCAGAGAGAGAGGGTTGTAAATAATCACTTTTACCATATGGTCTATATCAGAAAGGAAGAGGGTCGTAAATAGTTACTTTTCACAGTATGGAAAAGCTAATGAAGGAAATGCATGCATTCCTCATTCCCCAGGAGCAGCTTGCCAGTTCCTCTTCATCATTGAATATTCAAGGATTAATAAGGAACAGAGGATGACAGATCAAAAAACAGCACACAGGAAGCCTTCTGTTAAATGCTCCCTAACAATTCCCCCTATTTTATTATATTTGTAAAAAAGGTCCTGATCATTTGAGTTTGTTCATCCTTATAGAAAGGCAATGGTAAACAACAAATATAATCACCAAGATAATCACCAAAGTTATAGTTCTAGACCTGATGAGACAAGTATATAGTTTGCAATTAATACAAGTTACAGAACGTAAAGTCTTATTAAATTGTAAGTTTCCAATAACTATAACAAAAGGAAGTGGGACAGAGGCCTGTATAAAATAGGATTGATTATAGTGAAAGAAATAGTTACTATGACCACAGCTTGTCCCTGTGAAATGTCGGGTCCAAGTCTCAAGTTCTTCGGTGCTCGGTGCTCGCAGCAAGTTTCCAGATGTTCCATTGTTCAGGCCCAGTCTGTTTATCGAGGATGATGGGGAGATTCCTCCGTTAAGTCACCCAAGAAGTCCTTTGTCATGGTAATGCTCTATCATAGTGTCATTAACCTTCCATGCTACTTGAGTAGCATAGTCACACACAGTGCTGTTAATATCATCTGAGCAGTTAGATAACCACATACCATGGGGTCTCCAATCGACAATTGTATAATTAGCCACAAATATTAATTTTCCTGATTTGGCTTGACGTTTGTCCCAATGAACAGGAGTATATGTAAAGTTTTTATAAGTAAACCCTTTGCATAATGTTCTTAGCTCTTTCCCTAAAGTCTCCATAGTATAAACATGGTTCACAGACAAGTAAAGGGCTGTAAACAATCCAAGTAACGTCTGAAAATCTTTTTTGGGAGGCAAGGCAAAAGCCCAAGTTTGTCAGCTAATGTTTGCATAATTCTGCTGGGCCCATGCACAAAGGAAGGATTTCATAACCTAGAGAAATATTAATTAGTTTCCCTTCTTCTTGAGGGTGTGAGGGCCCTTTAATGCTCCAGGGAGAAGACATATGTATAGAGTCATTAGTTGAAACAATTTGTCCTCTCTCCGCCCATTCTACCACCTGTACTAAAAGGGTATTGGGTAAGAAAGCCCAGTAAGTATTAATAATTAGTTTGGCTCATGCTGGGGGGAGGCACAGGCAAGCAGACTGAGCATTGCCAGGAAAATGTATTCAGGATTCCATGGCATTCCCTGTTAAAAGACCAAATTTTCAGCTTGATTAGTAAGGGTTTTTATTTGTCCCCAAGTGGGGAGATCACAAAGTTGATGCCGCCGAAGGCGGTGCTTCCTGGAGATCTTTAGAGCCACCATGGCCCATATTGGAATTTCTTCTTCCTGGGGTTTTTGTTGTATTGTCTCTATTTTGAAGGCCGGGGGCCCTCTTGGGTCAAATCTTCTGAAGAGGAAGCCATGTGAGTTTGTTGGATCCATCTAGGGAAATACAAGTATACCCCTTTCCCTGTAAGATTAGTTTCCCAGATTTCCATAGTTTCATTAACCCATCTGGGTACCAAGTGGGCAGAGGAAGACAAGTGTCCTTCAATTTCTCAAAATGTTTTTCTGCCCTTGTTAAGATATCTCCCTGTGGTAAGTTTAAAAAAATTTAAACAAAGCTGTATTAACAATAGTTATAGGTTTAGAAAATATCTTATGTTGGAATCTAGTAAAGTCTGCTTTAGATAAGGAAGACCATAGTATTCCTATGTATTCCCCCTTTTAATTTTATTATTTGCAATTTTAGTGTGTGATGTGCTCATTCAACTATGCCTTATACCTGTGGATTATAAGGAATACTTGTAATATGTTTAATAGAAAATGGTTGTAAAAGTTGTTTAAAGTGTCTAGAAATATAGGCAGGGCCATTGTCTGTTTTAATAGAACTAGGAGTTCCCATTACAGCAAAACAAGCAAGTAAGTGAGTTCTAACGTGTTGTGCAGCTTCACCACAAAGAGGTATGGCCAAAATAAAAGAAGAATTGGTATCGATACAGACATGTAAGAAAGAAGAGGGAGAAAGTTCAGGGCAATGAGTCACATCCATTTGCCATAGTTCATTAGGTTGCAAACTGTGAGGATTAATTCCTTGTCAAAGATATTAGGGTCTACAAGTGGAACAATTATTAATAATTTCTTTAGCCTGGTGGTATGGGATTTTCCACAGTTGGTGTAGGGAGCCAACATTGTTGTGTAACAGAGCATGCTGTTCTTCTGGAGTAGCAAAAGAAAGAAGTTTATCAGCTTGTACATTACCATGAGTCATAGGGCCAGGAAGACAGGAGTGTGCTCGAATATAGGTAATATAAATGGAAGAAGTGTGGTTTCTAATAATGGATTGCAGTTCGAAAAAAAGTTGTTCAATAATAGGTTGATTGGAGTTTATGGTGGAGGTTTCTATATTTTTTAATACAAAAGCTGAATATAAGGAATCAGAGACTATTAATGGGGTAAGGATGTAGGCAAATAACTTGAATAAGAGCATATAATTCATTTTGCTGAGCAGAATGAAATTTAGTATAAAAGGCTTTCTATTCCTTAAGGGACCAGAATGAAGCTTTGGCGTTTTTAGTCCCATCTTTATAAAAATCCTCAGCACCTCAGCTTGTGGTATAGGCTGTGAGCTGATAATGCAGGAAATAATAAATTCAGTATTTTTGAAGAAATTCCACAGCTTACCAGAAGGATAATGAAATGAAATTTCTCCAAAATATTCCAGAGAAGCTATTTGGAAATCAGTGGAAGTTTGTAATGTGTTCTCAAATTGAGATTTATTGATTGGTATTATAATTTTATGAGGATCAGAGCCAATTAGAGTTGTAGTCCTATTTCTTCCATTGATAATGATTAGAGCAATTAAATCAAAGTAGGGTGTAAGTGACTTTATTCCCCTAAAACAGGTATAGATCCATTCTGTTGGGTGTTCTTGTTGGGCAAGAAGTCCTGTGGGAGAATGAAGAGAGGGGAGTATAAATAATTTTAGAGGTAAATCTAGTCTGATGAGAGTAAGAAACTGTTTTTGTAATTTATTTTGCACTAAATAGAGTTCCTCTCATGCCTATTGAGAAAGTGAACAAGGGCTATTTAAATCAGGATCTCCTTTTAAAGTATTAAATAAGTTATTCAGTTGATAATTAGCAGTGCCTAAAGAAGGTCTAATCCAATTTATATCACCTAAGAGCTTTTGAAAATCATGTAAAGTTGATAATTTATCAGTACGGATTTGAGTTAGTTGGGGAGTAATACACTGTCTATTAACAACAAACCCCAAGTAATGGTAAGGTGTAGAGGTTTGAATGTTTTCAGGGGCAATGATTAATCCAGAGTTTTTTAAGCATAATTGAGCTATGTCAAACATATGTTGAGTTTCTAAGATAGATGGAGCCAAAAACAATCTATCATCCATATACTGAATAACAAGAAAGGAAATTGTTTTCTCACAGGTTCAAGAGCTTTAGCTATGTAGTACTGACACATGGTGGGAGAATTCATCATCCCTTGTGGCAGTACAGTCCATTGGTACCGTTTATGAGGTCTGATATGATTAGGATAAGGGAGAGAGAAAGTGAATCTCTCTTGGTCTAAAGGGTGTAGAGGTATATTTAAAAAGCAGTCTTGTAAATCAATAATAATAATGTGCCAATTTTGAGGAATGGTGGTAGGTGATGGGATTCCTGGTTGTAATGGCCCCATAAGTTTCATAGATGCATTAACTTTTCTAAGGTCTGTTAGGAGACGCCATTTGTTAGATTTCTTTTTTATAACAAAAATAGGGGAGTTCCAAGGAGAAAAAGATTCCTTAGTATGTTTTAATTCTAGCTGTGTATCTATAAGTTCTTTAGCCGCCTGTAATTTCTCTTTCATGAGGGGTCACTGCTCTGTCCAAATAGGCTCGTCATTCTTCCAAATTATTTTAATAATTGCATTGTTTGTTAAATGAGCAGTGGCCCCTAGGAAAAATGTAGAATGTATATTTGAGTCTGCCATTCCATAAGTAAGTCTCTTTCTATTGGATTAAGGGGTGCATCTATCACATAAGGTTTTAATATTGCATGTTGGCCTTCTGTTCCCTCACATGGATATATTTCAGTACTTTGATAGACCTCTTGTACTTTAGTTTGAGAAATTCCTGCAATTTGGCAAGAAACTTTTTGTATAGGCCAGGATTTGGGCCATAAATGTTTGGAAATAATAGTAATATCAGATCCATTGTTGAGGAGACCAGAAAATCTTTCACCATTAATTTTGATATTTACATTCAGTCTGGCAAATTCAGATATTAATGATGTCCACAGCGATTGTTTTTGATCTGTACTGCTGAATCCGCCCATCCGTACATCATTAGAGGAGTTAATAGAAATGTAAGGTAAAAGAAGTAATTGAGCAATTTTGTCCCCCTTTTTGAATTGCCATAAAATCTGAGATGACGTCATAATTTTAATTTCTCCTTTATAATCTGAATCAGTTACTCCAGGGTGAACAGTAATTCCTTTAGAAGTCAAACTAGATCGGTCAAGTAAAAGACTGAAAGTTTGTGGGGGCAGGGGTCCAAAACGTCCAGTAGGTATTCTAGAGGGGACAGTTTGAGGGTAAAGGAAAAAGTCATTTAGGGCTGGTATATCAATGGCAGCACTGCTGGATGTTGAGGGTTTGAGGGAAAAGATGAAGTTTGCCCCTGGTTTTTATTGAAGGGGACCTGAAGGGTCCTCTGCTTGGGGTTTCCTGGAATAGATTTTCCTTCAATATCAAATTTAGATTTGCAATCTTTGGCCCAATGCATTCCTCTGCGGCAGCGAGGGCAGATTTTGGGAGGTTTTTTTATTAGCCCTCTTAGGGCAGTCCCTTTTTAAATGGCTCTTATCTCCACATTTAAAACATCCTTCATTTCCTTTTTTAAGGGCAGCAACCATTGTTCAGCTAGCATTTGCATCTTTTGAGTTTCTGATCCTAGATTTCGACAAGCCTTCAAATAATCTATAATAGTCCCTGTCTCTTGAATAGGAGCTATAGCCTTTTGACATTCCTGATTTGCATTTTCATATGCAAGTAATTTCTCTAGTTGTCTTTTAGCTTCTTATCTGATTACAGTATGAGAAATATCGGTTTCTAATCTAGCTAAAATATCAGCATTAGGTCCTTGCAATATTTTAGTGTAGCTACCTGTAGGCTCCCTTGAGAAGTAATTTGATCTCAAGCTTCAAGGGACACAGTTTTTACTTGTTCATGCAACAAAGGAGGGCACTGTATTTGAGCTTCTAAAGCATCAAATTGTCCTGTACCAGTTAGCATCTCAAAAGTAATTTGATTTTGGGGAGCGTCAGCTTGAGCACTTCTGTTAGCATGATCTCTGGCTATATCATGAAACCACATAATCCACTGAAGATATTGTCCTGGTTTAAGGAGATCTTTTATTAAAGTTTGCCAATCATGGGGAATAAAATTTCCAACAGTGAGTGTTATAGAATTTAGAAGTACTTTAGTAAAAGGTGAATGTGGGCCATACATAATTATAGGCTTTTTTATTTGTTGCATGTGATAAAAATTAATAGCCTCATAATGAGGTATTATGTGCCCTAGAGCATCAGGATTTGGAAGGAGAGTGGGTAGGTAGCCAATTTTTACAATTAAGAGTATGTGGTAAAAACTCATCATTGTTATTCAGAAAAGTGTTGTCAATTTTAATGTCAAAAGGTGTCTTAGGGGAGTTGTGGCCAGAATCATTAGGTTCTAGCAAAGGAGAGACTTTTGGATTTGTGCCTGCTGGCAGAGAAGGAACACTTGGGGCAACCAGGGCAGGGTTTGTAGGAAAATTCTGAAATATTTTATGTTCTAATTGGGCCTTTTGTAAGGTTTCATCATTTAATTCATATTCATGTAATAAGTGTTCTGCCTGTTGCTGAATATCAAGAGGGCCAGAATTACCTTGAAATGACAGAACCACAGTTTTAATAAGAGCCCATAAGGGCCAGAAATCTATAGGAATATTTTTTTCCCTGTCCGGTGCCTCGTTCAACATTCTCTTTGACCTGGTGCCAAATTTCTAAATCAAAACTGCCTTCATCAGTGAACCAAGAGTTACATTCAACCACTGTTTGAAGGCAAGCCTCTATTCACTGGTGCGAAACCAAAAGTCCCTGAACTTTAAATAAGTGATAAAGTAAAGTAGAAAAGTGATGGGGCTGTCAAGCTGTTAGACCCATGTTTTTAGTATTTACCAGCCTCAATAGGCTCCTGAGTCACTCTGCCTGAAGTGCCACTTGTACCAGGCCCTGTTCTTGGCGTCACATGTTGGGGTCCTTTAATGGACCGGAACCTGGTAGTACAGAGTCTATGATAAAAAAGTAAAGGAAAGAGGCTGATATTCCATGATTTATGCAGAAAACCAATAAAACCCTGAGATAAAGGGTTTGCACCACTTACGTAGGCACAGGATGCCCTCTTGAGGAGGTCTTAAAAGCCTGGGCAAGTAAGTAAGCACAGCAAAGCCCCTGCGCTCCAGAGAATTAGCCTGTATGAGAGAGAGAGAAATGAAGAAAGGCACGGGGACCCAAGCTCTGATGGAATAAGGGTGTTTTATTCAACATAGTGTGGGTATATATACTGTCTTACACAAGGTAGCTCTTTCAGCAAAGATAAGGGTCAAAAATCTTACAAATTACCCAGGAAACATAAGGCTAGAATCCATCTCAGAGAGAGAGGGTTGTAAATAATCACTTTTACCATATGGTCTATATCAGAAAGGAAGAGGGTCGTAAATAGTTACTTGTCACAGTATGGAAAAGCTAACGAAGGAAATACATGCATTCCTCATTCCCTGGGAGTGGCTTGCCAGCTCCTCTCAAGGATTAATAAGGAACAGAGGATGACATATCAAAAAACGGCACACAGGAAGCCTCCTGTTAAATGCTCCCTAACACTGACTTACTTCACTCTGTGTAACAGGCTCTAGGTTTATCCACCTCACTAGAACTGTCTCAAATTCATTTCCTTTTAAGACTGAGTGATATTCCATTGTATATATGTACCACATCTTCTTTATTGATTCATCTGTCGATGGACATCTAAGTTGCTTCCATGTCCTAGATATTGTAAATAGTGCTGTTGTAAACATTGAGGGGACATGTCTCTTTTTGAACTGTGGGTTTGCTGGGTCATTGGTAGTTTTATTCCTAGGTTTTTAAGGAATCTCCATACTGTTCTCTGTAGTGGTTGTATCAACTTACATATCCACCATCAGTGCAAGAGGGTTCCCTTTTCCCCACATCCTCTCCAGCATTTGTTTATGAATTTTTTGATGATGCCACTCTGACTGGTATGAGGTGATATACTTACTGTAGTTTTGATTTGAATTTCTCTAATAGTGATGTTGAACATCCTTTCATGCTTTTGTTGGCCATCTATATGTCTTCTTTGGAGAAGTGTCTGTTTAGATCTTCTGCCCATTTTTTGATTGATCATTTTTCTAGTATTGAGCTGTATGTGCTACTTATACACTTTGGAGATTAATCCTTTGTCAGTTGTTTCATTTAAAATTATTTTCTCTTATTCTGAGGGTTGTCTTTTCATCTTGTTTATTGTTTCATTTGTGGTGCAAGAGCTTTTAAGTTTAATTAGGTCCTATTTGGTTATTTTTGTTTTTATTTCCATTATTCTCAGAGGTAGATCAAAGAGGGTCTTGCTGTGATTTATATTCAAGAGTGTACTTCCTATGTTTTCCTCTAAGAACTTTATAGTTTCTGACATTACCTTTTAAGTCTTTAATCAATTTTATTTTTGTGTATGGTGTTAGGAAATATTCTAGTTTCATTCCAAGTAGGTGTCCAGTTTTCCCAGCACCACTTATTAAAAAGACTATCCTTTCTCCATTGAGTATGCTTGCCTCCTTTGTCAAAAACAAGGTGCCCATAGGTGCATGGGTTTATCTCAGGGCTTTCTGTCTTGTTCCATTGGTCTATATTTCTGTTTTTGTTCCAGTACCATACTGTCTTGATGCCCGTAGGTTTGTAGTATAGTCTGAAGTCAGGAAGGTTGATTCCTCCATCTCTTTTTCTTTTTCAAGATTGCTTTGGCTGTTCAGGGTCTTTTGTGCTTCCACACAAATTGTGAAATTATTTGTTCTAGTTTTGTGAAAAATATATTGGTAGTTTCATAGGAATTACATTGAATCTGTAGATTACTTTGGGTAATATAATCATTTTCACATTGTATCTCTCCATCTGTTTGTGTCATCTTTGATTCGTAGTTTTCTGCATACAGGTCTTTTGTCTCTTTAGGCAGGTCTATTCCTAGGTATTTTATTCTTTTTGTTGTAATGGTAAATGGGCTTGTTTCTTTATTTTTTCCTGATTTTTCATTGTTAGTATATAGGAATACAAGGGATTTTTGTGTATTAATTTTATATCCTGCAACTTTATCATATTCATTGATTAGCTCTAGTAATTTTCTGGTGACATCTTTAGGGTTTTCTATGTATAATATCATGTAATCAGCAAGCAGTGAGAGTTTTACTTCTTTTCCAATCTGGATTCCTTTTATTTCTTTTTCTTCTCTGATTGCTGTGGCTAGGTTGTCCAAAACTATGTTGAATAATAGTGGCAAGAGTGGGCACCCTTGTCTTGTTCCTGGTCTTAGAGGAAATGCTTTCAATTTTTCACCACTGAGATTAATGTTTGCTCTGGATTTGTCATGTATGGCCATTATCATATTGAGGTATGATCCTTTTTTGCCTACTTTCTGGAGAGCTTTTATCATAAATGGGTGATGATTTTGTGAAAAGATTTCTCTGCATCCATTGAGATGATTATATGATTTTCTTTCAATTTATTAATAATATATATCACTTTGATTTGGGTATATTGAAGAATCCTTGCATCCCTAGGATCAAGCCCACTTGATCGTGATATATGATCCTTTTAAAATGTTGTTGGATTCTGTTTGCTAGAATTTTATTGAGGATTTTTGCATCTATGTTCATCAGTGATGTGCTTAATCACTCTGTTGTGTCTGACTCTTTGCAAACCCTTGGAGTGTACCCGCCAGGCTCCTCTGCCATGGGGATTCTCCAGGCAAGAATACTGGAGTGGGTTGCCATGCAGTCTTCCAGGGGATCTTCCCAACCCAGGAATTGAACCAAGGTCTCCCACATTGCAGGCAGATTCTTTAACATCTAAGCCACCAGGGAAGCCCAAGAACACTGGAGTGAGTAGCCTATCCCTTCTCCAGGTGATCTTCCCGGCCCAGGAATCAGACCGGGGTCTCCTGCATTGCAGGTGGATTTTTTACTAGCTGAGCTACCAGGGAAGCCGATCATCAGTGATACTGGCATGTCATTTTCTTTTTTTGTGGTATTTTTGTCTGGTTTTGGTATCAGGGTGATGATGGCCTCGTAGAATGTCTACTCAGGTTTTATATAAAAAATAAGGTTTTCCTATAAGTTAGTAGTTCCAAGGATGCTCACAGCAGCCCTTACTTTCACTGTGTGAAATTATCTAATCTATGGGAGTGGACGAACTCAACAACAAAAAGTTTAATCCAAGGAATGGTTATTGATGTAAGGTTTTGTAGATGTGATCCATTAATAATTGTTATACTCAGTCTATCAGTTTTTTTTTTATTGTTTTTGCCATACAATGTCATGATATCACCATGGGTTTACATATGCTTCCCCTCCAGAACCTGCCTCCCTCCTCCCTCCCCCCCCCCGGAAAATCTCGCTGCACCAGCCCCGAGCATCAATCCTGGGCTGGCAATTGATTAGACATATGATAATTAACTTGTTTCAATGCCCTTCTCCCAGATCATCCCACCCTTACCCTCATCCACAAAGAGTCTATCAGTTTTTAATTTGTCTTCTTTTTTAAGGAGATGAAAGAAGAGTTTCTCGAAGGTATGAAGATTGTCAGTCATCAGGTGAGAGAGCATTGTATGTGAGATGTAAGTTAAGTAGCTGGTTGTGTATACTACTTGGTATATAAAGTTATTAGTTTGTTTGTACAGACCCATTAGACTCTTATTTACCTAGTCATATCTAGTTAGTTATAAGAGTATTTCTTCAAAGAATTTTATTTAGCGACATAATATGTGTTATTCTGTGAATGCAGTTCATTTTAGATTTACCTCAGGATTTCCTTTGAGGTCCACTGGTTAAGACTCCGTGTGTCCACTGCAGGGAGTGCAGGTTTGATCCGATTGGGGAACTGAGATCCCACATGCTACATGATGTGGCCAAAAAGTAAAAATAAAAAATTTCTTTTTCAAGATGCAAGTATCAGGCCACTTACTGTATGGGCCATAAAAGGTTACTATGGTAAGAAGTATAAAATAGAAATTTTTCTGACATGAAAGTATAAAAATTGTCCATGATATCAACCACTTGTTAATGTTCTCTTTGGGATGGAACTATTTTCTTAATTTCTATGCAGCCAGTAAATTTATATAGATGTTCCATAAAACTCATGTGTTAGCTTAAGTATTTTTTAGTTTTAATATACTTCACATAGTGTTTTTTATTCTATGGTTGATTGTTCTTTTTATTTTCTTACACAGGGAAAATAAAGTATCTGACTATCTTGTTTCTAACCTTAGGAGGTTTTTCACTCTGTAAATTTAAATATAGATTTCAGGTGAATTAATGAGAGACATATATATCATAGCATTTAAGCTAAACAGTTTCTTAGGGCTACATTTTTAAACTTAATTGCATTACACAAGAGATTGTGAGAACTGATATTTTATTAAGTATTTTGTATACACTGGTTCCATTGAAATTCTGGTAAATTGCCTGTCACATTTATCTTAACTCTTAAAAAATCAATCTTACTACTTTTAACATTAAGTAAAACATTTTGAAGCATAAATACAAGAAGTTGTTATTTTGTCATGTATTACACAGTTACCATGATTGTATTGGTTATAAATTAATTCTTTGCTAAATCTCTTTAATTTCATCAGCCTTCATTGGTGAGAAAATTGAGCTGATGTCAAGATTGTGTTCATGGTCATAAAATTCAGTTTTTTACGTTTCATTTACCTGATCAGTTTGTTCCTTTAGGATTAATAAACTGGGATATTTTAAAGTTAATTTCATATGGTATCATTTTTGCATATTCACTTGAGAGATGAGTGTACTTTGTGAAATTTAGCACTTCAATGGCAACTGAATGCTAAGTTTTCTCTAGTAATTTATCTAATCAAAATGAAAAGAGTATAAATATATATAGTTTAATGGTGTATTGATTTTTTTTTCAGGAAATACTTTAGACTCATCATTAGAAAACAGAAGTAATACAGCAGCACAATACCTTCAAATCTGTGATAGCATTAATACAAATAAAGTACTTAAACAAAAAACCAAGAAGAGAAGAAGGGGAGAAACGAGGCAGTGGCAAACAGGTAAAATACAAATACATTCCTTTATGAATATTATAATTACTTGAAATGTAGTAGTATTTTTTGTAACCCGAAAATATAAGACAGTTGTTTGTAGTGTAGTTAGTCCTACTCTCATATACTTGTGTTTGATCTAAATAGTTGGGTTTTTTAAAAAATGTTTTACTGTTACTTAGCAAAACTGTGCTTGTTTGCTTTTTTCCCAGATGATGTTTTTTAAAAGAGAATTTTCAGGTTGTTACAAAGTGCATTTTGGTAGATGAATGGTGTATAGTAGAGTGCTGTTCATTATGTTTCAGTGTGCTCAGGTCATTCGCTCAGTCATGTCTGACTTTGTGACACCATGGACTGCAGCACACCAGGCTTCTCTGTCCATCACCAACTCCTGGAGATTTACTTTATTATAAGTTGCTTTTAATCTACATCTTGTCTTACAGGGTTTTATTCCACTAGTATAGTTCTCACATTGTGAATGTCAGCTAATTTTGCTGCCTTTGTTATAAAACCCTTTTAAAACAGTGTAGCCAAATGTTGCAACTTCCTTTTTTCCCCCCCTCCCTCACATTGTGAATGCCAGCTAATTTTGCTGCCTTTGTTGGAAAACCCTTTTAAAACAGTCTGGCCAAATGTTAAAACTTCCGTTTTTGTTTTTGTTTTTTTTTTTTTAATCTAGCTGTTATAATAGGCCCGGATGGACAACCCTTGACAGTGTATCCTTGCCATATTTGCACAAAAAAGTTTAAATCCAGAGGATTCTTGAAAAGACACATGAAGAATCATCCTGATCATTTGATGAGAAAAAAATATCAGTGTACAGATTGTGACTTTACAACTAACAAGAAAGTGAGTTTCCATAACCATTTAGAAAGCCATAAGCTTATAAACAAAGTTGACAAAACCCATGAATTTACAGAATACACACGAAGATACAGAGAAGCTAGTCCATTGAGTTCCAATAAACTTATATTAAGAGACAAGGAGCCGAAGATGCACAAGTGCAAATACTGTGACTATGAAACTGCAGAGCAAGGACTGTTAAACCGACATTTACTGGCTGTTCACAGCAAGAATTTTCCTCATGTTTGTGTTGAGTGTGGAAAGGGCTTTCGACATCCTTCTGAACTCAAGAAACATATGAGAACCCATACTGGTGAGAAGCCATATCAATGTCAGTATTGTGTCTTCAGATGTGCAGATCAATCAAATTTGAAAACTCATGTTAAGTCTAAGCATGGTAACAATTTACCATATAAATGTGAGCATTGTCCCCAAGCATTTGGTGATGAGAGAGAACTTCACCGCCATCTGGATTTGTTTCAAGGACATAAGACACACCAGTGTCCTCATTGTGACCATAAGAGCACCAACTCAAGTGACCTTAAGCGGCACATCATATCTGTCCACACTAAGGATTTTCCTCACAAATGTGAGGTCTGTGATAAAGGTTTCCATCGCCCTTCTGAGCTCAAAAAGCATAGTGATATCCATAAGGGTAGGAAGATTCATCAGTGTAGGCACTGTGACTTTAAAACATCAGATCCATTTATTCTTAGTGGTCATATCCTTTCAGTTCATACTAAGGATCAGTCATTGAAATGTAAAAGGTGCAAAAGAGGGTTCAGACAACAAAATGAGCTAAAAAAGCATATGAAGACTCACACTGGAAGGAAGATTTACCAATGTGAGTATTGTGAATACAGCACTACAGATGCATCTGGCTTTAAACGACATGTGATATCAATACATACAAAAGACTATCCACACAGGTGTGAATTCTGCAAGAAGGGATTCCGAAGACCATCAGAAAAAAATCAACATATTATGAGGCACCATAAGGAGGCTCTTATATAATAAGATCAATATAAAGAAAGAAGCTATTTAGAAAATATGACATGCTATATGGGAAGATAATTTCACAAACTGTTTCACCTGGTTACATAGCTTGATATTAAATTATAAATTTACATTCCTTTTATTAAAGATCTTAAAGTATTTGAATTGAGAGGAGATCTCATAGCCCTTTGAAATTACTTGAAGAATTTAAGGAGCATCATAGAATGGTTGCAGGAAACCTTATTGTCTATTTAATGGTATAAACATAATTCAACTACAGAGGGGAAGAGCAAAGACAACCACTTTATTTGGCTGATCATACCAGAGACAAATCTTTCTGAAAAGATCATGTCTAATTAAGGCGTGATACTTTGCTTTGGCAAACAAGCCTCACTTTTATGAAGTTTTATAAATGGGGTGGAAAGATAAAATGCAGTCATCCATCAGTCACTTAGTCACTGAATCTTTATATGATATCTGGAAATTGAATTCCAGAAATGGCAAAAGTTTTGTGTATTCATGAAAAGAAATTTCACTGGAAAATAGGCTAGATTAATTCAATACTATGTAGAAGGATTTCAAAGCTACTAAGGTTTTATTACAGGATAGGATGTTTAAAATACAGCATTCTCTGCTGAAGTCTAAAGTTCCCCCTTTTTCTGATGTTCAAGTTGATTGATGTTCAGTATGGCGTATATGACAGAAGTATATTTGAGTCAAATGTGGCTTTCTAAAATGGATGCAACAGTAATGTTGCAAACAATGCTAGCACTATATTTCTTAATGATGTTAAGAGTAAATTGAGAGAACAGTTTTCTTAAATATTTAGTTATTTTAGGACAGTCATAGCAAGTATGATTGTTCCAATCTTACTTGCTGTAATGTTTAAAGGTGCAAATTTATGCCATTATTGAAATTTTTGATTTTTAAAATCTATATACCATATTATTAGCATATGTTTTCAATGTGAGGCAGTATTTATGCAGTATTTAACAAAACACTATGCTGCCAATAGAGGTTGGAGGTGGATATTCAGTTTACAGTGTATAAAGTATGCATCCTTTTAACAACACTTTATGTTAGCATGCTTGCAAATCAACATGGCGCTTAATATAAAAAGCTGGTTTAGGGAAATTTAATGAAAATCCTGTTCATAAATGTAATGCATATGATGTGTACTTCTAAGTTTTAGTTGCTTCATGTTTACACTCAGCTGTTCAGCATAATTAAAATGTAATTTTACTTCATGCTATATTGTGGCTTTGTGTTTTAAATAATGTTCACCTTTCTGTTTTTGCACCAGGTAAGAATCAGTTCCTTGAGAACAAATTTTTTATCTTTCTTAATTCAGAATATTAAATTTGGAAAATCTAAAGTTGTGTGTCATGTGGTTGTAAATGATGTACACGCTGTAAGATAAGATTGTCACTGTTAATGTGGGATTATTATTTCTAAATGTTACTCATTGAAATGAGCATACAATAAAAAGCATTTATTGCACTTAAAGGTTTTATGAGTTTATTTCAAGTTGTGTTATAATGCCCATTCTTAAAAGACTTTTTACTTAAAATTGCTCTTAGGCATTTTTTTGTCTGCAGTTTAATGTTTTACAGAATTTTGTGCATTAACAGCATGAACTAGGAATTTAAACAGTTATGATGGCTATAGCATGATTATTCCTCAAAATTTTGTTTTTGTTAAAACCATGATGGAATGCTTTAGAGTTGCTCAAATTAAGACTTAAGACTTAGTATTATAGAGAAAACTAAAAATTCTTAGCCTGCTAAGTAACATGATCCTAAAAATGAATCTATTTATGTTCCTGATAGGCCAATATACATTCATTAAATCAAGGTTTTGGGAAAGATTCTGCAAATGAACATAGTAGTCAGTGTTCAGTAGAATTCATGTACCTATGTATATACCTATGTATATAACACTGTTGCTTAAGACTCTTTGTCAGTTGGGTTAATTATTCTTTAATGATCACTAAGAGAAAAGGCCATTACATGTTAGACAAATGCTTTAAGCTTTAATGTCTATGGAGTTTGTCTAGGAATAGTATTAAAATATATATTCTAGTTCTATAGGTGTGGGCTGGAGCCTTCTATTCTGCATTTCTATCAAGCTGCCAATGTGTTAACTACCGTAGAAATAGTGAGGTGTTAGACAAAACCCCCAGTGTAATTCTGGTACACTTTGGCAGCTTTGCTTAAACAACTTCAAGTGAGTATAATGAGGAAATCCATACTGAGGACTTGGCATTTGAGCTGAGACTTGAGTGCCAGGAAAAAACCAGTCACGTGAAGATCTTGTGCAAGAGCATTCAAGGCAGAGAAACATACATGCAAAAACAGACAACCTGAGATAGTACAAGCTTTGGCTGCGTCATGGTGAAAGGAAATGATAATGGATGAGACCTGTGAGAATTTGAAATAAGAAGTCATTGGAGGGTTTTAAGGAAAGGAGTGATGTGATTTACATTTTGAAGATAGTTTTGGAGACTGTGCGAAGAATGTATTGTAGAGGAGCCAAGCGAAGCAGGGAACCATGTGAAGAGGTTATTCCATTCATTCATGGCTACAGTGGGGCTGAAGAAAAGCAAATAGATTCTCTTATTAATTGGATCTAGAAAACTTCAGCCAAGATAGAACAGGTAAGAATTCAGCCCATGTTACAAAAAGATTGCCTTTAAAAATGCAGATTTTTACCTGGACAGGCCTATTTTGTATGACCAAAAAATGTAAGTCCAAGTACCTTCACAAGAAGGAGGAATCATTTGGGAATTACTAAAAGAATAGGCACTTTCTAGAACAGTTCAGGGTCATTATGTGGAAATGGATTTGTCTGATTGTCACTTCCAAGTGGCCTATACCATGATAGAGAGGAAAGTATTAAGAATCATTCAGGTAGAGCTCTCAAATTCAATGCATGTCTCATACAGGAAAACCACCAGTTTGAACCTTGACTTTCCCTTAAAGATATCTATGACATAACTTTTATTGCAAAAAACTTTCAACTATATACAATATAATGAACCCCTATCTAGCCATTACCCAACTTCAGCAATCATTACTTACATGGTCAGTTTTGATTCATTTTTACTTTAACTTACTCCTGCTTTAACCCACCTATACCTCATTGGTTTATTTTTATTCCCTATTGTCTCACTGGCTTATTTTGAAGTAAATCCCAGACACAGTTTTAAGAATTAAAAAAAAAAATTAGTTAAATAATTTATTTTTTCCTTTACATTATCGTGTTGGTTTTGCCATACATTGACATGAGTCCGCCATGGGTATACATGTGTTCTCCTGCCAGAACCCCCCTCCCAACTCCCTCCCAATCCCATTGAAGGAAGATATTGCAAAGTTCTTAAATACGCTTACTTCCAGAAAAAGAAGACATCTCACATGAAGGCAGGAGAACTAAACAATCCTCTTGGTCAGTTCTTTCTACCGTTTATTCTGAGAATTGGCTAGAACAGGAATTCTATCAAATAAAACTTAAAGGACTCGTAAGATTTCATTTAGAGAAAACGCAGGACTAGATTAGAACCCTAGAATATAACAAGATAATTCCACCCTGTCTTACCAAAAGAATTAGCTTGTAAATTTGATACTTGTTAACAAAGTTCTCTTTGAACCTTGGAACCTCTTAGATAGGAACTGCCTATTGTTATTGGCAATCTAGAGGCCCTATAGAAGAACTTCTAGATTTTGTAGGGCCAAGGCCCTAGCACTAGGTATCTCAAAAATGTTTTCACCTGACTTGTTCCAGTTGCTAGGCGTCTCTGTTTGAGTGTTACCCAAGTAACTACTCCAAAGGGAAATCTCCATTTTAAAATTTGGACCAATTGGCAGTATTGGAACTATTTAAACCATAATGTAACTCCCAGCTACCCAGTCTAGATCCCAGCCTACCCATCATAACATAGCTGGCACATCAGATCCCTTTAGGAAACTACTTCAGAAAGCTTATATATTCTCCCATTTTAAGAAATTGGTCTGATTTATTATATTTTGGCACACTTGGGGAAGGAGTATTCAATATTGATTGTGTTAGCAAACCAGCTATTAAAGTAATACGTCATAAAGTCTATCCCTTGACATAAAGAATGTCTGGAACATAAACTTTAATATCAGAAAAAAATGGGAAGGAGGCCAAACATAAAGACCCTGGATTTTAATATTTCATATATAAGAGACTGATCCAAGACTGCCTGGCTATCATGTAATTATGTCATATTACTAATCCAAGTGTTCCTCTGTAGGCTCAAAAGTGGTATGTTTTGTTTTGTCACTAAATGTTAATGGTTTTATAAGACGTGATTGTTTATTCTGTTATTTGTTTTTTTAATTTATTTTATGTATCCTAAGATGGATAAAAAAGTACTTTTGCATTTTTTACTGGACAAAAAAGTACTATGGAAATCCAATAAGTTTAGTAATGGAGTCTGGTGGGGGAGAGAGACCTTGCAGGGAAGTCTTTTCACAGCTTATTATTTACTTTCAAGGGTATTATGCCTACACGATGATATCTTTGTGGATTATAATAATGAGAAAGAAGTGAGAATGGCTTTTTGTTAAAGCAATCTAGACTGAGTACTAACATGCAATTTTTTGAGCTTTATTTTGTTCCTTTTGTACTGTTTCTGTAAAGACAAAGTATTACAGTTAAAGCACCATTACAAAAATGGGAAGAACGTTTTATGACATCTAGTTATGAACTTACTGAATTATGGAATTTAGAGGACTAGGTTTGTAAGCAAAGAAATTCTCATTTTAAGTGGAAACCTGCATCAATGAGAGGTCCAACTATGTTAAAGTGTTGTCTCTAGTAATCCACATCAGAGTTTTTTATTGTGGTGCTTGTTAGCTCTAACATAAACATTCATGTGAATAGTAACTTTCTGACTAAAATGTACAGCTAAGCTAAACATCCATACTGCATGTTTCCTACTAGGACTTCCACAAAAACCATATAGATACATATTTTATTTATACACTTAAATTACTTTGCATGTCATTCATTGCACAGTCTCCATTTTATTCAACAGCTAAAGTAAAACATGCTGGAACAGAAATTAGATAAACAGGCATTCCTCACCTGACAATATCTGCAGTTTTCAGAGATAAGCTGTGTGAAACTTAGGAGAGGAAAACAATCACATGTTTCTATTGAGCGTAATCAAAAATTGGAAAATAAATACATACATGTAACTTTGCTAAGTATAATAATCGCCTTGTTATAACCCCCATTCTCTCGCTATGCATGGATCAAGTGAGCCCAAATTTTGAGGCACTGTTATTTTTGAGTATTTTAGGAAAATCACATTTATTCTAATTTTAAAACAGTTGTGGTAGCACTTTACTATCAGGCTACTAAAAACTTCCACTTACATAATGTATAATGGGGAGATAACAAGACCTGGAAAATCCCATGGATGGCGGAGCCTGGTAGGCTGCAGTCCACGGGGTCACTAAAAGTCGGACACAACTGAGTGACTTCGCTTTCCCTTTTCACTTTCATGCATTGGAGGAGGAAATGGCAACCCACTCTAGTGTTCTTGCCTGGAGAATCCCAGGGATGGGGGACTGCTGTCTGGGGTCGCACAGAGTCGGACACGACTGAGCGACTGAACTGAACTGAACAAGGCATAATTTTGTTGCAGTTACATATATGAGTAGTTAGCAGAGAAGAAATTTCCCGGTTGTACCTATACTAAGGGAAAAAAGGTAAGGACTATATAGCTCATTCTGTTACAAAACACTAATAAGATTAGAATTGTACCAACCCACACCACAGAGCTTAACATTTTAGTCAGAGTATTAAGAAAATAAGGCTTTTTGCTTCATATGAAGACTAACTTGAATATTTATATAAATATTAAAAACATTTTTCTCTTCATTTGTGGTTTGATTCAGTATAGTGCCTCATATGTTCCTAACAGTTTCTTAGTATAGTGGATAATTATTAGAATATCATTATAAAGAATGACAGAATTATATATAGATACAGATGTATGTCTATATCTATAAATATATATAACAAAGACATTTCAGTGCAAAACCTCATTCACATATAAATCCAAATTTATTTGTTACCTTAATCTATACTTTGTCAAATACAAATATTTTAATTTTTGCTAATTCTTAACTTTAACCAAAGGGCTTGAAATTTTAAAAGTTCATTCACATCTACTAATATATTTGGAATATACTTTAGTTCACTTTATAAGATCATTAGAACCCAGTTAATCAACCAACTTCAAAGTACATTAAATATTTAATGATAAGATCTCTTTCTCCCAAGTACAATCACTTTTACACAGTATTTCAATGTTGTTTTGTCTACCACTATTTTTTAAAAAAAAGCCCACCTTCCTTTCACTCTCTACTGCAATATAGTGTTATTTGTTTTTAAGAAAGTGGGTGTGCTCATTTGGGGATGATATGTTTCAAAAGAACAGATTTGCCAAGCCACTGACAAGTACTTAGAACTATAATACCATAATGTACAATCTAGTAGATTTAGATATTTTAAAAAATATTATCCCACTTCCCTAATAAATGAAATTAACCATCACCTTTGATTTAGTTTTATCTCAAAGAAGTATAAATGTAATTCCTTTGTACATGTAATAAATCATCTATTTTTATCACAAGGTTTAATATGAGAAAAGCAAATATATTCTGTATATCCCATGCACTAAACTTTTTTTTTAATTCAGTAATTTACTCCTGCAACTAAACTGCAGTCTAATATCATAGGAAAACTAGTGCAATAACTTGTAAAATCTCTACCCCAACAAAATTAACTTTGTCTAGGAAGCACCCTTTTGAAAAAGAGTAGATTAAGTCATACAGTTTGTAATCGAGTTTTAAAAATTAGTATGTTGCTATATTGAATAAAAAAATGTGATAGAAAGGATTCAGGCCTTATAAATGGCTGGAGAAACTGTCATCTGTTATAACTAATTAATTCTAATAGACTTGCAGGGTTGTAGCATGGTTCAAAATATTGATTGGCTTTAGTTATGAGAAAATAAAGTACTAATGAAGATACAAAAATTTCCTTTGAGCTGGAGATTCATTCATGGCTAGAAAAGAAAAAAAAAGTTAGAACTGCCTTATAATTAATTTAAGATATTATAACTATAAGAACAAAGTTATAAAAACTATGTACATTGATATGAATAATACCAAAAGAAATACATGGCTCTGTTTTGGCACTTTTTTATATGTATAGTCAATGACACAATGGTTTATCTGACTTTAGTCAAGGTATAGTTTTCAAATGACTTTAAGCACAGGGGAGGAAGATTTAAGTAGATTAACTGCTTGGTATCATATTTAGAGATTAAGTATATCCAGAAGTCTCCGTTGATAAATACACATCTATCATCTGCAAACTTAAATATATTTTGAACTTGCTAATAGTATCTAGCACCTTCAGATATCAAGTTTGATGTTCATTGCTGTATGCTATTAATGAAGGAAAAGGTAATGACTATTATTCTGTAGACCCTTTATTTGGCAGGTCCTCACATTTATGCCACCTTTGGGGAATAATAGTAATAAGTAATTCTCAACTAATTAATGACCTAAGAAATACAATATATTAAAATATATTTCAAAGTTCAAATTATTTTTATTTTAGGGTTACTGAATGTTGGTTGCTTCCATTGATGATAGATAACCATATATACAAGATTGATGATTTGACCATAGTTAGAGAAGGGCTTCAGAGCTAACAGCTTTCTGAAATTTTTTTAGTTTATTCAAATATTTGAGCTTGTTCAACCAAAAGATAATTGTTTAAAGTTAGTTAACATGTTTAATTTTATTAATTATATGTGCAGTAATGTATTAATTATACACCTACAGTATTTTATTAACTATAAATCTATATTTAAAATTTTCCTAAAAAGGTTCTAAAGAATAGTTGATTGACATATATTTATCTGTGCTCATCATGATATACTTAGGCATTTAAAAACTTTTATTGAAATATAATAAACTTAGAAGTAGTATGCACATAGATGTACAACTAAATGAATTTTCCTAAACTCAACACATATATGCAACCATTACTCAGATCAAGAAAGAGCATATTATTAGTACCCTAGTAGTCCTCTTTATGTTTCCTTCCAATCGAGTGCCAACCCTCAAAGATAACCAACCACTTCCTGACTTTAAAAACCATAGATTAGTCTTACCTGCTTTCAGTACTTAAGAAGACTTTAACATAAAGAAAGGCTGTCATTATCACAGTGTTAAAAATAAGATTTTATATAGTTTCACAATGTCCTACAATGTGTAGGGCAGTCCCCCACATCAAATTATCCAGCCCAAAGTATTAATAGTGCTGAGGCTGAGAAACTCTGCTAACAAAACACAATGGCCTTAGGATTTTTTCTCCCTAATTACATACTCTAGAAATGTCCCATGAACTTACATAAGTCCATTTGTCTTCTGTTTTCTCAATCACAATAGTTTGTTTATCACTATCTGGTGGTATATATTCATAGTCATCATACAAGAGGCCTAGGATTGGATACTGTGTCCTGTACCTATATAGAAAAAAAAAGTTAGTTTACAGGCTGGACAAGAAAATAATTTCATTACTTTTTAGTCACTCTTACTTTGACTTTCCTTATTTAATTTGGCTCTGAATGACTTTTAACTTTTTCTAAAAAGAAAATCTCTTAGTGTACACAGATTTACTATTATTATTTTCAAGAGAATAAGAGGAAAGTATTTCTGCTTCTGGCAATGATGGACCATTGGCAGCACAAGACAGTGATCCCAAAGAAGGGAAACAAATGACGTGAGCCCCACAAGTACCTAGCACACTGCCTGGAGTCAGAATTTGTAGAACAGAATACCAGATAGGAGAGAGCTATATAGTTGGAGAGAGGTGAAGGGATCTGCAGAGAATTCCCCTACAAGTCTTAGAGTGAGTACTGATCAGTATAGGCATGTGAAAAAGCTACTGAGGCTGGGGTAAGAACCACTGAAAAGGAACAGTCTTAAAATTCCTGGAATTCACTTGGTGATGGGAACTCCAGTCTGTGTTCCACTAACCAGAGTGAAAAGACTTCCTAATACTAGAGGGCATCAGGCAAATACTATAAAACACTACTACTGCCTTAGTAGTGGGATGACCTGGTCCTAGACTGCAAGTTGTTCTAAGAGTTTAAAAACAAAACTTGAAATTATTACACTGTTTCCAAATAACCTAACCTCATCTCAGAACAAACCTAAATTCTTCAAGTATGTAAAATCATAATATATGGCATTCAATAAGAAATTAGGAGGCATGGAATGAAGCAGGAATATATAAGTAATGATGAAGAAAAAAGTGAATTAGTAGAAACAAACCAAGAAATGACAAATAAGCAAGGTTTCATCTACTAGAAATATAAAGAAATATGTAAAGTGTATAATCAATAAGTTGGAGGAAAGCATGAACACAGACTGAGAATATGATGATCTACATCAAATTTATAAAGATGAAATTAATGTTGTGTGGGATTAACAACAAATAAGGCACAGCAGAAGAAAATACTACTAAATTTGAAGATATGAGGACAAATTATCCAAAATCAAACACAAGAGAAAAAAAGACTGAAAAAGATATACAGAGTATGAGTTAGTCAGGTGCCCTCATATATGTGTAATCGAAGGATTACAGGATATAGGATTATATATCCTGGATTATAGGATTAGCAGGAGACAAAAAATAAAGAAACAGTGACCTAATTCTTTCCAAATTTGATAGAAAGTAAGCACAGAGATCCAAGAAGCTCAATGAACAACAAGAAAAATAACAATGAAGAAAAACACATAAAGACACATCATTATCAAATTGCTGAAAACCAGTGATAAAGAATCTCATAAACAGAAAAAAGAGCATTACTCAGAGAAATAATCATAAAATTAACATCACACTTCATATTAGACATAATGAAAGTCAGAAAACAGTGGAATGACAGTTTTAAAGTACTAGAAGAAAAAAATCTCTCCAGTTACTATTCACACACAGCAAAAAATAGCTTTGGATAATAAAGGCAAAATTACAACTGTTTTCAGACATAAAAAGCCAAGAAAAGTCTTCACCACCAGAGCAGTATGGCAAGAAATATTAAAGGAAATATTTGAGACAGAAGGAAAATGATTATCAGATGGTAAATTTGGATCTAAGCAAAAGAATGAACAGCACTAGAAATGATAAATATGTGAGTAAATTTAAAACATTGTTTTTCTTGTTTTAATATTTTAAAAATAATTTGACTGTTGAGAGCAATATAATACTGTGTTTGAAGGTTTATAATATATGTAAAAGTAAATATAGATAACAGAAATAGCAAAAAGATCATGAAGGGAAAATGGAAGTATACTACCATAAAATTTCTATGCTACATGTGATGAGATACATTATTTGAGGACAGAGTGTGATAATATAAAAAAGAATACTTTAAAACTTACAGCAATCATAAAAAAGAAATATACCTAATAAACCAATAAAACATATAAAATACAATAATGAAAATAACTTCAAGAATATCACTAAAACTGATATAGTTCTAACTAAATTGGTTAGCAAAAAAAGAAAGAGCACACAATTTAAAGATATGAAGAAAGATATCACCTCATACCTGTCTTAGAATGGCTATTATCAAAAAGACAAGAAATAGCAAGTGCTGGCAAGGGTGTGGAAAAAAGGAAAACTTTTGCACTGTTGGTGGGAATGTAAACTGGTGCAGCTACTATAGAAAAGAGTATAGAGGTTCCTCAAAAATTAAAAATAGAACTATCATATGATCTAGCCATTTAACTTCTGGGTATTTAACAGAAAGAAATGAAAACACCTAAAGGTTTCTGCACTCTAATATTCATTGTGACATTATTTACCAATAGTCAAGACATAAAATCAGTGTAAGTGTCCATCAATGTTGGAATGGATAAATAAAATATTATGTATTGTATATTCAATACATACACATACACACACACTGGAATATTATTCAGCCAAAAAATAAAGGAAATCCTACCATTTACAACAGAATGGATTGACCTTGAGGGCATTATGCAAAATGAAATAAGACAGAGAAAGACAGATACCATATTATCTCACTTGAATGTGGGATCTTAAAAAAAAATAACTCATAGGTAAAGAGAACATATTGCTGGTTGCCAGAGGTGGAGGAGTGGGGGGTGAGCAAAATAGGTGAAAGTGGTCAGAAGGTACAAACTTCCAGTTATAAAATAAATACGTTGGGATGTAATGACTGTCAGGGGACATTTAACTTTAAGGAATACAATATATTGCACTTTTCTTCCTTTATGTGCCATTTCTCAAGGATTCTCTGTTCCTGATCAGTTCCTATTCCAGATTGAGTAGAGCGGCACACAGTTCTCAGGACTGAGATCATGAGAAAGGGTATCTACTTGGATTCCTTTCAGTTACTACCTTCCATGATTTCTTTCAACATCAGCAACCTTGTATGTATTAGACTAACCATTTTGTTGCAATTAATGGCACTTCATCCTGTGTAATCATTTCACCAAAGATAGATAAGCCTGCATTTCTGCTAATAAAACAGCCTTGCTCCACAAGAGACCTGGGTCCCCCGTGTCCTCTTTCTTTCTTTTTGTCAACTCCGGTCCACCTGGTCCTAGTCTGATAAGAAGACCACAATGACCAGTATGGTAACTATAGTTAATAATACTGTATTGTATATTTGAAAGTTGCTAAAAGATTCAATCTTTAAATGTTCTTATTATAAAAAAATTGTAACTATGGATGGTAATGGGTAGTAACTAGACTTATTGTGGTGATCACTTAGAAATATACACATAGTGAACCACTGTGTTGTATATCCAAAACTAAAACAATGTTATATGTTAATTATATCACAATTTTAAAAAATTTAAAGAGCAATCTTTGTCTTGAAAACATAAAAAAGAGTATGATGACAAAAGAGCAGTTACAGAAGACCTCAGACGTCCCCCAAAAAAGACTGAAAAAAAAAACCCTCTACACAATTGGGTAGGACTAAAGGAAAAAGAAAAAGAAGAAATCAGGATGAGGCCTGCACCCTTGGGAGGGAGCTGTGAAGGAATAAAGTTTCCCACACTTTGGGAAGTCTCCTCACCAGTGGAGCGATCATACTGGACAGAGGGAGAGTTTCGGAACCTAAGAGGGAGAGAGCAGCAACGGGTTTGTGGAAGGCAAAACAAAAAGTAACCTGCACACAGGGTTGGCACCACCAATCTATGTTCCCCAAACTGAGACACTCTTCTGTCAGTGAGAGTGGGACTTCGGTGCTGAAGTTGATTCCAGAGCTCAATCCCAGGGAGAGGACCAGGGTTAGGTATGGAAACTACACCCAACTAGGTCTAGGTGTACTAGGCAGAAGCCTGAGCCCACCAGAGAAAGAAGGCACCATTATTGGGAGGCACATGAGGAGAGGGGTGGGACCACCATAAGAGCTTTCTTTCCCTGTGAGTGTTCCCAGGCACAGGACACTGCCTAGGAGGCCTGGGAACTGGCGTGGGTCACCATCACCATTTGGGGCTCCAAGGCAGACACTGGCCACCTCTTCCAGACCTGCAGGCAGATGCTGGAACTGCCCTGCTGTCCCAGGAGAGCACAGATAGCTCTTGCTACTAGAAACTCCACCAGTGGGTTCCAGGAGCTGTCCCATTGTCCTGGGAGCATGTAGGTAAACTTGCTCCTCTAGAAAATCCATCAGTGGGAGTCAGGACCTGCCCATCCTGTCCTAGGGGGACACGGATAGCTCCCCCTACTAGGAAATTTACCCAAAGGGGCTGAAACTAGGGGATGTGTGACTAAGGAAGAAGTAGTGAAATCTCTCTTTGCAGCTGTGAAAACTTCAGTTACACCTCCACTGATGGCGTCCTAAATTCAGTGCATGTGAAAAATCTGAAAGGACAAGTGTTCTTGTAGCTGGGAGGGGTCTAGCTTTAGCAGCTGTGGGCTTTGTGAGCATGTACATGTGAAGGTTGGGGAGACCAGAATGTGAGCTGCCTCTGTAGTTCCCATGGAAGGTCCAGGTGCATAGCTGATGCAGTCCTGGGACCTGACTCCAGTGGATCTGAGCCAATGGCCTGATGAAAACAATGCTTGGGAGTCACCAGGGCCAATTGCCGGCATACTCACAGTTAAGGTGGGACCAAGAACAGCACCAACAACCCTGTACTTTGTAAGCTCATTAACAGGCAAAAGGGGACACAACAGAGCACATTGACAGGTGAACACCTCCAGAGGAAGAATACTCAGTGGCTTCTCTCCCAGTGGGAATGTTTCAATCCTACCTATCTTATACCACAGATCAGAAATACAGCCAAGAAACAGATCTGGGGGTCTCTACTCTGACAACTAGGGAACAGACCCCACCCCTGACAGGGCAGTGACAACCAAATAGCAATATCTAGGGCACGCAACATGTAGGGCAAGCTCTGATCACCCTATCAAGGGGATACTGGCACAAGCCTCTGGACCAACCTCACCCACAAGGAAGCAGACACCAGAAGCAAGAGGAACCATGATCATGCAGACTGTGGGAAGGAGACCACAAACATAGTAAGTGACAAAATGAGATGACAAAGAAATATGTTACAGATGAAGAAGCAAGACAAACTTCTACAAAAACTAAATGAAGAGGAGACAAGCAATCTATCTAAAATAGAATTTGGAGTAATAATGATAGTAAAGATGTTCCAAGATCTTGGAAAAGAATGGAGGCAGAGATCAAAAAGATGCAAAAAATGTTTACCAAAGAGCTAGAAGAACTAAAGAACAAATAAACAGAGATGAACAAGACAAGAACTGAAATAAATACCCTAGAAGGAAAAGATAGCAGAGTAACTGAGGCATAAATAAGTGACCTGGGAGACAGATGGTGGAAATCTCTGCCACAAAACAAAGAAAAAAGAGTGAAAAGAAATTAGAACAGTCTCAGAGACGTTTGGGACAACATTAAATGCACTGACATTTGAATTAAAAGGGTCCTGGAAGAAAAAGAGAAAGGGCCTGAGAAAATATTTGAAGAGATTATAGTTGAAAACTTCCCTAACATGGAAAAGGATATAGTCACCCAAGCTCAGGAAGTGCAGAGTCACGTATGGGATAAACCCAAGGAGGAACACACTGAGACACATATTAATCGAACAAACACAAATTAAATACAAAGAAAAAATATTCAAATAAACAAGCTGAAAGTAACAAATGACATACACGGGAATCCCCATAAGGTTATCAGCAAATTTTTCAGCAGAAACTCTGCAGGCCAGAAGGGAATGGCAGGATATATTTAAAGTCATGAAAGGGGAAAAAAACCCTACAACCAAGAATACTCTCCCCAGAAAGGCTCTGATTCAGACTCAACAGAGAAATCAAAAGATTCATAGACAAACAAAAGCTAAAAGAATTCAGCACCACCAAACCAGCTTTGCAATAAATGCTAAAGGAAACTTTCTAGGCAAGAAACACAAGAGAAAAGAACAAAAGCGGAAAGGAAGGGGGAAAAGACCTACAAAACAAACCCAAAACAATTTATAAAATGTCAATAGGAACATAAAAGTTGATAATTTCCTTAAATGTAAATGGATTAAATGCTCCAACCAAAAGACATAGACTAACTGAATGGACACAAAAACAAGACCCATATATAGACTGTCTACAAGAGACTCACCTCATACCTAGGGACACATACAGACTGAAAGTGAGGAAGTAGTAAAAGATGGTCCATGCAAAAGGAAATCAAAATAAAGCTGGAGTAGCAACACTCATATCAGACAAAATAGACTTTAAAATAAAGACTGTTACAAGAGACAAGGAAGGACACTACAAAATGATCAAGGGATTAATCCAAGAAGACATAACAATTGTATATATTTATGCACCCAATATAGGAGCAACTCAATATATAAGGCAAATGCTAACAGCTATAAAATGGTGCAGCTGCTTTGGAAAAGTTTACGAGTTCTCCAAAAAGTTACACAGAGTTACTGTGTGCTCAGCAATTCTACTCCTAGGTATATACTTAAATGAACACATATTTATACACAAATTTATACACAGATATTTACAATGGCATTGTTCAAAACTGAAAACAGCCCAAATTTCCATCAATTGATGAATGGATAAATAAAATCTTATACATCCATAGAATGGAATACTATTTAGTAACAAAAATCAGTGAAGTACTGATACATGCTAAACCACAGATGAATTTGAAAACATGCTAAGTGAAAGATTTCAGTTTCCAAAGATTACATTTTGTACTATTCCATATATATGAAATATCCAAACTTGATTTTTGCTGAATCTATTCATAAAGAGTCACTTTCTATTTGATTTTGCTAAACTGCTGTGATGTAAGTTACAGTCATATTGATTACACAAGAAGAGATGCTGCCTAAGAATGATGTCTATGTGGGAAACAACAGAGCCAAAAGATAAATACAGATTTCTGAAGACATATTTTGATCACACAAATCCATATGAACAACAAGCAATCCCAGTTAAGTGGATTAACCAATTCCCAGTTTAAGCTGGGTTTCTGGAATATGCAACTGAAAGAGTCCTGACTAATATGGTTGGTTAAACAACTAATTATTTGCTTTTTACTTTCATTGTATTTAATGTATTATAAATATAGTGAAAGTGTGCTCTTGAATTTTATCATCTTTTTATGAACAGTCATTTCTCAGTAGAATTACTGGCCAGCAGAAATCACCAAATTCTGTCTAGAGGTGTATATATCAAGTAAAAATGCTATAACTTGGATTATATCATAATCAAAATCATATCCAAATTTCATTAAAAATACATTACTTTCTAGTTGTAATAGTTGTCCGTCCACCACTGGAGGGTTGGTTATGAGATGAATATATTTCTTGTCTCAACTTTGAGAGCTCCTTACAAATAAAAGACAATATAACCATTTGAAAACAGTACAAACATGAGGTAAGAGGTATTTCTGATCATTTAACAAGGTTCTAAGAATATTTTTCCCTTCCTTTTTAGCCTTGAGATAAGAATATTCCAATCCTACTTGTTGAATTCCATATAATCTTGCTTCATGATACCTAATAAGTTACATTATAAGAATCCACTAACTGGTATAGGATTTCTATACTTAAGGGATAACATGAGATAGAATGGGCATGATTCTCAAGGTGAATATGTGAACATTTCTGTTGCAAAAGATTAAAAAGTATAACTATAGCAGAAAAGTATTGAAACTACAATATGGAAACAGATATTGTTTCCTAAAAGATAATCTATTACTGAACATTACTACAAATACCAATTGTTTAATAACAGCAATACAATATTAACCACCATTTTGGATACTTTCTTCCTTCAGTACCTATTTTATAAAAGATCTTGGGCTATATACTATAGTCATAGAAAGGAATATAATACAGTCCCTTACTGAAGCAACTAAGCCTTATTGGAAGTTTCGTTGCTAATGAGGTAGAAAATCAATATTTAAAAAATTTTAAAAGCATAACATTTTTTGCTTCAGTTCTTTCCCTTGAATTATTTCTCCTGAAATGGAGCCTTCTACTTCTTCATAGTCATTCACATTCTTCTTTATGAATAAAGTTAAGTCTTGGAAATGTCTTTTCTTAGTTTGTGGGAAGTATTTAGCCCATATGGCTGAGTTGTATGGTTCCCCTCCACCTTGACCCCTTCTCTATTACCTCTGACTGACGCTTTATAAGGGAATCCTTGTCTTCCAGCAAACTTGTCAGTTCATGAACCTTGAATTGGAAGTCACTGCAACTTCCTTCTCTTCTTGAAACATCTTTTTGGTACTGATTTAATTGAGTCTAAGGATTTAAAAAGAACTTAGAGCTATTATAATTCTCATTTAACAAAATGGATAACTGAGTTCCAAAGAGGTTAAGTGGACATAAAATCATACAGCTGGTTATGAAATGAAGAGTAAAATACCAATAGTTATAAACATTTGGGGCTTTATGAATGTTGAATATGAATTGAAATACCAATTAGGACTTTCTCACTTTTTAAAGGTGACTTTACTATTTAGGCTTAGGCATTGTGTAAGTAAAAATCCTAGGCAACAGAATTAAAGTTAAGAAAAATGTACTTTATATTCCTTCAAATATTAATTAAGGAAAACTCAGTAATTAATATTATATCATGATTTGCACTTAACAACATATTCCTCCTGCATAACTTTTCTCAGTCCTCACAGCAGGCCCCTGAGATAAGTGCTATTATAAACATTATTTACAAAACAGGTAAATGAGATCCAGAGATGTTAAATGATACAAAGGAGCTATAGCTAGTAAGCAACACAGCTGTAACTCCATGACAGGTCTTCTGACTCCAAATCCTGTTCATTTCCTTCTTTACTGTATTATGTATGCACAGAAGACTGTTAGGTTAAAGTGTTATTAGTAACATTCTGATGGAAAAGAAACCAGTGGAAGAAATCTACAAGAAAAGTCAATTTCCTTTTAAAAAAATTCTCTTTTGTTCCATTTTGATTTTTGGTAAAGACTGTACATTATATTTGGGGAAAAAACTCTGTGGTCAGTTTTTATATTAAAATATTTGAGTTATATAACTACCATTAGGTATCAGTAATTTAAGAGTTAGTCAGTTTGACCTAGAATGACAAATAAGGCAATGTACAATTATTCTCACAAATATCACCTTGATTTTGATGCCAATTACAGATACATAATTCAACAGTTTTATCCTTGCACTTGACAAAGCTCTTGCTATGTATCACCCCTCAAAGTCAAAGAAGGATTTTTATGAATTCAAATGTGGCTTCACTGGACAATCTTGAAAGTTGTTCTTGCCTGCATAGAGCAAGCTTTAGGTAGGATCATAAAGTGCTCCCCTCCCCCATCACCAAATAAATAGATCAAAATTAAAACCCAACAGCCCCAACTTAATGTCTTCTTTTTTCTTTCCTAGAAAAGATGAAGCTAAATTACAAAACAATTTAACAATATTCTTTACACAATGATATATATTTAAGAAAAAGTTCTACAGCATACTCCTATCACTCTACCTTTAGTTGATTTTTCTTTGTAGCTTTAAACTTGAAAATAACATGATCTCATTAGAAAGCTTGTGCTGACCTGTACATTTATGCAGTGTAGGATCTACATACCCTTAGTTTGCAGATCTCTCTATCTTTCTCCATTCTTAAGTTTTTTACCATCTCCATGTAATGGTTGCCAATCTCATCCATTTTAGCCTGCAGCATCGGGCCTGTGCAAGTCTCAGAAACCTACACAAGGCAAAATAATTTTCTGTAATTATGCTGTTATGAAGGAAATACACATTATATTACAAAACATTAATAGATTAAAAACACATAATTAAACAAAACTTTGAAACAATCAGAGGGATTTGTTTTTGGAAGTTCATCATTCAGCTGAAATGGCAGTGAGTTAAGACTTAACTGCATGTAAAATCATGGGAAAGCAGTCTATGTATTTTCTCACTTTGAATTGGATACATATGCAGACACACAAACACACACACACACACACACACACACACACACACACACACACACAGGCTTTCCAGGTGGCACTAATAGTAAAGAACCTGCCTGCCAGTGCAGACTAAAAGACACAGGTTCAATCCCTGGGTCAGGAGGATCCCCTGGAGGAGGGCATGGCAATCCACTCCAGTATTCTTGCCTGGAGAATCCAATGGACACAGGAGCCTAGTGGGCTATGGTCTATAGAGTCACAAAGAGTCAGACACAACTGTAGCAGCTTAGCACAGCACATAGATGTATGTATAACCAATGGTATAATTAAGGCAATAGCATATGCTTAAAACAAAATTTGAATACCTGCATTCTAAGACTTTTATTCTCTTGCTCTAAATTACGCTTACAGTATTCCAATTCCTTTAATCTATATTCTATGTCTGATAGTGTATGCCGAAGAGAAAGATTGTCTTCTTCCAATGCTTGGCATTTTGAGGTTGAGTCTTGACGTCCTTGCTGTAAAGAATGCATAGTAAATTAGACAAATGGATTCTACTTTTTAACAGAGAGTGCTTTTAGTTGATTAATTCAACGAAACAAAGCAAATATTTTCCCATTCCCAGTTTGCTTATATATTTATCCTTAAATGGTAAGTTAAGTCAGCTATGAAAGATATTACTCTCACTTACCTTCTTGAGTGAGAAGGAATCAAAATTAGATGAATTTTCAGTTTACCAATTTAGCAAACTCTTGCTACTCCTTGGCAATATGATAACCTACCTTCTGGTAGGCACCAAAATAACCCCATGCCTGATTATGTAACAACTGGAAACTCAACCAAAACTTGGGATTGTCATAGGAGTAAATAATTAGGAATGGATCAGCCTCAGAGATTTTTTTATGATTTCCTAAGAATCATCTCTGCTCAGATATCTGTAGAAAACTTTTAGAGTTCATTCGTTCAATTGCTTATTGCACAAACATATGTTAAGATCTACAAAAACCTTTTTAGCAACACACTAGTAGACCAAATGAGTAAGCGAACTTAGATATTCAATATTTATACAATTTTTGTCACCCAACAACACAGAAAATTGTGAATTGTTTATACTTCGTATCTAAAATACTTAAGATATATATTTTATATATATATAAATCCATATATTTTTCTGAGAGGGCTTCAGTAACTGGAAATACCCAAGGCCTCTCAATTCCCATATGAACAAATTATTGCATCATATTTTAACTGTCTGGATTGTATCTCATTACTCCAATGTGCTAACTGTGCATATGAAAAACTATCAATCCAATTTATTATCAATGAAAATATCAGTTTACCTGCTGTTGGCGATTATCAGCTCTCACTGATGCCAAGAGTTCTTCATACTCTTTTATTTGAGATTCTTTGAATGCCAAGTCTTTCTCAAGTCTTATCTTATCATTTTCCAGTGACTAGAACCAAAATTATTTGTTATGACTCAGAATTACAGAAACTTGTCAACAGTTACATAATACAAAGATATGTTTACATTAGAATGTTTAAATAAGCACTTATTTCATTTGCAGTTGTTTAATAAAACAGAATTCTAAAAGTAAATAAAAATATGGGATACAAAATGATTGACACTTTAAAAACCTGCATTGATAGACATTTTGATGAATTGATGAATCCTAAGTGCAATGAAGCAGAACCTTCTGAATTATTTAACATTTTTTATAACATCCACAAAGACTCCTTGTTAATCCCAGCAGGTTGTGAATTTTCAAATTAAGAGTCTGAATGTATTCATCAGAACCTAGAAACAAAAAACCCACTCTAAAGTCCTCAAGGAGTAATTCATTGTACGGAAAGTCTTCTGAATGTATCTAGCTGATGTCATGAAGAACATCAATTAAAATAGAAATCAGAAAATGTTAGTTCTTAGAGAGAGAAGTTTTCAAGCATCCAAAAAACTTCAAAGTATGCTTTATTATTACAGAAAAAGGGGAAGTTCCCAATCAATGAGTCAGATTATTCTAATTTTACAAACTACTCCCTGGCTTTAAGCATTAAATTACCTTAGTGGTAAACTAAATAATAAGTGTGCACCCAAGTTTCTTTCATTTTCACACTGGACAATAAGAAAATAACTGTATCTGGGTGAGCACAATATTATTGTATTAAATTTTTAAAAGGCAGACTGAATGCTTTGATTTGTATGTTAGGAAGCTAAGAACTAAAAAAGCTTTGGAAAAAAGAAGTCAAAATAAATGTTACTGTCAAGTCATTCTGAAGATGTCCAAGCTCTTCCCGTATGTTGCTGAATGTGGAGAGCACTAGTCGGAGAGACTTATCAGACATATCCCTCATCTGGGGGAAGAAAATGATTGATGGTTTATTTTTACTAGCATTTAAAACAGGCAATATAAGTAATAGTAATCTAATTTTTCTGCTCTAGAAGCAAACTTATTCACAACTTCATTTTTAATATGGCAGTGTTAGAATAGTGATGCAGGGCATCTGGTCAATAACATGCATAAGTAATCTCTTAATTCCTAAAGAGATCATAGCTATGTTATTTCAAAAACGGTCTCTTTTTTCCCATGATAAAGTATCACCTTTTTCATGATAGAAATATATCAACAAATTCTCAAATTTACTTTTTTTCTCTAAAGATTAGAAAAGATGAGACAGTCAGTCTTCAAATAATAAATTGATCTCCCTAAGTATGCTGCTAAATGCGTGGATTTTGGCTGAGTTGAGAATAATATAATACAAATTAAGTTTAAGCTTGAAGTATAAAAATATCTCAAATTTTAAAGAGGGAGAAAAATCCTTTCACTAGGTTAAATTCATTTCTTCTAAGAAAAATATTTTAAAACAGGCAACTTCTGTTTCTGAATAGATAGAACAGAAATACTTTTCTCTATTCTTCTTGCTAAGTATAACCGAAAGCCCTGGAATTTATGTACAAAACATACATAAAAAGACTCTGAGAGGTGAAAGAAAGGATGAAGTCTGGTTTAGAACATTGGGAGCTAAGGAAAAATACAGAAGTGATTTCCTAGGCGTTCTTTTTGCTTCATTTATCAGAGTAATGTTGGGGAAATCAGTAACCTTGAAACACCAGAGATATGGACAACAAAAGTCCCTAGGAAGGCCTGCTCTCTCTAGCCAAAGGACCATAAAAAGGACAGCCTAGTAAGGCAGATAGCATTTAGATAATAACCACTCTACTCCGGCCAAACATCGCAGGAAAACATGCAACTATATTCTACTCTACCCAAACCATCAAAAGCCAAGAAGGGAAACTAGACTATCTCTCCTTCAATCTCCCTGTTTAGTCACCTAATTGGAATTAGTGAATTCTTAGTGAAGAGTCAAGACTTTCAGCATTGTCCAACAGAAGTGAAGCTATTCACCTTACAGCGTCTGTAGAGGCCAAGAGGGAAACTTTACCACAATACTCTTTCCCATCCAAACCAGAGTGTTATCAGTAGGGGCCTACAATTCCTTACCCCTGCCCAGGAAGAACAATGAGATACTCCCCCAATCAGTGTCAACAGAAGCAGAGTAGGGAACCTGGACTTTCATCCCCACCTGAACAACTTCCTCTGTTGCTCAATCAGAGGAGGCCTGCTACAAAAGAAGATTTGAGCAAAATAAAAAGTCATAACATAATACTCAAAATGTCCAGGTTTCAATAAAAAAGAAAAAAGTTGGAACTGAAAAAGTATATGAAAAAATAATGGCTGAAAACGCCTCCAAATCAGTAAAAAAAAAAAAAATATATACACATTCAAGAAGTTGAGAAAACCTCAAGCAAGATAAATCCAAAGAAAGCTGTGGTACATATACACAATGGAATATTACTCAACATTAAAAAAAATTCATTTGAATCAGTTCTACTCAGGTGGACGGAACCGGAGCCTATTAACCAGAGTGAAGTAAGCCAGAAGGAAAAACAACAATACAGTATACTAACGCATATATATGGAATTTAGAAAGATGGTAACGAGAACCCTGCATGCCAGACAGCAAAAGGAACGCAGATGTATAGAAAAGACTCGTGGACTCTGTGGAAAAGGGCAAGGGTGGGATGATATGGGAGAATGACATTGAAACATGTTAATTATCATATGTGAAATCAATCGCCAGCCCAGGGCTGATGCTCGGGGCTGGTGCACCGAGATGTCCCAGGGGGAGGGAATCGGGAGGGAGGAGGGAGGGTGGTTCTGGAGGGGGAGCATATGTAAACCCATGGCGGTGTCATGTCATTGTATGGCAAAACCAACACAATAAAAAAAATTTAAAAAAAAGATAAATCCAAAGAAATCCATGGCTGGACATATCAGCCAAACTTTTTAAAACTGAAGATAAATTTAAAGTTTTAAAAGCAGCAAAAGAAACCTTAACTATTGGGAATAGCAATTCCAATGACAGTCTATTTCTCATGAGAAACCATAGAAGCCAGAATGTTTTTTAAGTGATGAAACAAGAGAACTGTCAACTAAAAATTCTGTATCCAATGGAAAAAAAGCTTTAGGAATGAGGGGGAAATCACAGTTCTAGATGAAAAGAAACAAATTTTTTCCACTAGCAGACCTACACTAAAAGAATGACTGAAGGAAGTTTTCTGAAGGGAAAGGAAAAGATAGAAGGAATTTGGACTCTGGTGGCTCAGATGGCAAAGAATCCACCTGCAGTGTGGGAGACCTGGGTTTGATCCCTGGGTTGGAAAGATCCCCTGGAGAAGGGAACATCTACCCACTCCAGTATTCTGGCCTGGAGAATTCCATGGACTGAGGAACCTGGCAGGCTACAGTCTATGGGATTGCAAAGAGTCAGACATGACTGAATGACTTTCACTCACTTGGACTATCAAGAAGGAAGAAGTAACACAGTAAGCAAAAATATGGGTAAATACAGTAGGTTTTCCTTCTCTTCTTGCATTTTGTAAATTAAATTTGATGATTCAAGACATAAAAATAATAATGTTGTCTGATGTGGCTTTCTATGTACTTAGAGGAAATATTTTAAAAGTCTAAATATGGAGGCTAAAAGAAAGATGAAAGAAGAAAAATTTTCTGTAGTTAACTAACACCATAAAATGTTGACACTAATACACGGGGATAGGTTATGGATATACAATATAGTGACCACTAAAAGTGTTATACAAAATGACACACTCAAAAGCCCTAGAGATAAATCAAAATGGAATTTTAAAATACATTTAAGTAATCCACATGAAAGCAAGACAAAGAAAACAAGGAAACAAAAGACAGAATGAACAGAAAACACAATGGCAGGTCTAACCCTAACATACCATTAATTAGAACTTGATCTAAACACACCAGTTAAAAGACAGAGATTGACTTGACAGAGTGATAAGAAAAAACATAACCTAACTGTGTTTTCTATAAGAAACTCATTTCAAAGATAATGAAAATTAAAATATATATAATGAAAGTAAAAGATATACCATGCAGGCCTTAAAAGAAAGCAGGAGGGCTATATTGACATTAGATAAAAATGACTTTAGAGCAAAGAAAATTACCAGGGATACAGAGGGACAATACAGATTAAGAGTCAATCCACCAAGAAGACATAGCAATCCTAAATGCCTATGCACCAGACAACAGAGCTGCAAAACGTATCAAACAAGAACTGATAGAACTGAAATTAGAAACAGACAAATCCACAGCTATAACTAAACACTTTTACACTCCTTTCTCAGCAACTGATAGAACTACTTAGCAGAAAATGAGCAAGAGTATATAATAGTTCAACAATACCATCAATCAAAGGATGTAATCAGCATTCACAGAATACTTTATCCAACAACAGATACATGTTCCTTTCATGTTCTCATGGAACATATACCAAAATAGACTGTATCCTTGACTACAAAACTAAACTTAACCATTTCAGGAAAACTGATCTCATTTCAAGTTTATTTTCTGACCATTGTGGAATCAAACTAGAAATGAATAACAGAATGACAATAGGAAAATCTCTACACACTTGGAAACTAAACAATATGATTTTAAACATTAATAATCCACCATTCAACACAGATGTCAAAGGGAGATAAAAATACATAAAATTGATTGAAAATGAAAATACATATTACAACTTGTGGGACACACTAAAGCCATGCTGCAAGGATGTTTATAGAACTAAATGCTTACATTAGAAAATAGAAATCATCTAAATTCCCATATCAGGAAACTAGGCAAAGAGAATCAAAATAAACAAAAGCAAGCAAAGGAAGGAAATAATATAGATAAGAGCAAGAAAAATCAATCGAAACCTAAATGGAAAAAATAGAGATCAATAAAACTAAAATACAGTTCTTTGAAAAAAATCAATGAAATTGATAAACCTCCAACAAAACTGACAAAAAAAACAGAAGACACAAATCACTAGTGTCAGAAATTAAATGGGGGAGAGTAAAACAGACCCTGCAGATGTCAAAAGGATAGTCAGGAAATACTATGAATAATTATACACATAAAAATTTGACAATTTAGATGAAATGGACTACTTCCTTGAGAAACACGGGCTATCACAACACACCCAATATGAAACAGATCATTTGAATAGACCTATAACTACTAAGGAATTGAATTTAGAATTTTTTTAAACTCTAAAAAAATATACATCCATGCCATCCATGCCCAGATAGTTTCACTGAAGGATTATACCAAATATTTCAAGAAGAATTAAAACCACTCTTAAATAGTTTCTTCCAGAAAATAGAAAATGAAGAGACATTTCCCAATTCATTTCATGAAGCTAGATTATCCTGACACCAAAATCAAAAAGAATACAAAGAAAACTACAGACTAACGTCTCTCAGGAACTTAGATGCAAACATTCTCAGTTTTTCAATCCTTCATTACACTTTTGGATGGACTTCATGCCTCCAGAAATAATATCAAGGATATAGCCAAGATTCAAATTCTGCAAAGCATATGCATTCCCTATACCACTTTCTGTTTATAATACACACTTAAATTTCACTTAAGTAGCACAGATAAGATGCCAGGTCCAATACCTGAATGATCCATAAAGGCTTGAGATCAAATATCAAACTTAGAAATTTGCCTCAATAGACAAAACTATATTGTCTTTAAAATCCTATCTTGCAAACACATGCACTCTTCATTTCAGCTGTATTTCTTTAGCACCTATTTTGATCTATCTCTCCCTTTCAGTATAGGGGAATTTATTGCTGCAGGGATCTCTAACTTTCCACAATTCAGGAAAATCAATGCAATGACCTTTCCATCTGCCAGGGGTAGGGTAGAGAGGTATAGAAAGTAGAATGGAGAGGCAGTCTGTAAGTTATAGTCAGGTTGTGCTACACCAGCGAGGAGAGAATAAGGGAATTCCACGGGAATAATATTTCTATAACAATTTTGTGAATGTTAGTCATTCAATACTAGTCTTTGATAGTCTGACCAAACTATAATTCAGCCCTCATTTAATAAAAATGTAATCAACTTTTATGAAATAAGATTTTTACTTAAATCTTTCTGTTATTAATTAAAGGAAACATCCTAGGCTAGGGGTTTTTTAGCTGTGAATTCACAGCCACTCTTCACCCCCATCTCACCTGCAAAATATAGCGAATTTGCTGTTTTGTAAATTCTGGCAATCCTTTTGGAATCAATGATTCAATGTCTTCTGACTGTAAGAAAAGAGAGGCTTATCCTTTAACAGATACACATTAGTGTTTTAATCATAGGATCAGCAATCCACAGACATTCATAGAGAGGGATCTATTTTTAGAGACATTGAAAGATTATTTCACTTTTTAGGCAATAATTCATACAAACTTCAGTAGCCTTATCAGTTCTTACTTGTAAAAAATTGATAGTACTACATATACCATAGAAAGAACTCTGCATTTCTGGGATTTTAGAGGAAAGTTTGGGGCAATCAGTCAGATGCTCCATTTCTGTTTTTTAAAAGAGTAACTTAAACACAAAAATGTGGTCACTTAAATCCCATTAACACTTTATTCCAGTGTATCTTTCAACAACTAGAAGCTTTGTTGGGTGGTATAACATTTTAGAGGTGGATTTTTTAAATAATAAAAATTGGGGGAAATAAAATCAAAGGTTTATTGAGAATTTGCAAATTGCATGAATTTTGCATAATATTTTGAAAGGTTATGATGTTGCCATAACAACATTAATAAGCTTCAACAAATTTTAAGTGAGAAGCTAAATTGAAGTCAGTACTTCGTTAAAGCAATTTAGAGCTACTGAATTACTGTAATGAATGCAGCTTATCAATACACTGGAAATAAGGATGAAAATTAACACAAAAGAAGCCATCGAGCTTTTCATTACATTGAAATCAGTTCTTTTTCTATTTGATGAGTTATTCCATTAAAAGTAATTATTAACAAGATGTGTGTATATAATAGATTTGATAATTGAAAAAATTTACTTCAAGTCCCTGGCTATTTGGCAAGAGTAGCCAGGGACTTGAAGTAAATTTTTTCGTTAAAAAAGTTTAGTTTTTTACTAAAATTAAAATTTAGTTAATGTAGAATTCAATTTTCTTAAAGAGAGAGTATGTAGTCAATGAATTTTTAGATGTTCTCATAAGGAAAGGCAAATTAAATCACAAGGTGACAGCTGACAAAACATTTTTTGTGTGTGAATGATTATTATTTTTAACAATTATCACCTTTACAGCCATTACAAAGATATAAATGGTTATATCATTTCAAAGGCAAAAGGATCATTGTATCTTTCACTAACTTGTGTGTCCAGTCTAATACAGATACCAAATTAAAACAATATTTTTAGTGCAAATATCAGAATCTGCTTTGTTGTCAACTATATTTGATTTTCAACTCTTATAGCACTTACCTCATCTATAGACTCAAAGTCCTGTTTGCTGCAAGAATTAATAAAAAACAGACAATCTTAGGAAAATATATACATTGGTATATATAAATGTTAGTGTTCTAAATATTTTATCTTTATGTCATAATATATCCAAATTAAATTTATAATCCAAATGAAAAATTTTAAACTAACTAAAATGGCACTTGATGAAAATAAAGATAACTCTCATGGAATTAACTAATCTATTAAATATAAACAATAACAAACCAATAGAATATGCAGAATTAGTTAGTACCATCCATTAAACCAGTCTATTTGTGACTAGATGTAGAAGTCTTCAGTGTTTAGCAACAAATAACATCTGAGTGAACAATAACAATAATAGTCATTCTCTATTTCCACCTCTTTTTCTCCTTGTATTGCTCCCTTTCAATGCTGATTTCAGCTTTTCCCTACAGTGTCTTTAAGCTATTCATACCATTTTAAGCAAAACCAAAACTTGCACGACTAACTCATTCAATCTATGCTACAGTGTATATATATACATATATCTGTGACAAAGCTTAAAGGATATTCAAATGCTTATATAGGGACATAGCTTTAAGCAACATGACCAAAATTTTAGTGACATAATAAAATTTCCAGTATCAAAATGAGGGTTTGTCCATGAGTTTTGGAAGGCCCTTTGTGGAACCATGTGAGGCAGACAAATGCTGCAAGATGATTATTAGTGGTTATACCAGTCTAGCACTGGCTTCTTCGGGAAATGGTGAAAGCTGGGAAGGATACAGTTCTAACATTGTCAGTTGCAACAGACAAGACCTTATTATTGTCTGCTTGTTCCTTCTGCCCTTAGCAGAAAAGTTGGACCCAAAATTCATATGGTGAACATACTTCTCAAACATACAAACAAAAAACCAGTATACATGTTCTGACAGCAAAACAAAATATTTTAAAGTAAGACAATCTTAGGAAATCATAGATAAACAACTGCCATATTGTCAAGTAAAATAGAAGAATATTTTAGAGATATAAGCTAGTATGTTAGCTCCTATCTTTACCTTGTAAGTGTTTATGAGTATTCCTTACAAGGTAAGTGGATCACTCACTGTACAAAGCCTCTTGCATGCAATTATAAAAATACATAAGCTAATGTGGAGAATGAGAACTGAAGACTTCATTTCCCAAGGCATGAATGCCTATGTATTGTATATATACAAAACTGTCTCTATGTATATGTATGTGGTATTTCCTGGGTGGCCAAAGTAGAAATTGTGGGGAAACCCTAGTGAAAAAAATGAAATATCTTCTACTTATTTGGTGTTGCTGTGTTGTGTTAATCTCTCAGTCGTGTCCGACTCTTTGCAACCCCATGGGCTGTAGCCTGTCAGGCTTCTCTGTCCATGGGATTCTCGAGGCAAGAATACTGGAATGAGCAGCCATTCCTTTCTCCAAGGGTTCTTCCCAGGCCAGGAATCGAACCCAGGTGTCCTGTATTATAGACAGATTCTTTACCATCTGAGCTCTCAGGGAAGTCCTTCTACGTTAATGTGTTACTAAAGCAGCTGCATGCATATGGAAGATTCAGTTCAGTTCAGTCGCTCAGTCGTGTCCGACCCTTTGAGACCCCATGAACCGCAGCATGCCAGGCCTCCCTGTCCATCACCAACTCCAGGAGTATACCAAACCCATGTCCATCAAGTTGGTGATGCCATCCAGCCATCTCATCCTCTGTCGTCCCCTTCTCCTCCTGCCCCCAATCAAGCATCAAGGTCTTTTCCAATGAGTCAACTCTTTTCCAATGAGTCAACTCTTTTCCAATGAGTCAACTCTTGGCATGAGGTGGCCAAAGTATTGGAGTTTCAGCTTCAACATCAGTCCTTCCAATGAACACCCAGGACTGATCTCCTTTAGGATGGACTGGTTGGATCTCCTTGCAGTCCAAGGGACTCCCAAGAGTCTTCTCCAACACCACAGTTCAAAAGCATCAATTCTTTGGCACTCAGTCTTTTTCACTGTCCAACTCTCACATTCATACATGACTACTGGAAAAACTATAGCCTTGACTAGACGGACCTTTGTTGGCAAAGTAATGTCTCTGCTTTTCAATATGCTATCTAGGTTGGCCATAACTTTCCTTCCAAGGAGTAGGCGTCTTTTGATTTCATGGCTGCAATCACCATCTACAGTGATTTTGGAGCCCCCCAAAATAAAGTCTGACACTGTTTCCACATCTATTTGCCATGAAGTGATGGGACCAGATGCCATGATGTTAGTTTTCTTAATGTTGAGCCTTAAGCCAACTTTTTCACTCTCCTCTTTCACTTTCATCAAAAGGCTTTTTAGTTCCTCTTCACTTTCTGCCATAAGGGTGGTGTCATCTGCATAGCTGAGGTTATTGATATTTCTCCCAGCAATCTTGATTCCAGCTTGTGCTTCTTCCAGCCCAGCATTTCTCATGATGTACTCTGCATATAAGTTAAATAAGCAGGGTGACAATATACAGCCTTGATGTACACCTTTTCCTATTTGGAACCAGTCTGTTGTTCCATGTCATTCTAACTGTTGCTTCCTGACCTGCATACAGGTTTCTCAAGAGGAAGTTCAGATTGTCTGGTATTCCCATCTCTTTCAGAATTTTCCACAGTTTATTTTGATCCACACAGTCAAAGGGTTTGGCATAATCAATAAAGCAGAAATAGATGTTTTTCTGGAACTCTCTTGCTTTTTCAATAATCCAGTGGATGTTGGCAATTTGATTTCTGGTTCCTCTGCCTTTTCTAAAACCAGCTTGAACATTTGGAAGTTCACGGCTCATGTATTGCTGAAGCCTGGCTTGGAGAATTTTGAGCATTACTTTACTAGCGTGTGAGAGAGTGCAATTATTTGGTAGTTTGAGCATTCTTTGGCATTGCCTTTCTTTGGGATAGGAATGAAAACTGAACTTTTCCAATCCTGTGGCCATTGCTGAGTTTTCCAAATTTTCTGGCATATTGAGTGCAGCACTTTCACAGCATCATCTTCTAGGATTTGAAATAGCTCAACTGGAATTTCATCACCTTCACTAGCTTTGTTTGTAGTGATGCTTTCTAAGGCCCACTTGACTTCAGATTCCAGGATGCCTGGCTCTAGCTGAGTGTGAGTGATCACACCATCATGATTATCTGAGTCATGAAGATCTTTTCTATACAGTTCTTTTGTGTATTCTTGCCACCTCTTCTTAATATCTTCTGCTTCTGTTAGGTCTATACCATTTCTATCCTGTATCGAGCCCATCTTTGCATGAAATGTTCCTATGGTATCTCTAATTTTCTTGAAGAGATCTCTAGTCTTTCCCATACTGTTGTTTTCTTCTATTTCTTTGCATTGATCGCTAAGGAAGGCTTTCTTATCTCTCCTTGCTATTCTTTGGAACTTTGCATTCAGATGGGAATATCTTTCCTTTTCTCCTTTGCTTTTCGCTTCTCTTCTTTTCACAGCTATTTGTAAGGCCTCCTCAGATTAAACAAGTTAAAATCTGAATCACAATGCTAACTGGAATTATCACAGACCTTTTATGTTTAAAATTATAATTCCAATGCCAACTTAGTATACATGTCTCTAGTCACTTCTTACTACAAATAAGGAAACAAAACAAGGAACAATCAACAGCAATTAATACTGAAATTTACAAATGTAACCAAAATGGTTTCATAATATAACCTTTCTTTATCCTGACCCTCCAGCTTACTCTTTGCTGAATTGCAGTTTAGAAAGAGAAGAAAAGTGGAGACCAAAGGGGTGGGGGAGAGAGAGAGAGAGAGAGAGAGAGAGAGAGAGTGGAAACAGAATAGAGCCTGGGAAGTGGAAAGGTCAATGTTATTATATTTACATTCAGGACAAGATAATAGTGGCTAGAAGAATTACAGTGGGCAGAAAAAAAAGAGTGGCACTCATTGTATGTCATCTCATCTCCTAGGATGGAAGGAATCTAATAAGGAAAAAACAAAGGAGAGGAAGAGGATGAAAGGAGGGGAAGGAATGAAGACAAAGAAACTGACAACCTTCTGACAAGCAGACACTCTTAAACCCCCAAATTTTATGAGATCCTCTCCACTCTGGAGTGTTTACTAACGTGGAGACACTGACTTTCTATTTTCTTTTTGATATTTTTAGCTACTCTATAAATTAAATTCAATGTTTTGAAATGTTTAATTACACATTTAGGTCACCCATGTGTATTTGCCAAAACCCTCAATGAGAGGAATTTATTTCAAAACCCCAGATTATACTTTTAGCTGGATGATCATTATAAAATATTTAACTTGCTTGCTCAGTTATTTTGTCTACTTCTAATTAGTATGAGACTAATAAATTTGGAATTCATTTATCTCTCATTCTATAAGCCTTTATCGAGTAGCAACTTTGTCAAGGCCATGACCTCTTAATGAGTTTAAGACAATCTAAACACAAATGTTACCTTGTCCTATCCTTCACACAAACATAACTGATCTAATGCAAAATTTGAGCAGTGTAAAATTGGTCTAATTCCTGCAACTTTTTAAAATTTGATGATTCAAAAAGTTGATAATTTCTTTAAATTGTCTGCAATATATTTAACAATTTAGAGACACATATCTAGTATAAAAGTGATTTGCCTAAGGTAAAAAGGTTCTCCTATAGGTTCTAGTCCCAGATTTTGTCACTTTTGTAGCCTTAGGTCAGTGATTCTCAAACCTGAGCATGTATCAGAAGCCTCTGGAGGGCTTGTTACTTGGCCTTACCCCAGAGTTTTTGATTCTGTAGGTCAATTTCCAAGTTCTCACATGATGCTCTTGTTGCTTCTAAGCACATGTCTTATATAAATCATTTACGGCTTATAACAAATCTATGAAATGAGTATTATTATTATTATAATCCCTATTTTACAGATGAAACTGAAGTACGGAGAGGTTAAACAAGTTGCCTGATACTACACATCTAGGATGTCACAAAACCTGGGACATGAACCCAGGATACTAACCCTGAATCTACAATCAGGGTACTTAAGAATGTCTCTATCTGCTGTTTATTTCACAATGTGATACTTAAACAGAAATATTCACAGGGCGTGATTAATACACAGAAGAGGAACACCTAGACCAAACAATATCTAAGGAAGGCTTTGCAGAAAAACCAAGTGATGGCTTATAGTTATAAGAGTACTCAAAAATGTTTGAATTCATCTCAAGCACTTAGTAGCTATCTGATTTTAATAACTTATTCTCTTTGGGAGTTCAGTTTTAAACTTTCTGTGGTTACTGTGCAAACTAGATAATATTTAAAAAGCACTTAGCACAGTGTCTGGCACAACAGTGAACACTCGATAGACTATTCAGAATGAGGGGGAAGCTTTTAAAGTAGTGACCTTATGCAAACGAATGAATGTATGAAATAATTGTTCGGATAAAGGGAGAGGATACTTATTAGCATAAAACCTTGTTGAACTTAGCTAAAGATGGAAACCAACAATGACTCCAGTTTAAATAAATAGCTGTGCTTACCCCTAACTGTGCTCAACTGCATGGATGTAGCATAAAGAAAGCATTGATTCATCCTTTCATTCAACAAATATTTATTAAGCTCCACGGTACACCAGTCATCACATTAAGCACCAAGGGAACAAGGGCAAATAAAACACCCCTCATGGGGTAGTGTCTAAATTCTAGGAGTAGTGGGAAATGAATATTCAATGGAGGAAAAAAGAAAACAATGGATTAGGCAGAGAACTAGACTATCCAGAGTTGGAATTTTGCTAAGTGAGGTGGACAATACAATAAAGAGGCAAGGCAATTGAAGGTGAGGCAAAATCAACACAATAATGTAAAGAAAATAAATATATTTTAAAAATAAAAAAATAAAAGGGCAAGAAGGAATGAAAAAAAAGAGAATGATTGCAATCATGAATACAAAAGCAGGAAAATTTAGGGAGGAGAAAGCTAATAAAACAGTTGTAATAAGTAGAAAGAAATGAGATAGAGAAAAGATTAAATATTTCTAAGAAGAATCTAGTTGGTGAAGTCTGAGCTAGAAAAAAAAAATCTACTGACTTTCTTTTATTCTCCAGGTTTTTGGGAATTTATGAAGCTTTCCAGAGTTTTGCCGGACAGATGACTACATATATTATGTGATTATGTAGTAAAGGCAACTTTTAGAGTATAGTTCATGAAATTCATTTCATGACATAATATACTCTCATCTACCCATGAGCAGTTGATATATTGTTCATGTTTATATACCTAAATATGTATTATTATAATATTATGTTATAATATCAATTTATAAATAGATATTTGTACATTTATATATAATATTAAAATAATATGTGAGAATATATCATCCTAAATGTATATTAAACTCTGATCTTCGTATGTTGAGCACACATCAACGGAAGATGAACAGTAGTATGTTAACAATTGGATTGTATCTTATCTCATCAGTGTAATATCTTAAAATGTCATAGTATGCCATACATTTTTTGAGCTCCTTGCCCAAGTGATTGCATTTGACATCAAAGTACATTAGAAAAGAAGGCCCACTTAATTCTTTTTTGACCCTAAAAGAGCTGGTATGTCTCTTTGATTATTTTCATAAAGTCCATTAACTCTTAAAATGAAGTATTTCCTGATATCTGCTCATATAAAGAAAGCTGAGTGCTGCAGAATTGATGCTTTTGAACTGTGATGGTAGAGGAGACTCTTGAGAGTCCCTTAGCCTGCAAGGAAATCAAAGTAGTCAATCTTAAAGGAAATCAGTCCTGAATGTTCTTTGGAAGGACTGATGCTGAAGCTGAAACTCCAATACTTTACTCCAATGATGTGAAGAACTGACTCATTGGAAAAGACCCTGATGCTGGCAAAGACTGAAGGCAGGAGGAGAAGGCGATGACAGATGATATGCTTAGATGGCATTACTGACTTGATGGACATGAGTTTGAGCAAGCTCCAGGAGTTGGTGATGGACAGGGGGGCCTGGCATGCTGCAGTCCATGGGGTCGCAAAGAGTTGGACACGACTGAACGACTGAACTGCTCATATTGTTTCACCATTAAAATTACTTAAGTTTTGCTGTGAACCTAAAGTTGCTCTAAAAAATAAAATCTATTAAAAAAAGACCAGGGTATTGTAAAGTTTTTGAAAGCTACAACATAAAGGCAAATGATATATTTATAGTACCTTCCTCCAATTCTCTGCAAATGTTCTAATAAACAGTTATATAGATCCATATTTTTGCGGCTTAGATCAGCAAGCAATTCTCCAAAATATTTGGGGTCCAATTTTTCGGGGCTGTCATCCTGAAGTATCACCTAAAGAAGACATCAGTTACTATTATAAACAATATTAAGTGTTTCTAAGTTCACAGATATTTTGGTGTGAAATGAAAAAAGTGAAATAACCTATTAATGCAAGTAACATCACAAAGTCATCACATAAATGAAGCCACATCAGCTGTCATATACATTTTTCAATATGGGAGGAATTTAAAGAAAAAACAACATTGTAATGGCATTTTCAGTTTTTCAGTCAAGTCTAAGTGATCTAGTGAATGCAATACAAATAATTTACATAAAAATTCTTGGATATACATGCTTAAATAAAAACTAAAACAAGTAAATCAAAATCCCTGAATGGCTCATTATCACATGGCTTACTCATCTGTCCCTTGTTGGAAAAGAAAATGTGACTTCTTTGAATTATACTGACTATAGATGAATTAATTTCATTTGGATTTGCATATGTCAATAAAAATCTACTTGATTACTAGCACAGCTAAAAGAGTAAATAAACTTTCTCAATTCAACGTGTTTTTATTATTTCTTGTTGGATTCACTGCATTTATTATTTGAGCTGAATATTTAGTCAACCTGACATGGGAAAAACTAGCTCACAGCCAAATGTAGAAAATTCATAGACTTCAGAGAGATCTGAAATCCTAAACACAAATTATCAATAGGGTCATAGATAAGATTATTTCGTTTTCTCAGCAACCTCTCCTACCCAAAGAAATAAACTTAAGAGTAAATAATGAATCATATTTTCTGGTATATTCCACAGTATCTAGCACATTGCTGATTGAATACCCTATAGTTGTTCAGTAAGTATCTTTGAAATGAAAGAAGTCATCTACTTGGTTACAAGTGACCCAAATGCCAAATAACTCTAGAAATAATTTTTTTTACAGGTTTCTATCTTAAAGCAGCTAACTAAGAACGGCTAAAAAAGCCTACAAGAACATAAGCAGCACTTCCTCAAGAACAAAATGGTGGTCCCTTACAACCTCTTCCTAAATTCAGGTAAGTCTAATTGCAGCAGCCAAATTGAACTTGTAGTAAGAGTTGGAGACAGACGTTTGAGGTCTACCTAGATTTCCAAATCTTGGCAGTGAGTTCTTCAGTGACACACCCCTCTCAGGAAGTAAGGGTCAAAGTTAGGCAAGTTTTTATTCAGAATAATTGTTAACCTTTGACTTCATGTTTTATTCATGCATTTCTCCCTTATGGACCATCTGTATATTCATCAAACCGGGAGTGGCCTAAAAACACAATTTCAAATATGGTTTTAAAGATCAAAGTTAACTGAATAAAAGGAAAATCTAGCTGTCATATCAATGTCATTCCACTGATCCTCAGGTTATTTCATTGCTGTAGCTAACTAGTTAGATAACATCTTCCTGCCTTACCTCTCTGTGTCCCTCCCCAAACCATTGACTTTCCCAAGTAGAAAAGGGCATTTCTTTAGCCAAGAATATTTAGCTCCTTGCTAAAATCTGCAAGTTAATTTGATACACCTAGTATTTTGCCTATTTTTCTCTCTTAGCCGATTATAATGATCTAACAATGCTGTTAAAATCTTGGAGCTTTTTTTTCCATTTCATTTAAACAGTGATTTTATATTTCAAATTATCTTAAAGTATTTATTTCCTTTTTATTTTTGCTCAAATATTCTCTTATCATTGCCTTGTATACTAGTAAACATGTTGGGTATAGAATTCTTTGCCCACTTTAGTAATTAGTACCATTACTAAAACTTTTGCTCATATGAATTCAGTATGACACCCAAATAAAGAGTCACAGAGTCCAGGACACAGAATGATTTACATCAACATCATGTCTGTGTTCATAGATTAAAAAGCAGTGTTAAAAGTTGCCAAAAGTAGGTGATTTTATCTTCATAAATGATAATAATAACTAATATTTATTTAGCTCTTATTATGTGCCAGGCATTATGCTATGAACTTGACATAAAATTAAATGAGGTAATGTTCTCTTATAACAACTACACAGTATTGCCTGTTCTCAGCAACTTGGGAATTACACTGTCCCTAATTGCAATATTTTGGAGGTTGGTTGGGCTAGGTATTGAAACAGCCAAGAGTTTGATTTTCTTATTGTGAAACTATGAAAAATATGACTCAAGTTCAGGTAATAAATTTTAATCAGCTTGAGAAAAAGTGAGAGCATTAAAATTGTAGAATGGTTCTTTTGACAAAACAGCTGTTAGGGTAGAAAAGCAGGAATCAAAATTTTACTCCTTTGTGTATATATTCCTCCTTAGTTGTATACAGCACACAAATTACGATAACATTTAAGTAACACAGTAAAAACCAAAATCCAGTTGGGTTCAAAAGTATGGAGGAGAGGATAGACAGAAGGGATATTCTCATCTGCTGTTAAGTTTTTGATGGGACTATGCTCAATAAAATGAAATTGTCCAGCCAAAAACTATGATGTACCAGGTAGTAATATTTTCATTACTAAATCACAGATTGGTAGATGTTAGTTTTAATGGAACTGCTTGTTTTTCCATTTCTTTTAGAGTTAACTCATAATCATGTTTTTGTTGACTTGAAAAAGCCAAGATGGAGAGCCTCCCAATGAAACATGAATGTTTTCAGTCAGAATGATGGTAGATCTAATGGATGGAGGTTTTCTCTCTGGGACAATATTGGGTTAATGAGATACTTGAGATAAAAGTACCTCACATCAACTCTTCTGCCTGAAGAATGATAGCTATCTTGAATGTCAATCTAAGTTAATAGCTTTAAATTTTCATATATAAACAAGGGAGGAATATAAACTGTGCTGAAGAATAGTTATTCCAAGATACACAAAATGTGATATTTCACAAAAAATTACAAAAATTATTAAAGATTCTTTAGCATGCACCCATCAAATACCTTTAATCAGATCTAATTTGACCATAATAATGACCAAGCCATCCAACTCCTTGTCTCTGATTGCTAGTAAAAGCCTCTGATTAGAATTACTGCCACAAACCCAAGGCAAGTCAATAATGTTTAAGTGTGAAACCAGTGACAAATTAGTAGTCATTTTTCAGAAAACTGTAGAAAGGAAGTACCTTGTAAAGGAAACCATGGGCTTCATCTCACTACTGCCTTGGAAATTCTTGTCTTATTTCCAATCTGGGGTTTTATCCTTTATTTGTTGTCTATGAGATTCGAGGAGTGGAATTCTTCTGCTAGCATCTACATTATATAAACTTTGATATTCAAAACAATTCTTTTGACCAACCATATTTAAAATATTCAGTGGTAGTGATTATAGAGTCCTACAGATAGTAGACACACAATAGTTGCAGATTTCAGCTGAGCTACCTATATTTTCTTTCCTGGCCCCCTTCAAGCTTAGTGGCACACATATTTGAGAATGCTGTTCAGGACTAGAGTTTGTGATCAATGCACAAATCACAGGGCAGTAGTAATCTAGTAGCAGAGGGCACTGGCATAATTAAATTAATCCCCACTAAGTAGCTGGCTTAAATGTATGCATTTTTCACCTATTAAGAATGATTCAGTTCAGCCCCTCAGTTGTGTCCAACTCTTTGCAACTCCATGGACTGCAGCACACCAGGCCTCCCTGTCCATAATCAATTCCCAGAGTTTACTCAAACTCATGTCCATTGAGTCAGTGATGCCATCCAACCATCTCATCCTCTCTCATCCTCTTTTCCTCCTGCCCTCAATCTTTCCCAGCATCAGGGTATTTTCAAATGAGTCAGTACTTGGCATTGGGTGGCCAAAATATTGGAGTTTCAGCTTCAGCATCAGTCCTTTCAATGGATATTCAGGACTGATTTCCTTTAGGATGGACTGGTTGGATATCCTAGCAGTCCAAAGGACTTGCAAGAGTCTTCTCCAACACCACAGTTCAAAAGCATCAATTCTTCGGCACTCAGCTTTCTTCACCATCCAACTCTCACATCCATACCTGACCACTGGAAAAACCATAGTCTTGACTAGACGGACCTTTGTTGGCAAAGTAATGTCTCTGCTTTTCAATATGCTATATAGGTTTGTCATAACTTTCCTTCCAAGGAGTAAGCATCTTTTAACTTCATTGCTGCAATCACCATCTGCACTGATCTTGGAGCTCCCCCCAAAAATAAAGTGTGCCACTGTTTCTACTGTTTCCCCATCTATTTCCCATGAAGTGATGGGACCAGATGCCGTCTCTGTTCATTTCCAAGGCAAACCTTTCAATATCACAGTAATCCAAGTCTATGCCCCGACCACTAATGCAGAAGAAGCTGAAGTTGAACAGTTCTATGAATACATACAAGACCTTCTAGAACTAACACCCCAAAAAATGTCAATTGGCATGCAAATGTAGGAAGTCAAGAAATACCTGGAGTAACAGGCAAATTGGGCCTTGGAGTACAGAATGAAGCAGGGCAAAGGCTAATAGAGTTTTGCCAAGAGAACACACTGGTCATAGCAAACACCCTCTTCCAAAACCCCAATGAAGACTCTACACATGGACATCACCAGATGGTCAATACCGAAATCAGATTGATTATATTCTTTGCAGCAAAAGGTGAAGAAGCTCTACAAAGTCAGCAAAAACAAGACCAGGAGCTGACTGTGGCACAGACCATGAACTCCTTATTGCCCAATTAAAAATTAACTTGAAGAAAGTAGGGAAAACCACTAGACCATTCAGGTATTTAGAATGGTTGCTTAACAGATTCAAAAGCCCTTAAAATGCCATATTATATAAAAGCAATTATACATGATTGCCTAATGCTCTAAAAGGTCACTGACATGTTAACAAGATCTTCTGTGCTTAGACCCTCTTGTGTAGTAACTTTTTGTTACGTGACAACAGAAAATATCAAGATTAAGAAAAGCTTACAATGTATACATTACTATACTGCAAACCTTATAATGATATGGTGACACTTGTAGATAAATAAGGTTACCACTTCATTAATTTTACTTTGATTTGAGATATTTAATAGTTGTCAGACTGAAACTGTGAAGTGAAATTCATTTTATGTACAATGCCATATGGCTAACAAGGCAAAAAAGAAAACCATAATTGATCTCTTCCTATTTTGTACCACAAAAAGAAATCCTAGCAGGAAAAAAAGTGTCAGGACTTTAGGTCCTGAAAATCCTTAGTGCTATTTTAATCTCCATAGATAGATATTTTAGTAAAGAAATGTTGCATTTACAGTACCTGGTACATAGATTTTCAATTAATGTTGTCACTGAATTGATTGTACTATACAACAATCACAACTCTAAAATGAAGTCTTGACTCATAACAACAATCCTGTACTTGAATTAAAGACTTAATTTAATTTTCTATGAGTAACCCTAGGCAGCAAAGTGTTGCAATGAAAAAAGAATGGAAATTTGAGCCAAAAGTGGAGCTCCCATTTCCTAGTTGTAGGTTAAGTGTTTGTGCTGCTTAATGTCTCTGAACCTCCATTTCCTCAACTGTAAAATGCAGGTAATTTACTACCTATTTTGTAAAGTTGCTGGAGGTATTGCTTTAGGGGGGATGAGTAAATTATTAAACTCTCATGTAAAAACCATCATAAAAATAATGTCTTTTTTAACCTAACACATATGGACAATTGGCTATTTGAATAATGATGATAAAAAAGGAATGGGAGATGGTTATAAATTATCTACAAACTCTAAGCTACCAGAGAGTAGAGACTCAGTTTTAATATCTTTATTTAATTCCAGCTCCTACCATAGCAACTGAGCATAGTAGAGGCTCAGTAAACATTTGTTGCATGAGGAATTTGTCATAAAATATGCCATTGGGGCTATTTATTAGCTATAATAGATAGAAAAATACTAGTTGAAAGAGGTGCTTTAATAAAGCAACTGAAATTAACTTTATTGAAAGCTAGTCAATGTTGTCCTTGCCCCCCTTTTGGTGTATATGTACAGGTTTGGGTATTTTTTTTATGAAATAAGATGATTCTTCCACTGCTAACCAACTAAAATAAAGTAGGTGGTTTGGATTGTCATTTTACAATGAATACCAGTGATTGAATCTGTAACACTTGTAACAGCTTAAATTATTTTGAGTAGAAAATAAAATAGATTTTCCTATGATACAAGTGACTACTGAAAATTTATTAAGCGTTTTCTTGTGAACAATGGGAATTTTGTCACTAATCATGTTTTCATTTTTTTCCCTCCCTGTGGTATCCAGAAATCTCAAAGCCAAGTTTTTAGCCCACTTTTACTGATGGCCTGGAACTCTGTGGCCTGCATTTCTGTGTGCTCTTTTCTTTCTAGAGTTATTGTTCCATTATATTTATACAATTCCTGATATTTCTTTTTCTGATCCATTACAGCTTATTTGTTCTTTCAAGTCACTCTAAATACTTCTTGCAATGAAATAGGAGATACCTATCCCAAAAAAATTAATTTTAAATGAATATGTGTTTTTAATGCATAACTTCTTGGAACCATCTTTGTTGCTACTTTTTCTCTTCTCCACCTCTCTGTCATTTCTCTATTCTGCCTTTCCTTAGTATGTAATTTATTCAAGGAATGGAACCACTTCTTTATTGTGTAAGCAGTCAGTGGAGGAACTCACTATGCATATGAAGTATCTCTTTCAATGTAATTTATCTTATATTCTAACTTTTTCCTTGACCCAACGGCTAAAGGCTATACCCACAAGACACACGAAGTACTTAAAAGGTCTCAGTGACATGATGCTTTCATTGATTCAGCAGTCATTTATTGAGAACTTACTAAGTACTGTTTTAAGGTACAGTTTTTTAATTAATTAATTAATTAATTTTCTTTACATTATGGTGTTGGTTTTAAGTGCTACTGAAAAAAAAGACATAAGATACTGTCTCCTCCTCTCTCAAGGTCCTTATAGTCTTTTAGAAGAGCTATGTATCTAAATAACTTTAATGTATATGATAGATTGACCAGTTGATAAGAACTATGAAGCAGATCAAATGGTAAAAGAGTTATACAAAGGAAACACAACTTCAGCTATGTAAGAGTGACTTTATGTAGGAAGAATCTTGACAACTGATTAGGTGTGAGGTGGCAAAAGAGAGGGAAAGTAAATTTTAAGTCTTGTAATTAGAGCACTGTAGATATCATTAATAGAGGAAATAAAATGAAAAGCTATATATGGTTAATCAGAGATTACTGTGGGACAGCCAAATAGAGAGATCAATTAGTAAAAATAATGGATTAGAGTGACTTCCCTGGTGGTCCAGTGGTTAAGAATCTGCCTTGCAATGCAGGGGACACCAGTTTGATCCCTAATCAGAGAAGATCCCACATGCTTCAGGGCAACTAAGCCCAAAACCCCAACTACTGAGTCCATGTGCCACAACTACTGAAGCTCAAAGGCTCTAGAGCCCGTGCTCCCCAAAAAGAGAAACCACTACAATGAGAAGCCTGAACACCACAACTAGGGTAGCCCTCTCTTGCCACAACTAGAGAAAGCACAAGCACAGCAATGAAGATCCAACATAGCCAAAAACAAACAAATAAATAAATTATGGATTAGAGCTTAGGAGGGAAATTTTGAGAGTTGTCCATGCAAAGATGATCATGTAAAAGTCATAGAAGTCAAGATTTTATATCATATAGTCAAGGGAGAAGAGGAAGAGAAAGGAAAAGAAGGCCAAGTTTGGGTTTCTGGGGAAGATCTGATGAAAGAATGAAGAAGAGTCTGAGAATTAGAAGCAGCAGTATAGTATAATGGGAAGAAAGAATATCAAGAATACAATGGATCAACAGAATCACTTATCATCAAATTGGAGTAAGATGAAAATGAAACCAAAAAAGAAAGTGATATTTGCAACTTAGAGGTCAATAAAAGCAGTTTCAGGAGAATGTTGAAACTAAAATCTGGTTTGCAAAGCATTAAAGAATGTGTGAGTAATGAGCAGTGAGTATGCCTTCTTGCTTCAGGATTTTTGCAGATGAAGGGAACAAAAAGTGAGATCATAAATCAATAGATTGGTAGGGTTGCTAAGGGAAGGGAGTCACCTTGAAGACGAAGTTAGATTCTTAATTCTTTTTTTTTAATTCTTAAAGATCCAAAAAATCAAAAGTTTGCTACAAGTACAGAGAAATTTTTCAATGAAGTAGAGTGTTGAAGGAGTTCACATAGTGAACTCAAATCGTGGTACCTGGACCAAGTAAACTCTGGATAACCATTGAACTGGGAAATGCAAATTATCAGGTCTCACCAATCTTTTTTTAAACAGGCCTGCCAACTGATTCTGGTGCACAATAAAATCTTACTTCCACTGCCCATTCTCAGTAGAAGGCAAGGCCACCTGCAGAGAATAAGAGAATAGCTGTGGGACCTGGAGTTTGAAGAGGGTGGGAAAAGTAAGGATTAGATATTGAGGACCATGGTAGCAAAACGATTAGAATTAACTAAAAGGACTGCCTAGCAACAGAAGGAGTCCAGCAATATAGAGACAATATATATGAGATTAAATTGGCTTAGTTTGTGAAGTTTAACACATGAAGCAGTCAAAATCTAGGGGCAAAGAAAGTAGATGGCAGTTTATCCAAAGTAAGGGATCAGTGAGGTGAGGATTAATCAGAGAAGGCAACAACAATTTTCAGGATTTCTAGCAAGAGCATTGTTGAATCAGCTGACAAGGGATACCAGCCTGGTTTGGAACTGAGGGTGAGAGAGCTTGCTAAGGGCAAGGTTCAATGGGAATTGGGGAGTAGGAGATGCAAGAAAGTGATGAGACATTCAGAATTCCAGATGAAACAGTTTCAAGTGATGAGGGGGTTCAAGGAGTGGCCAAAGTCTATGATAGTTGAAGATGTAGTAGAAATGAAGAAATTAACAGTGATGAAGAACCATGAGGGCAGAGCATGGGAAAGATCATATGGTGATCTTTCATGGTGGTGAAGTTCTCACAGATGACTCCAGGAGAGGGGTTAGGCAAAAGTGGGAAGAAGCCTGTAAGTCTGCCAGTGAAACTGTTAAAGGATAGAAAGAGTGACTAGAAGATCAGTAGCAGTGATAATATGAGCAAAGAGGAGCGGAGTATATGGATTTCAGGGTTTTAAAGAGAGGAAATGGTCAATCTCTTAGCTATATAAAATTGTACTGAGAAAAGAATTAGCAATAGATACATAGAAAACCAAACAAATGAAAAAACTTAGGGAATTATTAACACCAGCAAATAATAGTTGTACTAATAAAGACAGCAAAATAGTATACAAATTGGTTCAGCAGTAAATAATTTTTTCATAAGCAATAATAGTATAATATAAACATTGAATAGCGACTTAGTCCCCCAAATGGGGATTTAACTATATTGAGATGATGAAAGGTATATAAACAGGTAGATGGGGGATTTATAGAACTAAATCCTTATGTATCATAATTACCAACAGATAATATATAATATTGATAAATTAAAAAATAGCAGCATAGGTATATTTGTACTACTTAGCTATATGAAGGTAAACACCAGAAGAAAAAAAGCTAAGAGTTGAAACTGATTCTCTGGGGATCAGGCAGGCATGGAAAGAGTTGGGACAGGAAGTTGCTGTTTGTTTTATGCCATTTAATATTATCTGAACTTTTAAGCTATCTATATGCATTGCTTTGATTTAAAAAACTATTTTTAAAATTAAAAAATAACAATTTTTGTTTGTCACAGAACAAGAGCTCAAAAGGGCACAAGAGCAAGAGGTAACAGGAGATAGACAAGGGTGGTGTTGGAGAAAAAAATTAGTCCAAAACAGACACCAGTTAAATATGGGGAGAGGACAGCAGTGAAGAGAATTTTGCACAAAAGACACTCATTTTCAATAATGAGATGAAGAAGGCAATAAAGATGGAGAAGGACTGGAGCCACATGTGACTGAGTTTATTTGAGCTAAGCAGCCCTAAGTTTCCATCATTAGTGAATGACTTATGTAAATAAACATTGTAACAAGCTTCCTGGATACTTGTCAGAAACAGGAGCGTGGGATGAATTGAGAAAGTAGCATAAACATATATACACTAACATGTGTAAAACAGATAGCTGGTAAGAAGTTGCTGTTTCACACAGGAAACTCAGCCTGGGGGCTCTGTGATGACCTAGAGGGGTGGGATGGGGGTAGCGGAGGGAGGCTCACGAGGGAGGGGAATATAAGTATAACTATGGTAGAAACAAACACAACGCTGTGAAGTAATTTTCCTCCAATTAAAAAGAAAGTACATGGAACTAAGATCTGTGCTGTCCTGATATTGACAAAAATTAAATTTTTAAATGATGGAAGAAAGACATCAGAGGTTGAAGAATTTTCCTTTGGCAATAGCACTATCTAATTGAGTAGGACTCTTCCCTTTACATCTTTCCGTGACTCTAATAAAAGTTTTCTTGGAAGTCTCAAGCCAAGTACAAAAGAGTTGTGTGTGCAATATATATAATTATTAGAGTCTTTCTTTAAATACCACCTGTATGACAACTTCTAAAACGACTTCAGCTGACCTTTTTCCTGTTGCTAACATATGTGGAATTATCTGTTCCTTGCTAATAGCAGGAAAATGATCATAGCATGTTATTCTTAATGTCCTCAAGGAAGGAAATGTGATCAGTGATGTTCTGAATTTGAAACCGAAATGATGATGTTTCTAAGGAGAACCATGGAAAACATACAAAAATTAGTTTTATTTGAAATATTTTAAAGCCAGGTTTTTGGACACCTGATTTTAAAAAATATTTTAATGCTTCCTGGAAGACATTTTAAAGGTGATTTAGTCATGGTAAATAGATGGGGAAACAATGGAAACAGTGACAGACTTTATATTTTGGTCTCCAAAATCACTGCAGATAGTGACTGCAGTCATGAAATTAAAAGACACTTGCTCCTTGGAAGAAAAGGTATGACCAACCTAGACAGTATATTAAAAAACAGAGACATTACTTTGCCAATGAAGGTTTGTTTAGTCAAAACTATGGCTTTTCCAGTAGTCATGTATGGATGTGAGATTTGGACTATAAAGAAATCTGAGCACCAAAGAATTGATCTTTTGAACTGTGGTATTGGAGAAGACTCTTGAGAGTCCCTTGGACTGCAAGGAGATCCAACCAGTCCATCCTAAAGGAAATCAGTCCTGAATATTCATTGGAAGGACTGATGCTGAAGCTGAAACTCCAATACTTTGGCCACCTGATGCAAAGAAGTGACTCACTTGAAATGACCCTGATGCTGGGAAAGATTGAAGGTGGGAGGAGAAGGGGATGACAGAGGATGAGATGGTTGGATGGCATTACTGACATGATGGACATGAGTTTGAGTAAACTCCAGGAATTGGTGATGGACAGGGAAGCCTGGCATACTGCGGTCCATGGGGTTGCAAAGAGTCATGCACAGCTGAGCGACTGAACTAAACTGAAAACTATGACAATGGAAACCAATTTCCTATTTTGATGCTTTGAAGGATTTGGGGCCTGAGTTTGAGGAGGGAAAGGTAAAGATTCAAACATTCATTTGAGCATCTATGTGCTTGGCACTAAGCTGGATACTTTACATATTTTATCTCATTTAATTCTATTGTAGATAAGCTGCACATTAAGTGTGATTCTCCCTGTTTATAGATATGGAAACTGATGTTCAGTCCAGTTAAAGTCAATTACCTAGGATCACGCAGTTCAGCAGAATCAGATTTTATAAACCCAAATAACTATATTTAAAGTCTGTGTTCCTTGACCTCTGAATTGCAATTTAACTCTAAACACAAACTAAAAATGGGTCAACCTTTAGTATTAAAAAAAAGGCCTAACTGACATCTTCTCTATCACTCTTCAAAGACTCTTTCACTCATGTGAAAGACTAACATGTAAACACCAAAGAGCCTAGGTGAGACAACTCATTTTCTGCCCTGCTTTGCCCATGGGATCTGAAGTCAGGTTACCGCATCCTCACTCTGACCAGAAATGGAGCCAATTCTATATAATCCACATAGGTGGAAATTATCAGCTCTAAGCTTCCCAGGGCTATTCTGTTTTCAGTGGCACTTCAGCTTTATCCACATAAAATACTGAAAAACCAGAAAAAAAAGTAAACAAAAAGCCTCCAGCCTTTACCAGAGTTAATCCCAAATCTCAAACTGAAGGATGAACAATAAAATAGAAAGTAATATATTAGTTACCTAACTCTGCCCATTTTCTAAACAGACAATATCTGCTTTGGTCAAATATATTATTAGTTGCACTAAGCTAATAAAAGTATATAATAGCATTACCATTGCCTTTGGACAAGATGCTTAATACTGTGATATTGTTCCCATCTCTGATAATTGTCCCTCACTTCATTCCAAAAGCCATTATCTTAGCTTAAGCTTTACACTTTGTATGGCAAAAGATCATAATATAGTAAAGTAACTATCCTTCAATTAAAATAAATTAATTAAAAACAAAACAAAACAAATCCTTCTCTGTGGTATTTTTCATGTTGTAGACTTTATAGTTTATGAAGCACATCAAACATATTTTCATTTAGTCCTTACATCAACTCTGTGCTGCTGCTGCTAAGTCACTTCAGTTGTGTCTGACTCTGTGCGACCCCATAGAGAGCAGCCCACCAGGCTCACCCATCCCTGGGATTCCCCAGGCAAGAACACTGGAGTGGGTTGCCATTTCCTTCTCCAATGCATGAAAGTGAAAAGTGAAAGTGAAGTCGCTCAGTCATGTCCGACTCTCAGTGACCCCATGGACTGCAGCCTACCAGGCTCCTCTGTCCATGGGATTTCCCAGGCAAGAGTACTGGAGTGGGTTGCCATTGCCTTCTCCACAACTCTGTGAGGTTGACATTACTAACAGAATTTTATGGATGAGGATATTTCTGAGAGATTTAATATTTATTAAGAACACACAGCTTGAAAAGGGCATAGCTGGGACTTGAACTCAGATCTCCCTACCCTGAAGCTAGTCCACTTTCTGTTATAACACCAAAGCCTCTCCAGTGGCAGACTCTTAATCCATTGGCCTATTCATGTTTACATTATTGTCCAAGGAATCTCCACACTGCTGACTCAACTTCCAGAAGGAACTCTCAGTAAGCTCTGGAATCAGGCTAACTATGTATGAATCCTGACTCTACCACATGCTAGCCTTTGCAAGTAACAACTTCTGCAAACCTCAGTTTTCTTCTCTTAACAATAAAGTCAATAATGATATCTTCTTCATTCTGATCACTGTGAAAAGAAAACTAAATATTTCAATCTATCTTGCACAAAGCTACAATTAATCTAATCATACCTATCAATATTTTCCTACTTAATAACCTTCAATCATTCTCCATTGCCTGCCAAATAAAGTTCAAAATTTTAAACTTAACCTTCAGAAATTCTCTGGTTGTCCAGTGATTATGACTCCATTCTTTCACAGTTACTGAAGGCCCAGGTTCAATTCTTGGTCAAGAAACTAAGATCATGCCATGGCAATGGCCTCATGATCTGGCCTTAATATATCATTTTAATCTTACACTCTAGTACTCTTCATCCTATGTCTCCTTTGTCATACAAACCAAACCACTATTCCTGAAACCCAAAATGTACTTTCCAAAATATATGACTTGTTTCATGTTATTCCCTGTTCTTAGGATGTCCATGCCACACACCACCATACCACATATGGAAATTCTCTTCATTCTTCAATATCCAGGTCAATCTCTTCCTCCTCAACAAAGCTTTCCTACATCTTCTGGCTGAAATTAATTTCTTCTTTCTTCTATTCCCAAAGCTCATTGCATGTTCCTTTTATAACAGACATACTTTGCTTTGTATAATATTTTATGTGTTTGCCACTTTCCTCTATTAGACAATAAGCACCTAAGAGAAATGTGACAGTGTCTTACTGATGTTTGTACTTTTCATAGTACCTGGTGTGAAGATTTAATACTTACAAATAATAATTTTTACTGTAAACTAGTAATTACCATTTGTTAAGTACTTACTGTCAGCACTCAACAATGGTTAAGTGCTTAACATACAAGACATAATTTATTCTTACAATAACCCAGTAAGAAATGGATGATGAATCTTATGGTGAGGAAACAGAAGCAAAGCAAAGTAACATATTGAACCATATAAAATTGTTGCTTTTTGATGAACTTTGACCTACAAAAATGAAAATTTCAAATAATTTAACCTAAAAAAATGTCTTTCTAATTGTCATTACTAACCCATTTAAGAAATTCCACATCATCTGGACCATGTTAGAGTAATTCTAAAGCCAGTGTTTCCATACATGATATGATATTCAGGGGAAAGATAATTTTAAGCTTTATCAGTTGGAAAAAAAGGTGTTTTAAATCTTTTGTGGTTCTTTTTTTTTGTTTTTACCAATATTGCCAAAGTGCATATCTCAAAGTTTCAGTCTTTAGAAATAACCTCATGCATATTTAATATAAAACAATCATATTCTTATATGCACAGGGTCCTTTATTTTTTCTTATTCTTTTTATTTTGTCTTTCAGTTGCCTATGAGTTGCCTATGAGAGAGGTCAGTTGAACAAGTTATTTTTTATTGGGAAAAATATGGAAAAATACAAATGATGATTTATTCCCCATAGTTCCAGTTATTGTTGCTAGTTTTCCGAAGATTCAAAACCATCTTTTTTTCCTTTAACACCTGTATAACAGATGTTTACAAGATTCCAAAGTATTCAGAACATATATTAGTCACTGATGATTGTATCCCAACAGATTTCTTCTTAGCAACTAAGTTTTAGTTTCTGTCTTGTTGATGGAACACACAATAAAATGTATGCCTATTATAACTTGAGTTAATATACCAAATTTGCAAATAAAAGTTACTAGCTTGTGAAATGTGACCATTACAATCATCTTAGAAATAAAAATTCTAATTCATTGTTCATTTAAATATCATATCTCATGGAAATATTTAATGTTGTACAACTATTGGACCCATTCAGCTAGCAATTAGGTATTCATTTATCAGTCCCTAACTTCCCTCATAGATTTAATTATTAATATACCTGAATTATTTTGTGTTCTGAGAAGAGACGGAAAATTTTATTTTAAAAGTGCCAGAATAAAACACAAATCTCCACGGTATAACCCTTCAATATTTTGATGAAAATTTAATGTGGGTATCTATACAGAAGTGTGAAAAGGGTTTAAGAGTTTATTACAATTTCACAAGGAATCAGTTCATTAATCTCACCTGCTCATGTGTATGGCTTGAGCCACCATGACACAGCTCAATTCCAGTGTTTATGGAAACTGAGTCACTTCCTGTGATGGTTTGGGTTTTCTGACTAGAGTGCGATTGTCCGCAGTGTGGAGAGTGGATGATCTGGGGCTGTTGAACAATGTGATGATGGCACTGAACCTGAGGACAGCATTCCTAAAATACATACACAAGTCAAAAATACTTAAAATAAACATTATTAGCAAAAGAAGATCCACTTTAAAAAATTGAATGTGTTCTTTCACTAGATAATTTAAGCCTTAGGATCTATAGTTTTAATAAGTGATATATTCATTTTCAAATTATTCCATTGGAAAAAAGTTGTACTGAACTTTCTTTTTATTTGATCAGGTGGCTGTGACAATCCAAATACTTACCTACGTTGGCCAGGGAATTGCATGTTCTGATTAAGTTAATATTCCAGTTACACTTAACAATAAAACTATAATGAATATTAATTTTAATTGATATTTATTTGATGATTCAATAGGCACTTCAGGATCTAATTGCATAATAATACTATAATACTGAAGATATTGATGGATATAAATTAGAAAATAATATATTGTAGTGACTTTCTATGTCAGAAGCGTAATAGAATCACAGTGGGGGCAAGTGAAGTTCTTATGCTTATGAAAATTAAACACAAATTAAGAAAAAAGATTGGAAAACAGTAACTGAACTTTAAGATCCAGAAAACATAGATTTTAACTCTGATTCTACCATTAACTCCGTGATCTTGAGAAAGTGTATTTGCAATTTTATAAGCTTCAGTTTCCTTAAGTGTAAAAGGGGAGATAGTATGTACCTCATTGAGTTGCTATGAGGAGTAAATTAACCAATGTTTACAAAGTGTCAAGTATAAAGTAGGTGGGAATTAACATTTACTATAATCATTATCAAATTTTATCATTGTCATTATCATCATCATCAACTTAATCATCACCCACCCTGTTAATTTTGCAGGTAAAAAAAATAACCATGAGGTCCAGAGAGGTAGGATAATTTACTTATAATGGCAAAATTGGGTCTGGAACTTATGACTTCTTGCTCAGAGTTCATTCAGACCATTAGACTGAATTTGTACTGTCCTCAGAGTATTTTGGAACTTGTTTTTAAACTAAATCTTTGTTATCTGTTTGCTTATTTACTGTGATTTTGTTTCTGGTAAGTATTGAGCACAGAATAAGAAAAGATATCTGGTTATTTCAGTTTTGGAGATTTCAGGTATGTTTGAATTTTCTATATTATTTTACTCTATTCTATTTTGGAAACAGATACCTGAAAGCCAGTTTTCAAAAAACTTTTACCCAAAGAAAAAATACCCTGCTTGAATCATAATGCTACATTCATGCACATACAATTAACATTGAAAGTATAAATTCAATGCTCTATTTCCTTTTGACTGTGGAAAGGTGACCTATATTAATGAAGTAAGGCACTTCAAATTTTAAAATTTTTATATGAAACAATTTTCAAACTGTATTAACTGAAGAAACAACATGCATAAAAACTAATATAGTATACTCCTTGTGTATAATATTTTTAATGTACATACGTGTATACTTACAAACATATACAACTGTTTTTAAATATATGCATGAAACAAAGACACTTTAAGAATGACTGCTTCTGGGAAGAGGAACTGAGGGAAAAGAGGATCAGGGCAGAGAAGATTTTTTGCAGTATATGTATTTTTTCTTTTTGCACTCTTTTTGTACCTTTTATACTTTTATGCTTTGAAATTTTTATCATGTATACAAATATCTTTCCATGTTTATAAAAATATTTTGGAAAAAATATTTTGGAACAAATATGTATTAAGAAACACATTTTACAAGTAGGAGCTGTCTTGTTAAACATATAAAGGTCACAGAATCAGTTCATAGAATCATTTTCTCCAAGCTGTTTTCAAATAGAATCTTCTTTACAAATATACTAGCACTAAGTAAGATCTCTACAGTCTAGAAGTCTGACTGTGCATTATTTAGCTTTTGTACAATTTTTTGGCATGAAAATTTTGTTATTTTTTGTTACAAAATATCTTCATACACTAGATTAGGAAAAGTCAGGTTTATAGTTGGAGAAAACTTTCACCCAGTGAGGAGCTAGTTCATTACTGAAATAGAATTCCTCCTAGAAAAAAAATGTGTCCTTTATTAAACAGATGAGGAAAACAAAACCCATTTCTCAACCATCTTTCTTTATTAATGTATCGGTTGACTCTTGAATGGAATGCTGACAGTCTCTCCCTCTGAGCTGTCTTGTGGTTTTCCTGAACCTATTTGGCCTGTGAATCACTAACTGGTACCACTGAAGTCTTAGCAGGTTTTCAGTTTTCAGTCCTCATACCTGACTACTAAAATTATTTTTCCAAAGCAATATATTCATGTTTCTCATACTTTTGCGACATATCACAAGCTGAGTTTTTAATATGCAAAAGTTCAAACATTTCTGATTTACCATATGTCTTACCATGTAGTTCTCTTCTTTGCTTAAGAAAAAATACACAGAGTACAATTTATAGGCTTCCCTCATGGTTCTGATGGTAAAGAATCTGCCTGCAATGCAGGAGACCCAGATTTGATCCATGTGAATTGGATAATTATCTTGCCACTGGCATTTACTTTACCACTCTTCTACTATAAAGACCTCTTTTTTGGACAGGTTCCGTCTCCTAAAAGCTAGTCCTATTTGAATTAGTCTCATGATGACATTTTTTTGAATTAGTCTCATGATGACATTGGCTTCCCTGATAGCTCAGTTGGTAAATAATCCACCTGCAATGCAGAAGACCCCAGTTCAATTCCTGGGTCAGGAAGATCTGCTGGAGAAGGGATAGGCTACCCACTCCAGTATTCTTGGGTTTCCCTTATGGCTCAGCTGGTAAAGAATCTGCCTGCAATGTGGGAGAACTGGGTTAGAACCCTGGGTTGGGAAGATCCCCTGGAGAAGGGAAAGGCTACCCACTCCAGTATTCTGGCTTGGAGAATTCCATGGACTCGCAAAGAGTCCATGGGGTTGCAAAGAGTTAACTTTCACTTCACTTCACTTCAGTTCATGATGGCATTAAGCAGGTTCATCCAGACTCTAGCTTTATCCAGCTCATCCCATTATGTTTCTGTCACTGAGGAAACTAAGCTAGGTCAGAGCAGTTGTATTTTCATATGTGTGGTTCCTTTTACCTTAGGCAGTCTCCTATGGCAGTTCCAAAACTCCCAAATCATTTAAGTCATTAATAAGAATAGTGGACATATAAAAGCAAATAATAAAGTTAATAGTAATTTAACTATCGCTCAGCAATGTTCACTGAAAACAACTTTAATTGTTCCAGATATGTAGCAATAATAATATACAGGATATTCAATATTTTTTCTAGGGAAAAGCTGTTTATTCTCTTTGAAACAAGAAGTTGTAAGCAGTGTGACATGATGTATCTCAAAAATTCCTTACTATTTAAAATTGTCAAGCTTACTGTTTTGGGAGTTCAGTTAGAAAAAGGACAGATGTTATAACCTAGTAGCTTGAAGAAAGTGTCTTTTGAAAAACTGACATTTCATGAAATTTTTCTATTTTGTATCATAATGCACAGAAACTGGAAAATATGTGTTTAATATGTTCTATACTAAATCCTTCAGATTATATCCAATTTTCAAAGCAGACCAGAATCTTCAAGACTTGGATGTTTATGATTCTGATGTTTATGCTTACTCTATTTCATTATTACTGGGTATCAAATGAGTAAATAACATATTAGTTCCAATGAACTAGGTAACGACTGCCCATAAATGCTAATAAAAACAAGATATGTTCTCACGCCAAGAAAAATGAAATAAGGAGAATTTAGTATATTTTAATGTTTCATTTGTATATGAGAAAAAATGATTTTGTGATCAAAATTGTTTGACAATATTTAACTACCTGTTGTGAGTTGAATTGTGCCTCCCCCAAAAAATCGTTTAAGTCCTAACTCCCAGTACTTCAGAATGTGAACTTACTTGGAAACAGGGTCTTTACAGAGGTAATCAAGTTAAAATGGGTTATCAGAATAAGTCATAATCAAGCATGACTGGTGCCCTCATGAAAAGGGGAAATTTGGACACCGAGACAAACATGCACAGAGGGAAGACCACATGAAGACAGGGAGGATGCTATGTGATGATGGAGAATTAAAATTATGCATTTACCAGCCAAGGGACACCTGAGGCCACCAGAAACTAGGAGATAGGAAGGGAAGAGTCCCTTCCATAGAGATTTTAGAGGAGGCATGGCTCTTCCAATATGGTTATTTCATAGTTCTGGCCTCCAAAACTGTGAGACAATAAATTTCTGTTGTTTCAAGTCACTCAGATTGTAGTACTTTGCTACCAAAGGCCTAAGAAGCTATTGCACTAACCTAGTTCAAGAGATAAATCCCAGGCTTTGTCTGGCCTGAGCATGCTTGTACCCATCCAGCAGGTCAATGTGAAACCTCTACTGGTTTCAGTAACAACTCTGCTTGAAGGATGGAAGGGCAAGAGGAGGGAGGAGCTCTAAATGCCATGGAATTATCATCACCCTACTGTAGTTTTGTACTCTGTACGTGGTCTCACTTAAGCTTAATGGATTTAAAAAACCTGACTTCAAGCTTTCATTTTCTAGATCTTTTACAGTATACAGTATTTTGCCCATCTGTTCATAGTGTTCATTTAGAAATTGATTTCATATGAAATTAATTAAGAAAAATTACAATGTTTTAAATTATTATTTTTGTGAGCCTAGTTTAAAAGAAATGTACAAAACACTGAGATATCTATATTAAGTTCAGACTCTACCATTACTTTTCTCCATGACTGAGCATATCTTCATTTCAGTTTCTCTTTCAGTAAAATGGGGACAACAATACTTCAAATGAAGAAATAGAAATGAAATTGTTAAGGATGAAATAAAGGGCTGTAAATATAAAGAAGTATTATATTATTATGTCTCCTAGTGGTCTCACCTGGCACTTGAAAATTGAATGTCATTTTAACTCTATTAAAATATTTATAATTCAAAATTATACACTTATAAAATAAACCTTCAAACAAATTTCACATACCTGATCCATATTTAGCTTCTCCACTTTTCTTATGGTTTTTTCATAAATAACATTATTTCCTGGAAAGAAATGCCCTCCTCTTAGGAATGGCGACAGAGGTTCCTACAAAGACAGTAAAAGTTGCATTTTGCTTTGAAAGTTAGCTTTTTGGAGGAAACTGAACTTAAGCAAATATGCATTTTCCAATAAACAACTGAGGTAGTGACAGATGTTAGGAGAAAAGGAAATGACATCCCGATAAGGTTCTGAGAAATATAAGAATATAGTAATAAAAATGATGTATTTTTCTCAAACAGAATAATCTGTATCTCCCACTACATTTTACTAGGCCTAACAGCAGTATTTGGGGAAAACTGGAAACGGTTGAGAAAGATTTTTTTCTGTTCCTAAGGCAAAATATAATGTTTCCTATAGAGGTATGAGGTCAACCACATCTAAACTGGGTTTAATGAAAACTTTCTTTCGATGTGAAACTGTCATTGGGGAAATGCAAAATAAAGATAATTTGGCACCACTAAACCTATATTAAAGATTTTTTTTGGAACTCATTCTGGGTGCCCTTGAAGTGAAGTGTAGTGTACAATTCTTTCTTATGATTACAATATGTCAGACAATGAAATAAAGCCTGGTGACATGCCCAAGATCTGAAAGAAACCAGGGAAGGGCTAATAAGAATCAGACCAGGAGTCCAAAATAATTGTAATGTGTACTATACTCCTCCCTTTTCTTTTGGTTTTCATCACTTTTCACTTATATGGGAGTGGGTGTGGTTATTTGTTACAAACCAAAAACTGCATTCATTTTTAAAAAATTTTTGTAATACAGGGACAGTATAGAAGGGGATTGGCTAAACCTATTACCAGTTAATGTGTTTAGGGCAAAGGTGGGATGATATGGGAGAACAGCATTGAAACATGTAAATTATCATATGTGAAATGAATCACCAACCCGGGTTTGATGCATGATACAGGGTGCTCAGGGCTGGTGCACTGGGATGACCCAGAGGGATGGAATCAGGAGGGAGGTGGGAGGGGGGTTCTGGAAGGGGAACACATGTATACCCTTGGCAGATTCATGTCAATGTATGACAAAACCAACACAATAATGTAAAGAAAGAAGTTTTTTTTTTGAATTTGTTACAATAAATTTTTTTAAAAAAAAGGACCATTTCAAAATCAACAAAATGCAACAGCATTTCTGTATTCAGCTATTTAAAAATTTTGTAGAACAATTGAACTCAAATACTGGTTGTTCTGGTTGTTGAGAAGGCAAGGCACTCTTGAACCCAAAATATATATTTCTTGTATTCAAGTTTGGATAAAGAGTGCTCTAACTAAATGTTCCTGAGATACTTTGGTAAAATAAATTTATAAGTGATTCATTTTGGCTAACTAATGAATTATTAAATCTAAAAATGGATGTATTTTTTAAAGTTCCCTTAGGAACTATTTTGTGTTTGTTTCTGTAAAAAAAAAACACCTCTTTGGTGATACACATCACACATGTTTACATTCATGTAACACATGTTTCAGAGCTTACTATGCAGAATATACTTTGCTAAGTATTATAAGGAATGAATCAAAGTTAGATTATTACTAGGAGCATTGAATATTGATCAGGGTTCAAACCATAGCCAGCAGGCTATATTTGTAATGGGCTTCCTTGGTGGCTCAGATGGTACAGAATCTGCATGCAATGCAGGAGACTCAGATTTGATCTCTGGGTTGGGATATCCCCTGAGAAGAGAATGACAACCCACTCCAGCATTCTTGTCTAGAGATTCCCATGGATAGAGGAGCCTGGCGGGCTACAGTCCATGGAGGTGCAAAGAGTCAGACACGACAGAAGTAACTTAGAATGCATGCATGCAAGCTAAAGATGGTATTTATATTTTAAACAACTATGAGTAAAAGGAAGAAGACCAAAACCCTATGTGGGCAACAAAGCCTGGAATACATACTATATGGCCTTTTATAGGAAAAGTTTGCTAAGCCTTGGTCTAGATAATATGTGAACACAAATATTTATAATACAAGGTAAAAAGAGACAAGTGACAATAAAAAGTACAGAGAAATAATATGGGATGGAATTCAGGAGAAGAAAAATCAAGTTACATCTGGTAGTGATCAGGATGGTTACTTGGATCAGGTAGCATTTGAGAGAAGGTTTAGGTGGGCTTTGAATATAAGGAGATGAAAGAAAATGGTATTTGAAATGAAGACAATAAAATAAGTCAAGACACTAAGGTTGGAAAAGTGTAAATGTTATGTAGCGGATATACTTGGCAGATGGAGCATGGTTCTGCAAACAGTGAGATGTCTTTGAATGCTTTTAAACAGGGCTGTGATTTGAACATAAGTCCACTTTAGAAAGAGTAATTGGTAAATGGAAAGAATATAGGTAAGGAGTCCAGTTAGAAAATTATCCTACATAATTAAGTACAGTAGTTTTCAACCATCTTGAACCTGAGAAATCTACTATATGGCCAACAGTCTCAAAAAAAAAAAGTAAGAAAAAAACAGTAAAAGTGGAGACACATGGAGTTTTATGTGCTCCAGGTAATAATCTAGGTCTGATTCACATTTGTATTCCTCATATGTGTGTGGGTGCTAAGTCGCTTCAGTCGTGTCCAATTCTCCAGGTAAAAGCATGCGGGAGTGGGTTGCCATACCCTCTTCCAGGGGATGTTCCCAACTCAGGTATCAAACCTGCGTTTCCTGCATTGTAGGCAGATTCTTTACCTCTGAGCCACAGGGGAAGCCCAAACACACATTAACTTACTGCATACAACTAGTAAAAATACGTTTTACAGCACACAGTTGAAAATACATGTCTGGAACTGGGTAGGGATTTCATGGCTACTGTTCTGGATTTCAGAATCATATGCGTAGAAACTGTAGTTAAAACCATACAATTGCTGAGAAGGCAAAAGAATATCAAATACAGAACTAGAGAAATCTTCAGAAGTATGAGAATCATAAGTGAAAAATGCCATATAGTCAAAAAAAGAAATTTTCAAGAAGCAATAAGGTGAGTGAAGGTATAAATGCTTCAGGGAGGTCAACAGGTAAAAATTACAAAATATATTGGATTTGAACTACTACAAATCTATTGGATTTGATTACTAAAATTAGTGAAATTATCCCTGGTAGCTCAGATGGTAAAGAATCTGCCTACAATGCGGGAGACCCGGGTTCAATCCCTGGGTTGGGAAAATCCCCTGGAGAAGGGAATGGCAACCCACTCCAGTATTCTTGCCTGGAGAATTCCATGGACAGAGGAGCCTGGCAGGCTACAGTTCCATGGAGGTGCAGAGTCGGACTTGACTAAGTGACTAACACTTTCACACTTTCACTTTCAAAGTATAATAGAAAAAATTCTGGACTAATAAAACTTGTATTCAGTTCTGCTTCTATTACCTACATGCTGTGAAAACTTAGGTAAGTCAGTTACCTTCTCTGAGGCTCAGTCCCTTTTTCATAGGGATAGTAATGCAGGGTACTTTATGCTAAACAAAATAATTTATGCTACATTACCTTTAATCTGTCAATGCAATGTACAAATAGCATTGATTTTGATTAATATAGTAATATTTAAAATCAATACTGAATTTTAAAATAATTTATGAGAATCTTGATAGAACTTTTCTAGGATATCAAGTTTAAAAATATACAAAAGTAAGCTTGTTGAGGGTAGGGACTTTATCCATCTTGAATACCCTATAGTGAATGGACAGATGGTTAGATGAAAAGGGACAATATGAACTTCTATCTTAAGGATATAAGCATCTACTAAAAGGGGGAAAATTTAGCAAAAGTATTAATTTTCTTCTCTGTGAACGAAAATTTACTCTGAAAGCTGAGCCATTATTATTATTATTATTTTTTTAAAGTGCACTGGATTTTTATTTTTTTTTCTTTTTTTTTTTAC
>ML663483.1:1363184-1383207 GCA_007570785.1 Antilocapra americana | reverse complement strand
ACATGCTGTTCTTAAAACAAAACGATGCATTTACTCAAAGGGCCAAACTTTCCACACACTATGGTTTTTCTTTTGGTTCAACTTGTAACATTTTCATCCCTCCTCCCTCTGTTACATCAACAGCAATACTGCAAGCTTAATGCTTCAAGGCAGCCTTTGAATATGTTCCCAGATTTCCTGTTGGTAACTGAGGATAATTGTTCAGACAAATGCTGAGAATTAAAGATTGTAGACCAAAAAGGTACGTGTTCTTCACTTTAGGAAAACGGTTACAAATACAACGAAGTGCAGGTGGATGTGGCACACAGATCAAACAGGAACAAGTTCAGAAAGACAAAAAAAAGGTGATTTTTAGTTATATAATAGTACATGAAAACATTCCAACATAAAAATTATACAAATAAAGTCAAAGATCTTTCCTTAACCATCCTCCTTTCATTCAAATCTCTTACCCAGATGTAATTATTGTCAGGTGTATGCTTATATAAATATATATGCATAAATAACATTTACTGCTTTTATTATTCTGCATTGTAAGCCAAACAATATATCTTATAGATTAGATGTGTCTTAATTGTTTTTATTATATTAATGAATATATATATGTTTATTATAGTGTTCCATAATGTTCGTTTGATAGTTTGTTTACCTATGCATCTTCTTAAAACTATTTCCAGGTTTTCACTGTGCTGCAAAGAGCATCCTTGTGTAATGGTGAGTATTTCTCTAGATTCCCACAAAGGGGGATTGCTAGGACACAGAGTATGTCCATTATTCACTTTAATATATACTGTCCAATTGATTTCCCAAAAGGCCATGCCAATTACACATCCATCAGCAGTGTAGCAATGCTGTCATGTCTGAAAGATGCTTTTATGCCAACTTTTAGTGTTTTTAGGCTGGAGCTAGTAATACTAGAATCATTTTGAGAATATAGTTAGTGCACACTGTCTTGTTCCTGGTTCTGTATATAGGCTAGTTTTTTCCCCTTCCCTTTACCCTATTCAAGTCTGATGACATCAGCAAATGAAACAGAATGAAGCTTACTAAGTACATGGATTAGCTTTTCAGATAAAAGAGTATACTGAGAAGTTTTATAAACTTGCTGAAATTCACCCAAGTAGGAATATACACACACACACATACACACATATATCTTACATCTTTAAGACCCTTACTGATAGTAATATAGGCAGTTACTTTATTCAGATGCCCAGATAGTAGATATTCAAAAGGCAAATTGGTGCAGTTGCACAAAGACTAGTCTGGTGCTACCATAAAGAAATTATTCAGTTTTCTTACATTTGGAAGGCTGGTAAATTAATTTCATAAACTATGCTTTATTTTGTTGCTTTGAGCCTTCATTATTAGGACTGATCTAGGCAAATATGGCTTTTCCATCCAACCCTTATGGAAACAAAAGGAAAATGGAATAACTACAAAACGTAAATTATGAAGGTGGTAGCTTAGTATGGGTCAGAGATTAAGACATATGGTAGTGATCAGCATGAATTTCAACTGCAGCAGTATTAAACTGTCATGAATTTCAACTGCAGCAGTATTAAACTGTCATAAGGGGGAAAAGCCTATCTGAATACAAGGTTTATTAATTAAAGAAAGACTTGCTAAAGAAAACCCTTTCCTACACAACGCTCTGCCGCCGCTGCTGCCGCGACTTGGACTGAGCGCCAGCACACTCCAGCCGCCCACTCTGCCGCTATGGAAGACATGAAAGAGTACAGCAACATAGAGGAATTCGCAGAGGGATCCAAGATCAACGCGAGCAAGAACCAGCAGGATGACAGTAAAATGTTTATTGGAGGCTTGAGCTGGGATACAAGCCAGAAAGATCTTACTGAATATTTGTCTCGATTTGGGGAAGTTGTGGACTGCACGATTAAAACAGATCCTGTTACTGGAAGATCACGAGGATTTGGATTTGTGCTTTTCAAGGATGCTGCTAGTGTTGATAAGGTTTTGGAACTGAAAGAACACAAGCTGAATGGCAAATTGATAGACTCTAAAAGGGCCAAAGCTTTAAAGCGGAAGGAACCCCCAAAAAAGGTTTTCGTGGGTGGACTGAGCCCAGATACTTCGGAGGAACAAATTAAAGAATATTTTGGAGGCTTTGGAGAGATTGACAATATTGAACTTCCTATGGATACAAAAACAAATGAAAGAAGAGGATTTTGTTTCATTACATACACAGACGAGGAGCCAGTAAAGAAATTGTTAGAAAGCAGATACCATCAAATTGGTTCTGGGAAGTGTGAAATCAAAGTTGCACAACGCAAAGAGATATATAGATAGCAACAGCAACAACAAAAGGGAGGAAGAGGTGCTGCAGCTGGTGGGCGAGGTGGTACTAGGGGTCGTGGCCAAGGTCAGGGCCAAAACTGGAACCAAGGATTTAATAACTATTATGATCAAAGACATGGAAATTACAATAGTGCCTACGGTGGTGATCAAAACTATAGTGGCTATGGCGGCTATGATTATACTGGGTATAACTATGGGAACTATGGATATGGACAGGGATATGCAGACTACAGTGGCCAACAGAGCACTTATGGCAAGGCATCTCGAGGGGGTGGCAATCACCAAAATAACTACCAGCCATATTAAAGGGGACACTGGAAAAAACAGGAAGAGATTGCTAAAGTAACCATCTTGCAGGATGACATTGAAGATTGGTCTTCTGTTGATCTACGATGATTATTTTGTAAAAGACTTTCTAGTGTATAAGACACAATTTGTGTCCAACTGTGTATAGCCGCCAGTTAGTTTTCTTTGTTTTTATGTTGTCTTTTGCTATCTGTGTTACGACTCAGTGTGGATTTGTGTTTATACAAACTTTATTTGTATGATTACATGTTAAACCTCAAATAAATGCTTCCTGATGTGATTGTTTTTCTGTGTCAGATACTACATGGCTCTGTAAAAGTGTAATTTTAAATAAGCAGTGATTAACGCACAGTTTATTTTGTAGGGAGTCTTGCTCCATAGGAAGAGGAGAAAACTGTGGTCCTTTATGAATAGCCAGCTATAGTGTCTGCTCTGTTCCCCTTTTTTATTAGATGCATTCTATGCTCTTAAGACTTCATTTTCCTCTCTAACTGAGGCTTCCATCATAACCTTTAATGTTGTTTCCTCTCTGCCTATCTGGAGACATTATCATGAAAGTTTCTGTGGCATAGTTATACTGTTGTGATTAGTGGGAGCTTTCTAGTAGACCATGAGTCTTTGGTTATATTTTGAAAAGTAAATTTTTAATGGCACAAAGCATGCTGGTAGCTCCTTTTATGAAGAAAATGTTTTGCTTTGTTCTTGTCTCTGGAAAGGCATTTTTTAATGGTTTGTTGTATTCAGTGGTCTGCTAGAAAGAGCTTTGACTAATCATAATACCATAACTTTGCTTTCTTGATTAAAATGTCCAGATATACCCATTGCGGGGTGGGTGGGCTTAAATTGTGTTATAGGAGCTACAAGTTAAGAATGTCAGATATATTTAGATTTTACACAACAATTTTGGCAAATAGGTACGAAGTTATTAAAGTTTGAACAAAAGTTAGATTAAAAGATTTGAAGTAGTAGCTGAGTAAATTAATTGTATACTATTCTGTTGGTTTTATGTCACCAAACTAAACAAAATGTTTTCTCTTGGGGCATTGTTAGGAAGTTATCCTGGGTGTTAACTGCTACATGATGTGAGTTCTTAGAAGGCATGGGTAGTAGGTTTCAGTCATTTTTTTATGCGGTTAGTGCAAGAGCTGAGTAGTTGAGCATATTCACATTCAGACATAAAGAATAATGGAGAAAGATAACCTTTGTTTCTTATGTAAATGCAAGTCTTAAGTGTGACCAAGTCATGTCATTACAACAGATCTTCCTGGTGCAGTTAAAAAGAAAACCTTTTAGCTCTAGATTTGGGAGGATATCGTAGATAAGTTCAAGTTTTGAATTTTACATTCAGTGTAGCTAACTGAGTTTATTTTTTATTTATTTTTTAAATTTTTCTTTACATTATCATGTTGGTTTTGTGTTTTCGGTTTTGTTGCTTTGGTTTCATGTTCACCATTAGCACTGGCATACACGTTTACTTGTGGGATAGTTCACCTCACCTTCAACCAAGTGTAAATTTTTTTATGCTAATGAACCTGCCTCTTGTTTTCTTTGGTGCCTGCAACTTTCTTTATTCCACTGATGTTTGTACTTGGTGAGCTATCAAGTAATAATGCTTTTGGCCTTGTTTTGCTCCTGTTTTGCTATTTGACCTTAAACCTAAGCCAAGTACCAGTGCTGACTATTGCAAGGGATTGTTTATTCTTTCAACATGCAACCTTAGGGGACAGAAAGGAGATTTTCATTTTAAGTTATGTTGTCAAAAGTCAGTAGGTGCAGTGTCTTTAGGGAAGTAAATCTTATAAGTTCAAATTTATGATTAGGTGACAAGTTGACATTGAGATTGTCCTTTCCCTGATCAAAAATGAATAAAGGCTTTTTTAAAAACAAAACAAAACAACCAAAAAAAGAAAATCCTTTCCCCTTGAAAGTCTATAGAATTAGGTAAGTAGTGTGAGCAAATGTCCAAAATGAACATCATTTTGATGATGAAAGGTATGTTCAGTGGCTTCTGGCTCTAGGCAGAATTGCAGCAAGTTATTACACAAGTAGTCATTGCCTATTCTAAAGGAAGTGATCAAAAATGTTTGTAAATTTTAATGAATGAAGATGTCAATTTTAAAGGCATCTCAGGAAAAGAAATCTAAATCTCTCTCTTGATAGCCAACATTAGTATTTAATTTTCAATGTCGCTTATTTATATATAGCTTACATAAATCCTTCATTTTGGAATCATTAAATTCAGTGTATAGTTACATCTTTAGCACTTATGCCCTCTATGCCATAACCCTGTGTTCCTTATAACAAAATAATTTAAAGCTGGGGAAGGAGTGGTGGAGACTATCACAGTATATTGAAAGAGTCCTGGACTTGAGAAACCCTGTTCCTCAAGTAGACTTCTATTATAGCACTATACCTCTAGTTAGCTGTGTGATAATGAATAACTCATGCTGTGTGACTGTGAAAGTGTGGATCAGAGGATCTTTAAGCTCCTTTATATTTCTGATATCCTGTGAATATAGGAGGTCACTCTCAGTTTATTTTTCCATACAGATAAACTTCAAATCCTTTAAATTTGTCTTGTTTTCCTTTGATGATGATGATAATGGCATCACTTATTAAGAACTTTCTATGCCAAATATGTTACATAGATCACCTTATTTAACAGTCAGAGAAACCACCATCAGGAAGCTACTACTATAACAGCATTTAACATATGAATAAAGTAGTCATGTATGGATGTGAGAATTGGACTATAAAGAAAGCTGAGCACCGACCAATTGATGCTTTTAAACTGTGGTGTTGGAGAAGACTCTTGAGAGTCCCTTGGACTGCGAAGAGATCCAACCAGTCCATCTTAAAAGAAATCAGTCCTGACTATTCATTGAAAGGACTGATGCTGAAGCTGAAACACCAATACTTTGGCCACCTGATGCAAAGAACTGACTCACTTGAAAAGACCCGGATGCTGGGAAAGATTGAAGGCAGGAGGAGAAGGGGACGACAGAGGATGAGATGGTTGGATGGTATCACCAACTCAATGGAGTTGAGTTTGAGTAAACTCTGGGAGTTGGTGATGGACAGGGAGGCCTGGCGTGCTACAGTCCATGAGGTCACAAAGAGTTGGACACGATTGAGCAACTGAACTGAACTGAAAGTTAGACAAAGATGTTTAAGTAACTAGCTGCAGATCATACAGCTAATACTAATGTGTTTGGATTTCAACTCAAGTAGCATGATCTTACTTAATCACTTACTCCAAAACTTATGCTCTTAATCACTATACTTTGCCACACCTATAGTCTACATCATTATATTTTGTTTTATAAGTTGTAAAATATAATTCTACTGTTATATTTGACTACTTTTTATAAAAGAATGCTAGCTATTTGTCTCTTTTTATTATTTACTGTCAAAGGCAAATTTTTGTTGCCTGAAAACAAGAAATGTGCCCACAACCTAACATTTGAGAGAATAGTCCTGAATAATAACCCTGCTGATATTAGGTATTACCTACATTCTTTAGGTAGAGTTTTGCTTGAAAATAATTATGTTTATAATTAAGTAGGTTCAGGCTTAATATGAAAGCCAAGACTGTTTTTCCCACAAAGTCTAAAGTCATTTTTTACTTTGGGAAAGTTATAGCAGTGCTCTTCCCTTTCCTCCTCCTCCCTACCATTTTCCTTCTCCTTCTCTTCCTCACCCCTCCCTCTTCCCCTCTTTCTTCTCCTCCTCTTATAAAGTACACTTGGCATTACCAATTTTTGATCAGAGTGGATTAAAATCAATCTGCTTTTCTGGAGCTTTCCAGGCAAGCAAAAGTTAAAAGAATTCAGCATGATCAAACTACCTTTACAGCAAATACTAAAGGAACTTCTCTAGGGAGAAAATAAGGAAAAAAGAAAGAAGAAAATAAGGAAAAGCCTTACTTTCAAAAACAAACCCTAAACAATTGAGAAAATGGTAATAGGATCATACTTATCAATAATTACCTTAAATATAAATGATTAAATGCACCAACCAAAAACATAGACCAGCAGAATGGAAGAAAACATGTGCATATATGTACTTACACATAGCACATCACCCTGTTTGACCCCCCAAATTATATGTAATTATTTTGCATTGTTAGGTTAATCATGTTCCCATTATGGTTTACAATTGTAATTTATTTTTTATTTTTTGCCTTGCTATTGATTGTGAAAACTGATAAACATCTTGTGCTATTGTGAATATGCAACTGTTACTCACTTAATACCAGTGTATCATGATTTGCCAACAGAAAATTTATAGAATTCTATACCTCCAAAACTACCATTTAATAGAAAAAACTTTTAAAAATTCATATGTATATCAGAATTATCTTGGAATTTTTTGAAAAATACAAATGTCCAGGTATTACTTTTCTTAGGCCAGAACTCCAGATATATTTCTAATGAGCAGCCATGTTTAAAAACAACTGGACTATATGAGCATCTTTTACTTTCATCGAGTTTGTTTCACATTTTCTATTTCATAGTCAGTGCTCCCATTTCATTTAGTTTATATTCTCCAATTTCTCCATCTCTTTTATGTTCTTTCTCAAAACCTTTATCAACCATAGTAGAAAAGCTTTTGTATACAAATATATAAATAATATGTATAATATATATATATATTTCAGAAAAACTATGAATTTTTGCCTAACTAAAAAATGTGACATTTGATTCCACTCATTTGACATAGTATGAAAATAGTGCTACATTTCTAATTTTAAAATATATGCAACAAGCCATGAAAGTTTACTATATAGCACAGGGAGCTATAGTAAATACCCTATAATAACTTATAATAGAAAATAATTTTAAAAATATATGTGTATATATATAATTAAATCACACACACAGAAAAAGAATTCTACTTTTTGAAATTTAGTAACGTTTATCTTTTTGCTAGTTTTTCTAAATGCCCTTCAGTTGAGTTCAGTTCAGTCACTCAGTCATGTCCAACTCCTTGTGACCCCATGAACTGCAGCACGCCAGGCCTCCCTGTCCATCACCAACTCCTGGAGTCCACCCAAACTCATGTCAATCAAGTCAGTGATGCCATCCAGCCATCTCACCCTCTGTCTTCCCCTTCCCCTCCTGACCCCAATCCTTTCCAGCATTCGGGTCTTTTCTAATAAGTCAACTCTTCTCATGAGGTGGCCAAAGTACTGGAGCTTCAGTTTCAACATCAGTCCTTCCAATGAACATCCAGGACTGATCTCCTTTAGGATGGACTGGTTGGATCTCCTTGCAGTCCAAGGGACTCTCAAGAGTCTTCTCCAACACCACAGTTCAAAAGCATCAATTCTTCGGTGCTCAGCTTTCTTTATAGTCCAACTCTCACATCCATACATGACTACTGGAAAAACCATAGCCTCGACTAGATGGGCCTTTGTTGGCCAAGTAATGTCTCTGCTTTTCAATATGCTGTCTAGGTTGGTCATAACTTTCCTTCCAAGGAGTAAGCATCTCTTCATTTCATGGCTGCTATCACCATCTGTAGTGATTTTGGAGCCCAGAAAAATAAAGCCAGCCACTGTTTCCACATCTATTTGCCATGAAGTGATGGGACCGGATGCCATGATCTTGGTTTTCTGAATGTTGAGCTTTAAGCCAACTTTTTCAGTCTCCTCTTTCACTTTCATCAAGAGGCTCTTTTGTTCTTTTTAACTTTCTGCCATAAGGGTGGTGTCTTCTGCATATCTGAGGTTATTTATATTTCTCCTGGCAATCTTGATTCCAGCTTGTGCTTTATCCTGCCCAGTGTTTCTCATGATGTAGTCTGCATATAAGTTAAATAAGCCCTATGGACATCTAATAACAAAGTATGAGATACAAAATGTTAAATGTATTTGTGTAGAATATGATTAATATAAATTATCTAAATATAAATCTAGTATATTTAAACTATTAGTTGACATCATTCAAGATGCTCCTATTCTTATTTTTTCTGCACTTGATAAAATATTATCAGAGAAATGTTGATATGTCTCACTATGATTATATATTTTTCTTTTCCCTTATGCTTCTTCTGATTTTTGCTCTATGTATCTTTGTTTTTTGTTGTTAAGGTGTCTAACGGTTTATGATCTCTATCTTCTTTGTGAATTGTACCTTTTTCATGAAAAATATTCATCTTTGTTTCATTTAAAATAAATTTTTAAAAGACAAGAAAAAGAGCAGGAGAAAATTGCAAAAAAGAAAATTAAATTTCAAATGAGAAAGAAAATATTTAAAAGCATCAGAAATGTAATAAAGTATCCAATACTCTTAGGTAGTACTTTAAGACAGCAACTCCAAATTGTTAAATAAGCTATTGGCATCTGAAGAAAATATCAGTCTGCTTTGGGGGGATTATTTCTCTACATCCTTGGACAATTGTTCATATCTAAATGAGAGCTGGGAAACTTTAGTCATCTTAGGGAGAATTCTCTAGTCATAAAACATGTATTTTATTTCTGTATGTTAAAATAGCTATTATTTCAGAGTTAAAAAATCACATGAAATGCAAATAGTGCTAATTTCTTACTTACCTCAGTGAAATAGCTTCTGAATAGTTCAGTGCAATGGAGAAAAAAGGAAAAGCAGACGCTGGAGAGATGCTATTTTCCTTTAGGTTAGAAGGGAAACTTTAAAATCTTAAGACATACTCTGAACTCCCCTTCATGGATCACCGCTTTGTCTTGGCAAAGGGGCTTGAGTAACTCAATGAAGCAATGAGGCATGACATGCGGGGCCACCCAAGATGGACGGGTCCTAGTGAGGAGTTCTGAAAAAATGTGGTCCACTGGAGGAGGGAATGGCAAACCACCCAAGTATTCTTGCCACGAGAATGCCATGAACAGTATGAAAAGGCAAAAAGATAGGGCACCAGAAGATGAGACCTAAGGTCAGAAGGTGTTCAATATGCTACTGGGGAAGAGTGGAGGAAAATTACAAACAGCTCCAGAAATTATGAAGCATCTGAGCTAAGGTGGGAACAATGATCAGTTGTGGATGAATGTTAGGTAAGTTGAAAGTGGTCAAACAGGAGATGGCAAGAGTGAACATCAACATCTTAGGAGTCAGTGAACTAAAATGGATGGAGGTGGTGGTTTCGTTGCTAAGTCATGTCCAACTCTAGCGAACCCAATGGAATGTAGCCTGCTAGGCCCCTCTGTCCATGGGATTCTCCAGGCAAGAATACTGGAGTGACTTGCCATTTTCTTCTCCAGGGGATCTTCTTGGCCCAGGAATCGAACCTGGATTTCCTACACTGCAGGCAGATTCTTTACCAACTGAGGTATGAGGGAAGCCCAAAATGGATGGAAATGGGAAATTTTAATTCAGATGACCATTATATCTACTACTGTGAGCAAAAATCCATTAGAAGAAATGGAGTAGCCCTCAGAGTCAACAAGAGTCTGAAATGTAGTACTTAGATGCAATTTCAAAAATGACAGAATTAGATTGGTTTGTTTCCAAGGCAAACCATTCAGCATCACAGTAATCCAAGTCTATGCTCCAACTACCAATGCCAAAGAAGCTGAAGTTAACTGGTTCTATGAAGAACCAAAACATCTTCTAGAACTAATATTTAAAATAGAGGTCCTTTTTATCATGGGGAATTGTAATGCAAAAGTAGAAGTCAAGAGATACCTGGAGCAACAGGCAAGTTTGGCCTTAGAGTACAAAATGAAGCAAGGCAAAGGCTAACAGAGTTTTCTCAAGAGAACACACTGGTCATAGCAAACACCCTCTTCTAACCACCCAAGAGATGACTCTACATATGGACATCACCAGATGGTCAATACTGAAATCAGATTGATTATATTTTTTGCAGTTGAAGATGAGAAGCTCTATACAGTTAGCAAAAATAAGACCTGGAGCTGACTGTGGCACAGATCATAAGCTCCTTATGGCAAAATTCAGGCTTAAATTGACAAAGTAGGGAAAACCACTAGGCAATTCAGGTATGACCTAAATCAAATCCCTTATGATTATAGAGTGGAGATGACAAATAGATTTAAGGAGTTAGATCTGGTAGACAGAGTGCCTGAAGAACTATGGACAGAGGTTCCTAACATTGTACAGGAGTCATTGACCAAAGCTATCCCCAAGAAAAAGAAATGCAAGAAGTCAAAATGATTGTCTGAAGAGGCTTTACAAATAGCTGAGGAAAGAAGAAAAGGGAAAGGCAAGGGAGAAAGGGAAAGATATACTCAACTGAATGCAGAGTCCCACAGAACAGCAAGGAGAGATAAGAAGGCCTTCTTAAATGAACAATGCAAAGAGATAAAGGAAAACAATAGAATGGGAAAGACTAGATATTTCTTCAAGAAAATTGGAGATATCAAAAGAACATTTCATGCAAAAATCGGCACAATAAAGGACAGAAACAGTAAAGATCTAATAGAAGCAGAAGAGATTAAGAAGAGGTGGCAAGAATACACAGAACTATATTAAAAAGGTCTTAATGAACCAGATAATCACTCACCTAGAGCCAGACATCTTGGAGTATGAAGTCAAGTGGGCCTTAGCTTCCTAAGCATTACTATGAGCAACGCTAGTGGCATGATGGAATCCCAGCTGAGCTATTTAAAATCCTAAAAGATGATGCTACAAATTTGGAAACATCAGCAGTGACCACAGGACTGGAAAAGGTTAGTTATCATTCCAATCCCAAAGAAAGGTGGTGCAAAAAATGTTCAAACTATCACACAATTGTGCTCATTTCACATGCTAGCATGATAGTGCTCAAAATCCTTCAAGCTAGGCTTCAACAGTAGATGAACCAAGAAATTCCACATGTACAAGCTTGATCTCGGAGAGGCAGAGGAACCAGAGATCAAATTGGCAAAATCTGTTCCATCATAGAGAAAGCAAAGGTATTCCAGACAAACATCTACTTCTGCTTCATCAACTATGTGGAAGCCTTTGTATGTAGAGATCACAACAAACTGTGGAAAATTCTTAAAGTGATGGGAACATCAGACCATCTTACCTGTGTCCTGAGAAACCTGTATGGGGGGCAAGAAGCAACAGTTAGAACTGGACATGGAACAATGGACTGGTTCCAAATTGGGGAAGGAGTACGACAAGGATGTGTATTGTCATTCTGCTTATTTAACTTATATGCAGACTACATCATTGGAAAAGATGCTGGTGCTGGGAAACGTTGAAGGCAGGAGGAGAAGCGGACGACAGAGGATGAGATGGTTGAATGGCATCACCAACTCGATGGACATGAGTTTGAGCAAGCTCCAGGAGTTTGTATTGGACAGGGAAGCCTGGTGTGATGCAGTCCATGGGGTCGCAAAGACTTGGACATGACTGAGTGACTGAACAGACTAACTGACTGACTGACATCATTCAAAATGCTGGGCTGGATGAACCACAAGCTGTAATTTAGATTGTCCAGAGGAATATCAACAACCTTATATATGCAGGTGATACCACTCCAATGGCAGAAAGTGAAGAGGAACTAGATAGTCTCTTGATGAGGGTGAAGGAGGAGAGAGAAAATGCCAACTTAAAGCTCAACATTCAAAAAACTAAGATCATGGCATCTGGTCCCATCACTTCTTGCAAGTAGAAAATGAAAAAGTGGAAGCATTTACATGTTTTATTTTCTTGGGCTCCAAAATCACTGCAGACAGTGACTGCAGCTATGAAATTTAAAAAAACCTTATTCCTTGGAAGGAACGCTATGACAAACCAAGACACTGTATTAGAGAGCAGAGATATCAACAAAGGTCCATGTAGTGAAAGCTGTGTTTTTTCAACTAGTCATGTACAGATATAAGAGTTGGACCATAAATAAGGTTGAGCACTGAAGAACTGACACTTTTGAACTGTGGTGCTAAAGAAGATTCTTGAGTCTCTTGGACTGCAAAATGATGAAACCAGTAAATCTAAAGGAAATTGACCCAGAATATTCATTGGAAGGGCTGATGCTGAAGCTGAAACTCCAATACTTTGGCCACCTGATTAGAAGAACTGACTCACTGAAAAAGACTCTGATGCTGGGAAAGAATGAAGGCAAAAGGAGAAGGGGGTGGCAGAGGATGAGACTATTGGATGGCATCACCAACTCAATGGACCTGAGTTTGAGCAAACTCTGGGACACAGTTAAGAGCAGTGGAGCCTGGCATGCTGCATGCAGTCCATGAGGTGGCAAAAGTCATTCACAACCTAACAGCTGAACAACAACATAAGGGAAATCTTAAAAACTTAAAATATACTCTGAATTCCAGGATTATTTCAGGGCAACATCTTGAAAGTCAGAACAAAATCTACTTTGACCTCTAATATATTTTGATACTTTACCCTCTGATAACAAAACATTAGAATGGAATAAATACAATAATGGTAACTATGAAATTATTTGCTGAAACTAAAAAATATTAACTTGTTTTAACTAAAAATTCTTTAATAGCTAACTAAGGTTAATTAAGAGAGATAGCTGATAAAGAGCTGATATTTAAACTCAGGGCATTCATTAACTAGCTTTTCTAACTTGGACAAGTTATTTTGAGCTGTTTGCACTTCAATCATTTTATTTGTACAACAAATAATATCTAATGTATGTTTTCATTTGTACACTGTACAGTTTTCACAATGGATGCAATAAAGCTTTTTTTGATTTATTTTTGGGGGTTCTAGCAAGTAATGTATATAAAATTTTTGAAAAATAAAATATAGCATCTATTAACACGAGGCATTATTTTTAAGATTGTTAACATATGTAACTTTTTGTTCAATACTTGTTATGTAGTGGTAATGAAAGAGACAGAAAAGACAGAATACACTTTCTACCCTCACCAAAGTTACAATCAGTTAGGGGTAAAAACTATTATTATAAATAACAATAAAGTATAGTATCATAAGAGCTATAAGGAACTTAGTCTGGGAGTTTCCAGGGCTAAGAGGTAACTTCAGCCTGGGACAACTTAAATTTCATCACAAGGTTACACTTCAGGAAAGCTTCTTGAAAAATTAGTATAATTTCAACATATCTAGATTGGTGAGAATAGAGAATAGGGACATTTCAAATGTAAGAGTATCATGCACAAAAGACGTAGTTGTGGAAAATGAGGGGCTATATTTAAAGAACAACAGTTTACATTTTGGCTGAAACATAGAACACTAAAAGAAGAGTTCCCGGAAGTAAGGTCCCTGGGAGCCAAATAATTGGAGGGCTTTGAAAGTTAGACTAAGAAATTGATAGACATTGAATGTCATTGAAGTTTTATTGAGCAGTAGAGTTATATGAGGTGTTTACAGAGAATTTAAGTAACTAACATATTCTTAGGTGCAATAGAGTTTATGAAGATTTTAAAATAATTTTATTCAGAGATGTATACATCCAAGCTGAAGTCTATGCTAAGGAGAAATGGGTAAATACTATGCTTGAAGATAAAAATATTTCCTTGGAGAGTTCTAAATGTATTTTCATATGTGGATGAGTACTAAACAGTAGTAGTAGTTTTTATGAAACAATCTCAGGGCACATAATTGATATGCTAAACCAATTACAAGGTCACTGAGTAATATTCAGTAAATAAAAACATTTCCCTTAAATATACAGGAGAGGTAGAAAGAATATTTCTATAAGCAGAGTAATTAACAGCTTTAAGTTAATTTGATTAAAGGAAGAATCACAACAATATTCCAGGAAAATTACATGACAAATCAGAATGACAAACCCTTCAACAACATTTGGCATATTAAATAATGATAAATATTTGTCCAAAGGGAAAAACGTTTTAACCAAATATAAACAAGCCAAATCCAGATGCTTAATAAGATCCAAGAACTAAAATAGAAAACTGATTAACTTATTAAATAGCTTTCTTATATTTATGTGTTGTTCACATAAAGAGGCAATTTGTGTCCTACTTTTCATTTTCAATTCAAAGAGAAGGCATAGAGGAGTGAAATCTACAAAACAGTGCCAGTCATGTATCTTATTAAAACCACTGCTGACAGCCACATTCAGGAATTTTTGCAATCCATAATCACAAAGAGAGAGGGGAGAGAGGAGAGGAAGGATCTGAAGTTTCATCCTATTTCCCAAACCACTTTCTTTTTGACTGACTTTGAGTTTTGATTTAAAAAAAATCTCAACCATCAACAAGTGTTGATGGTGGAGGGGAATAAGAACCACAGAAATAATATACTACTCAATATTATGCTATCTTACAATACTTTTAGTTAAATGATGAAAAGTGATACTGGGTTTAAAAGGAGACCATTGAAGATGTTTTGGTGGAAGAAGACTTTCCAGATGCATACTGAGGGATAGGTAGGAATCCAGCAGAAATGTCAGGGAAATGTAGATGTTGCCAGAGCAGGCAATGGAATGAACAAAGGAATGGGTGAAAGGGAAGCAAAATGTTCAAGAAACAGACAGCAGTACAGTGCATCTGGAACACAAGATGTAAGGAGGTGGGTAGTGACAGATAAGACTACAAAAATAAAGCGAGGCTGTCCTAAGGAGGCTCTTTTATAACATCAAAGTTGAGGAGTTTGACATAACTTGGGAACTTGATTATCAAAGTTTTTTAAAAGATTCTAAATTGCGAATTAAGTGCCATTTTATTGCTGAGTTAATACATTCCACAAAAAGGTGCAAACGAACATTATTTGTTTATGATACTTCTATCAAAGTATTTATGAGTCTTTAAATAACTAAAAATTAATCAACTTATTACCCAGTGCTGGAGTTTTGATACAAAACAATCACTCAAATTTATGAGAGAAATGTAAAAAAGAATTCTGAACAGTAATAAAATATATCTGCCTTCTTCGTAAATAACATAATATTTTAAAAGCATTGACATGTTTATTGACATTATTTATTTATGCCCTGGATTGCCTCCCAAAAGATTTCGGGTGATTACATTCAGGAAAGTGATTATGGAGCACATACAGGAATAAGGTATCAGAAACAGTATAACACAGGTAAGAGTCAAATGTGTAGACCAGGAATATTCAGTATAGCGCGGTGGTTATAAGCATAGACTGGAAAGTAGGCTGTTTAGATTTAAATCCCAAAAAAGGGGATACATGTATACATATAGCTGATTCACTGTGCTGTACACTAGAAAGTAACACAACATCGTAAAGCAATTATACTTCAATAATTTTTTTAAAATATTCAAACCCCAGTTCTACCACATACTAGCTGTACAAACTTGAGCAAGTCACATAGCACCCTTGTGCCTTGGTTATCTCATCTATAAAAATGGAAATGATATTTGAACTTTACTTGTTATTGTTGAGTTGCTAAGTCACAGAGTCACTGACTCTGCAACCACTGAGCTGCAGCACACCAGACTCCTCTGTCCTCACTGTCTCTGAGTTTGCTCAAACTCATGCCCATTGAGTCAGTGATGCCATCCAACCATCTCATCCTCTGTTGCCCCCTTCTTCTTTTGCCTTCAATCTTTCTCCGCATCGGAGTCTTTTCCAATGAGTCAGCTCTTCACATCAGGTAGCCAAAGTATTGGAATGTCAGCTTCAGGATCAGTCCTTCCAATGAATATTCAGGGTTGATTTCTGTTAGTAATGACTGGATTGATCTTGCAGTTCAAGGGACTCTAAAGAGTCCTCTCCACCATAATCTGAAGGTATTAGTTCTTCTGTGCTTAGCCTTCTTTATGGCCCAACTCTCAGATCCATACATGACTACTGGAAAAAGCATAGTTTTGACTATACAGACCTTTGTTGGCAAAATGATGTCTCTGCTTTTTAATACACTAAGTTTGTCATAGCTTTTCTTCCAAGGAGCAAGTGTCTTTTAATTTTGTGGCTGCAGTCACCACCCACAGTGATTTTGGAACCCAAGAAAATAAAGTCTGTCACTGTTTCTATTTTTTCTCCATCTATTTGCATGAAGCAATGGCACCAGATGCCATGATCTTAGTTTACTTACTAAGGTTTAAGATTAATTCAACAGGCTAAGGGAGATAAGAAGTTCCAGAGAGGCTATGAAACCCATATCGTGTGCTGAAGAAAGGAAGATGCATTTTGATTGAGGGGGGTTATTTTTTCAAGTTTTTTCCTCTTCTTAAATATTTACTGGACTTCCCTGGTGATTCAGTGGTTAGGAATCTGCCTGCCAATGCAGAAGACACAGGTCAGTCCCTGGTCTGGGAAGATTCCACATGCCATGCTGTAGAGCAACGAGGCCAGTGCACCACAGCTACTGAGCCCACACTCTAGATCCCACACACTGCCACTAGAGAAAGCCTGTGCACAGCAATGAAGACCCAGCACAGCCAAAAAATAAATAATTAAAAAAATTTTCTCTCAAAAAGGTTCTGGGGAAATTATATAAAAGATAGATACAGTCAGCCCTCCGTATCCATGGCTTCTGCATCTGCAAATTCAACCAATGGAGGACTGAAAGTATTAGAAAAATGAAAATCTGAAAAGCTTCAGAAAGCAAAAGTTGAATTTGATGTGCTCTGACAACTATTTATATAGCATTTACATTGAACTTACAGATCTAAAGATGATTTAAAGTACATGGAATGCTATGTATAGGTTATATGTAAATACTAGGCCATTTTATATAAGATATTTGAGCATCTGTGGATTTTGGTATCTTGAGCGGGGATCCAGGTACCAATCCCCCTTGGATAACAAAGGGTGACTGTATATACATATATAAATAAAAATATTTCATTTCACCTTTTAAAAAAGGTTCATGAATTTGATTCTCCTTCTACTGAAATAGTCTTTCTAAACATATATTTTGAAAGTTCATGGCTTCATTTTCTGTTCCATTCCTATGCGTCCATCAAAGCTAATCAGGTACATTGGCAGCAGTTTGATGGCAATCTGCACCACTATGAATTTCTTTGAATGTGACAATCTTAGATATATTTCTATATTTAAATGAGTAGCTTGAATATATATATCTGCAGTGTCCAGTAGAACTCTCTGCAGTGGTGGAAATACCCTATATCTGTGCTATACAGATAGTAGTCATTAGCCACCTGTGGTTGTTGAGCACTTAAAACATGGCTATTGTGACTGAGGAACTGAATAATTAGTTTTAATTTTAATTAATTTAAATTTAAATAACCACATATCCCAGGTGGCTCAGATGATAGTCTGCCTATAATGCAGGAGACCCTGGTTCGATCCCTGGGTAGGGAATTCCCCTGGAAAAGGAGATTCTGGAGGAAATTCCTCCAGTTTTCTTGCCTGAAGAATTTCATGGACACAGGAGCCTGGTGGGCTAGTTCATGGGGTCGCAAAGAGTGGGACACAACTGAGAAATTAACATTTTCTTCTTTCTCTTTACCCTATTGGAAGTATAGCTCTAGAAGAAGCATTAAATAAGAGGCAGACTACAAGCAAGCTTTAATATTCAGCATCACTACATTTTAAAAAGAAAGAAGAAAAAAAACATGCACCAAAAATACTCCATGTCAAATATTAAGATTCAAGTTCAAAGATACAAAAGCATGGGAACTTCCAAATTACTCTTTCTAAAGGATTCTTATGCCAGTAAACATTATAAATATATTCCTGCTGTTCGTCTTTTGATCATATACTGTGAGTTTTAGAAAACTACCTTAATGCTTTTCCTCATTAGTTTTTGTTAGCTGGTAGAGCCCTAATAAGCGTTTCAAGCATATGTGTTTACCTAACCTTTCCAGTGTCAAAGGAACTCTTACTTTATAGTCTATTCATACAATGAAAATGAAATGTTAGTCATTCAGTCATGCCCAACTCTCTGCGGTCCTATGGACTGTAGCCTGCCAGGCTCCTCTGTCCGTGGGATTCTCCAGGCAAGAATACTGAACTGGGTTGCCATTCTCTTTCCAGGGGATCTTCCTGACCCAGGGATCGAACCCAGGTCTCCTTCATTGCAGGGAGATTCTTTACCATCGAGCCACCAGGGAAGCTCATATTCATGATAGACTATTCACATATTATTTAATTTATTATCGTATTTTATCTGTGCAGCTAGTGGCTTTTGTTGGCTATATTTTTATAAACCAATAATACAAATGGAAAGAATTATAAAGTGCTAACTCTGTGCTGGACACCTTCTCATGTTATCTCATTTGATACTCATTACAACTCTGCTTGCTTTCCTGGTGGCTCAGATGGTAAAACGCCTGTCTGCAATGCAGGAGACCTGGTTTCGATCCCTGAGTTGGGAAGATCCCTAGGCTGGGAAGCTACTCATTTGTAGCTCTCCCTGAGACATTACACATAGATTCACTTGTACAGACATTTTCTCCACACAATGTTCTCTGTGACTGATCTTTAGGCTCCACAAAATATAAACATCTTCAGTCAACACCTATTGGCTTCCACTTTCCTATTGATAGGTCTTATCAAATAGTTCAAGACTTTGGTGCAATGCATAAAGGAGGGACAGCAAGACTGTTGGGATGAGAATTAAATAATAAAAAAGGTTACATACATAGTACAGGACTTTGTTCTCTAAATATTTGGAAACTTGTTGAACACAACTCTTTCATGTTGCCTAATTTGAATTTTAAAACTTTACTTAAAATTAATAAGTAATACACTGTTCCAAGAAAGAAAACCATGGGAGCCTTATAGGTGCTTCTGTCAGTTTTAATGACTATGAGAATCACTGACTATAATAATGGTGACTGAACAGTTTCAAAAGAGGCAGTATCTTTAAAAACTACCTGACATTTATGCTGACAGAATTTTCCAAGGCAAACTACCATTTGAATAAATTTTCTGAATAGTATGGGAGACACTTTACCTAGAACCTTTTAAAGCCAGCAACATGGTTAAACGTCTGTCTTAGGTTATTGTTGAGATGCTGTTCTGAACTTTGTACAGAAGGAAATAGGTTAAGTTGTAATGATCTCTCTTTAGATGAAACAAACACTTCCTTAATTTAGGATAAGATTTGTAATTCTGTTCCCATGTAAAGGAAACTATAGAATGTAAGAGTCATGGAATTCCTTCCCCTCATCGCTTCCCTCCAAGGAAAATCTCTCACTCAAGAGACCCATTCTTGGATTCTTTCTCTTTTATTGAAGGAAAAACTAGGAGAGAAAATAAAGTATCCAGTCACTTTGCAGTGTATGTTTTTTGTTTTTAAGAGTTAGAAATGTATATGTTCCATTGGAAGTCAAAAAGGGATGGCTATTAAGATGGCTTTGTTATGAAGAAAATGTTAGCTCAAATATACTCATTTAGAAAGGTTTTAACTTTTAAACAGGGTTTAAGAGCTTGGCAAATCTTGCAGTTATTTTACCAAGAATTGTCAAGAAAAAAAATTTGAATCACAACAGTTAAAAGAAAAGTTCACCTCCCTCCCCATTTCCCCCACCACCTTCACACACACACACACACACACACACACACACACACACACACACACA
>ML663483.1:1331223-1360945 GCA_007570785.1 Antilocapra americana | reverse complement strand
AGGGAGGGGTTTCTGGAGGGGGAGCATATGTAAACCCATGGTGATATCATGGCATTGTATGGCAAAAACAATAAAAGGGAGAAAAAATAATAATAATAATAAAGAATAATTGCTATATACCAACTCAAAATGTCGTTGAAACATGGCATATTTAGGAGAGAATTTTAAAAATTAAAGCTAAAAGAAAAGAGATATTAAGTAATGTGTACTTCTTGCTTGGGCTAGGCATGGTATATAATAAAGCTGCCACCACATCTTAACCATTTCATTAACATGAAGGTAATTTCAGGTCAATTTTATGTCTTACCTTATACAATGCCATCCTGCCACTAAACAGGGAGAGAGTAAATAAAATAATAGTTTCTTAGTCACATTCTTTGTGACAGCTATCTTAAAGTTTTCTTGGCATATTATCTTTTAATAGATTTATGAATGCCCTTTGATATGTAACTCAGTTTGAAATTTTACCTCCCTCTTCCTCACCCAGCCCTTTTCTTTCTTGTCAACTATAAATAACTTCAGGCTTCACCCTCTATTCCTATCTCTTTTCCCAGTTTCTGTGGTGATACTTTCTGTCCTTAAGGCTCTTTGTAAATTCCTTTGGAGAACTATATTTCAGGATAGAGCTAGTCCTATGAGGATCACTTAGCAAATATCTGGTAGAAAGAAGGTGATTCTTGTAAAAACTCAACCAGTGTGGTCCAGGTTTATTTAAAAGAAAAGTTGAACTATGGAGTATACAATAAAGTGTGACCCTAAAAGCTGTTCTGTGGTCAATGTTTATAACTTGCCAAATTTCAGCTTTAAACTTTTTTCCTATTTATTTTTCTTTTACTAGGAAGTTGATAAGAGGTTAATAATTATGTCAGGGTAATTTTAGCATACTCATGATAATGGTAACTTGCTGTTTCCAACATTTGCGTTGTTTTGAGACTACTCAGGAACATAGACGACAGCTAATATGTTGTTCATTAACACCCTAATGCTTAATATTGAAAAGTACATTTGCATTATTATTATCACAGACTAGTAGTTTTGACTTTTTATTTTTCTTCCCTTTGACTTCAATGCAGGTGGTGTTTTTCTCAAATAGGTAATTACTGCCAGTAAATGCTAGGGTTTTTCTTCTTAATTTTCCCCTCAAATTAAGCTAGGAGTGAAGTAAAACAGTAAAATTGTGGCTCTTGTAGTTGTTCATTTACCTATATCTTTAAAAAATTCTTTTTGAAACAGCTTTATTATATCCCTTATAAATGTTGCTTCATATCCTACTTAAAATTGTTTTGGGGAAAATAATCCATATTATTCCAGATCAGCATAACAACGCAACATAGGATATTTCAATGGTTACTTTTTGAGCTCCTCACAGTACTACTTGTATCTTGAAGCATAATTTCAGTTTGGACAGAAGTTTCCAGAAAGCTTAAAGACATGCAAATTTAATGTAAAGACAGTCAAAGATGAAAACAGACATAGAGCTGTTATTTTTATATTGTCTTGCAATGTTCTTTCACATTCATTGCCAAGATTATTAGCACAGATACTAAACTGACCCCTTTAAAAAATTTATTTTATTTTAAAGGGTGTCTTAGACTTTCACTGTTTTTAGCTTTCCTATAACAACTGCTTATATCTTGCCTTCCTCAATCCTATATTCACTTTCAATATTCCTTCTACTAAGACATAAATTTTCCAACTTGACTATACAAGAATCAGTGTGTCATTTTCAGAAGACTAAACACGTATAACAATTCAAATAGACATTTGTGCCTGTCACGTATCCTGGAGCAGCATACTATTTGCTAAACACAAATAACTGCTTGTCACTCCGTACATACCAATTCCCCTGCACCACCATATTTGATTTTTTAAAAAAGCGGTTTACTTTTGATATGAAGTGAATCAGTAAGAACTTATTTTATAAAAAGTTGAGGATTGCTTTATGGTAGGAGTAAAAGAATACCTCAGATTAGATATTCCAATCTAATTCCACAAAAATATACCATCCTATATTCTAGTTAGATTGTGAAAATCATTGGAACTGATAAATGGCTACAAGCATTAGTAAACTGATAAACAAATGGCTACAGCATTAGAAAAGAACAGCCAGGAGATGGAATTTGGGTGATCTTATATTGCATATAAAAGTGCAAGCCAAGAGATAATATTCTGTAGAACAGAGCCAGAGAAGCAGGAAGAAAAATGAGTTCAAGCTTTCGCCCACTTTGACAAAGCTGCCTTTGTGGTACCTGGGAATGGTCGCTCCAAACCAAGCTTTGGTAGGAGGAGGCAGTTTTGAGAGGGGAGAGCACTTCTCCTGAGCCGACAGGGTCCAAAGACTGAACCACCTTGTTCATGGGCCCACTGTAAGTCTTCACTCGCCCGTACACTACGTTTTTTTCTGGAGGCTGTTGGGCTTGGCTTGACTGATGGTAGCAGTGGTGATGCTGGGGCTGGCAGGGCAGCACCTCTGGGGGCTGCTGAGTCCCACAGCTGCTGCTGCTCATCTCACTCCGATAGCTTGAGCTCATCATCTTCTCAGTGGTCTGCAAGGTAATCCCCAGATGCTCTCCTTAAGGAACAAACAGAGAGATCATGAAAGAAAGGGGCAGGAAAGCAGACAGGCAGGCACATGTTGAAATCTTTTCTTAACCACCGCGGCCTATTCTGGTGCCAACAAGAGACTAGAGTTACCTGAGCAGCAGCAGAAGCAGGTCCGGCAGCTGCAGAGGAGGCAGCAAAGTAGTTGAGTACAAAGGCAAAGTGGAGCCACCCCAGTGAGATTGCTCCAGGAAATATTACTGCCACGCCCCTGAGGGGTGGAATCACCAGGCAGGTTTACCTGCCAGGAGAGGCCCTGTTTTGCTATGGAGATAACTACTAGGCTGCTCAGTAGGCTAAAGAAGTCTAGGAAGAGCAGGAATGTGGAATTTCAGGGCTAAAGTCAGAGCTTCCAAATTCCACTGTCTTGGAAATTCTCTTGAACTGTAAATAGGTAAAGACATGCCCATGCCAAAATATCCTACAGAAAAAAAGTCAGAAAAGTCACATGAAGGTGACTTTCCCATGATTCTTAACCTTTGGGAAGGTAATTGCAAGCATGAATATTACCATTCCACAGTCTCAGACCAAAATAAGGAATATTAGCACAAGGACCATACTAGTTTTCCCAGATACATTTGCATTATTTGTAAAACCCAGCTGGTAATTGCAGTTAAGGGGGATTGCTGAGGGGTCTCCTTCTAGCAACTCTCTCTAATTTGTGGACCTGTTTAATTTGCTCCAGGCCTCATATGGCTTTCTAATTTAAATTGAGGAAGATTTGTTTAAATGATGAGATCCGTCAAGAAAAACCTAACCAGTCCATAAATGCTTTGCATTTTAGCATTTATATATTGTTTCGCATTTTTGCAAAGAACTGTATCTTGTCTTTATGCTTTTTAAATATCTAATTCTTAAGGGAGCTGCAAGTCTTAAGAAGTGCCTTAATTGATATAATGAGATTTAAATATCCTTAGCACTTATATTTATCACTACTTGAAATCATAATCATATTGCCTACTTATCCACCAGATTTTGCCTTGAAAGATATTTCAGCACTACAGAATTTTAGAATACTCTCACTGAGGGTGTCTTCAGAAAATGAATGTCTTCCTAGTGTGTATATATACCGTAGAACCCAGGACACCACCACCATTCTGGAGAGGAAGAAAATATCATCAAGCTGGCTAGCCAGATTTTTATCTGCTGAGTGTACAAAAGGTAGTGATTTAATGGCCATTCACTCTGACTATGTGAAGAGCTTACATGGAATATCTTCATCTTCACAAATGTATGAGTGCTTAGAGGGGAGGAACTGAGGCAGAGACACAGTTAAACTGCTAGTAAATAATGAGTCTGTGATTTGAGCAGACAGCTAACTTTAAGCTCATAGCTACTATATTATACTGCTAGGTAAAATTTTAAATTATGTTCTATATCTGGACATCCAATACATCTTCCAAGTGGAAAAATACAAGTTTTGAACCATTAGTACATAAGTGATTTTAAAAATAATCTTTGGCTTTTTATGGGGGAGAGGTAAGCAAAATGCTGAAAATGGACCTTAAAAACTTTAAAATAATTAAAATAATTTATTGTAATATGTTGTGTGCAGAGCTATCGAATCTAATCCTCGTTCATTATAATGTTGTTTCTCAAGGCTGGAAATTTGATTAGAAACACGTGATCTGCCAAACAGCCTGGCAATCATATCAGTAACTTGTTAATATCATTAGCAGTATCATTTTGAATCAGCTTTATATGTGAATGGGGAATGGATATTATGTGGGGTCAGCCAGTCAGCTCTGATTGTTGAAATCTGAATTTGAAATACACACAAACACATACACACACAGTGCCATTAATATCTGCATCCAGTGCTGCTAATATTTGCATTCTAATAAGTAAAGTAAAAGATTGAGATGAAAAATAAAAATTCCTTCATCCACATCTGCCCTCCATATTTCTTGGATATGTTAGAATAGGAAACAGGAGTCCAGAATGGCAGCGGGTAAAAGACAAAGAAGGGAAAAGCCCACGAAAATTGAGCAATGGAAGGTCCGAGGACCTGAGTGAGGACCTCAGGTAAAACAAACAACACTCCTGGCTAACCCAATTTACATAGAACAGGCCCAGGGGAAGGAAAAAAAAACATATAAAAAGAAGGGCCAAAGTGCTCTTGCTCTCTTTCTTTCTCCTGCGCACTGGGGCATTCTTCTCATCTTTGGGTTGACATGTCCTCATGCTTCAAGGATGGATTCTACTGCTATTATCGAAACAAAACAGAGTGGTAACACTGAGTTGTAACACTGATTTGTCTAAGAGCTATAACACTGTCTGTTCGAGACCTGAGAGCCATATACCCAAGAGCTGTGACCTGCCAAGGGCTTTAATGTCCGTCACTCCAAATCTTTGTTGTGGAACAAACACTCGCGTGACATCTGTGGTGCAGTGACTCGGGTTTAACCTGGCTGAAACAACCTCGGCGCAGCCCTGGCAAGGAGGAGGCCAAGTACAGCAGGAGCCCAACTCAGCAAAAGCTCCCGCAGTAAAAGCAGAACAGGAAGAAAACCCAGCGCAAGGGAAGTGACAAGAGGCCTATCCTGCTGGAAACCTGGACAGTGAAAAACGAACTGGGCAGAAAGCTCACACAGCTCAGTCTCAGATTCCAGAAGACCTCCAGTTAAGGTAGGAGGTCCTCGCTCCTATGGCTGGAGGGACATATGCTTAACAAAACCTTAATTCTTTTACAATCTCTCGTTTCTCATTTCCTCGAGCCCCCCCCACCCATGAACAGATGGGCGGCAGTGGGTGCAATTGAGGGACTCTGGAGAGGCTACTCTTTGGTATGTCCCAAAGGCACTATCTGCTCAGCCCCAGTAGCTGTTACTCAAGCCTGTGGGGGTTCTTCTGTCCTTACTCTTCTCTGTGCCAAGAATCAGGCCAACAAAAACTGAGCACAGGTCAAGAATTCAGCAGATTTTCCGGCAGGCTATGAAGGGGATTCCTTGGCATGTTTTTCCCACTGCTTTTTCCTCCAGTCCTTCAGCTCTCTCTCCCGGAACTCCTAGGACCTAATGAAGCTCAGGCTCTGATGTCTCATTGCAAAAATTCAGTGAGAGATAAAGCAATAGATAAGAGGTGGATTTGTTAGGATTCAGAGAGAAGCACACTCTGCAGTGTAGGCCATTGCAGAGGGCAAGGGTTGGAGCCACGGAATATGATCTGGTTAGGTTTTGCAAGCGGGGTGAATTTATATGCTAATGAGTGGGAGGATCATACAACCTTTGGGGAACCACCCACTCCTCTGTCTTTTGAAAGTGCCTTGGAGCTGTCCTGCCACCTCTGGGTGTGTCTTTTGGCTGACAGATTGGAGATTAAGGTTTACTTGAATTTGACTTGTCATCTTGGACCCAATTGACTTTAATTGGTTTATGTTATGCCCTTGTGCTATGTCATTCTTTCAAAGGTTGTGCTCTGCCCCTTCCCTCCTGTTTCATGCCCCTTTCCTCAGCCCTATCCAGGCCCACAATGTTGCCTCTACAATCTCTGGAGGGACAACCAGAAAATAGATGGCTTTTGGGAGGAAAATACTATGTAATGTCTAACCCCTCTATATATTCAGCCCTTCATGTTTCATGCTAACTACAACATGTGCAACACCAGCATCTCTCAGTGAATCCCATAGGGTGGGTGACAGGCACACAATGCCTGCTGAAGTCCATCAGCTGGCATCCTTTCAAAGGCAATTGGGCTGCTAGGGATAATGTTTGCCACTTTGGGTGTTGACCCTGTAGGCTGTTTGGGCCCAAACCCTTACCACCCTTCTCCTAAAGTTACAAACATACCCCTGGATCAAATCTCCACTCCACTTTTATGGAAAATCTGGTCTGTTGCCTCTTAACACATTTGTTCATAAGCCAATTACTAACTCCTACAACCAGGACCCTGCCCCCTTGTAGGCAACACTGATCCAGCCAGTCTATTATTAAAACACTTTAATGCCCCTAACAGGGCCAGATTGTCCACTCATTTGTCACTACTTCTGTTATTACCTAAAGTGGGTCTATGACAATGAAATGCTTACCAAGAGAGACACCCTAACTTGCTCTTAAGGAGGGCTAGGGGAAGAAATCAGTGACTTACAATCCCTTAGAGTAAGAGGACAAGGCTGTTACACTGTTACACTGTTTCCCACTCTCAGGGCACAGGTGTGGATTGCTTTACATCATGATGTCCATTCCCATCCACAGTGGACAAACCAGCAATGAGTTAAGATTACAATCCCTTAATCCTACCCAGCACTGGTCACACTGGAGACCTTGGGGATGCCCGACTCCAGTCTGGGGATCCCAGGAGGTCAACCTGCCTTGACCTGCCTAGGGATCTGGTCCTCAAAAGTTTGTCACGCCCCGACCTGCCCAGGGACCCAATTCGCAGGAGACTGTCACGCCTCGACCTCCCCTGGGGATTCAATCTCTAAGAGGCTGTCACACCTCAGCCTGCCTGGGAATCTGCACCCTGACCCGGGGACGCCTGGCTCTCAGGTTGCAACAGTACTGGGTAGGATAAGCTTCAGAAAGACTCACCCCTAAGGAAGTCCACCCATGGAAATTGAAGGAGGCCTGTTAGTTTTTTTTTTCCTTTTTCTTTTCCATCCTGTCATGACTGTCTTTCAGATGGAAAATAACCAATCGACTTCCCAGCAGATGCCCTTGAGATGCATCCTCTAACTCTAAGGAGAAGCCACTTAAAATTCTTTGTGCCACTACCTGGCCACAGTATCCACTGGAGGAGGAGGAACACTGGCCTGAGGATGGGAGTTTAAATTACAATACCATCCTGCAGGTATAATTTTTCTGCAAAAGACAAGGGAAAGGGACAGAGATCCCCTATATCCAAATTTTCTTCCAACTAAGAGATATGAAGGAACTCTGTCTTAAGTATGGGATTGCTGTACGCCCTAAAAGTGAGCCTACTAGGCAAATGGTGTTAGGCACAGGCAGCCAGGAGAAGGAAGCCCCTGTAAAGGCTCATCTCCCATGCCTCCAAAAAGACTGGAGCCTCCCACAGCTCCTGAGTTGCCTGACGCTCCTTCCTTATATCCAAACATGCCCCTATATCCGGTATCACACCCTCCACCAAAGCCAGCTCGAGTATGTCCCTTAGTTGAAACTGGAGGAGAATTCGAAACAACCTGGGTTCATAAGCTCTTCTCCCTCTTAGAACAAATTCAGATCAAACAAGACCTGGGAAGCTATATAGATGACCCAGTCAAATAATTAGATACTTTCTAACATATTACCTTGGCCTTTGACTTGATGTGGAAGGGCATCATGGGCATATTTAGTCAAACTTTAACTGACCATGAACATACTTGGGAAAGGGATCATTTTCTAATCTGTGTGAAGGCAGGACTGAAAGCAGCCCAACAAAAAGTAATCAGCTATGCCTGGGTCTCAGTAATAACTCAGGAACCCAACGAGAACCCCATTACCTTTCTGGAAAGGCCCTCCAGAAGTTTACCAATCTGCATTAGACTCTTATGAGGGAAAGGTGATTATAAAGGACAAATTGTCCCAGTGTGCATCAGATATCAGAATGAAGTTACAACAGCTACAGCAGCAGGACCCTGCTTCCTCTCTAGATGAGATGGTCCAGACCGCCACCAATACCTTTATAACAGAGAACAGGAGAGGGAGGCCAAGGCCCAGGCGAGGGAGAGAAGGAAAGAGACGAGGCTTGCCCAGGTGCTGGCCGCCCTCCAGGGAAGCCTGATGGCAAACCCCGAGTCCTTGAAGGCCAAGACAGGAGGCAAATGCCTAATGTGTAGACAGGCGGGGCATTGGGCCAAAGAATGTTCAGACCATGACAAGTCTCCAAAAACGGCTGGCTACAAATGCCATCAATAGGGACATTGGGCAGCACTCTGCCCTTGGGACCCAAGAGCCTCAAGGTCAAGGGCCAAGCCTTCCCTCACGATGATTCAATAGGACTGAAAAAAAGTGGCCCAATTCAGCCAGCCCGCCTGTCACAGATAACCATGGGGCTGGAGCCAAGGGTGCAACTGGATGTGGCAGGTAGGTCCGAGAATTTCTTAGTTAACACGGAGGCTACCTACTCTGTCTTGATCTCCTACTCCGGAGACTTTTCCTCCTAAACCTGTACCATTTTGGGTGCTACAGGAAAGCAACTACTAAAAGATTCACCCAAGCACTCCTTTGTTGCTGGGATGGACAAATACTTTCCCACCAGTTTCTGGTGGTCCCTGAGCATCCTACTCCCATATTGGGAAGAGATATACTCACTAAATTGGGGACCACCCTTGTGATGGGAAGTTTTTCAGCCCCTAGAGCTCTACAGCTCCTGGTTACTACCGAAGAACCCATTACACCTTCTCCAATAGAGAGGGAACAAAAACTATGGGAGAACAAAATTAACCCCCAGGTGTGGAACCAGGGAATTCCTGGACGGGCCCACCAAACTGAACCTGTCGTCATTGTCCTCCGAGATTCCACTCGGTTTCCTAACGGGAAACAACATCCCCTCAAAAGAGAAGCTTGGGAGGGACTATAGCCTTTAATAAATTCCTTACTTGTGGGTTATTGGTCCCCAACAGTTCACCATGTAACACTCCAATCCTCTCAGTAAAGAAAAAGGATAGAACCTGGTGATTGGTTCAAGATCTCCAAATCATAAATGAAGCTGTAGTCCCCCTTCATCCCCCAGTACCCAATCCCTATGTAATCTTGCGCGAAATCCCACTCAGTGCCAAGTGGTTTACAGTGTTGGATCTCAAAGATACATTTTTTTTTGCATACCACTGGCTAAAGAATCCCAATATCTTTTTGCATCAAGTGGGAGGCCCCAGGAAAAAACACCAACATATGACTCGGACAATATTCAGGGGTTCAGAGATAGCCCCTATCTGTTTGGACAGGCCCTTAGCCAGGATATCCTAGATCTGGACCTGGGATCTAATGGGAAAATATTACAATACACAGATAACCTACTAATCTGCTCTCCAGATGAGAAAAATGCCCAACAACATGCAATTCAGGTTCTACACTTTTTGGCGGAAAGGGGATATAAAGTCTCCCGTGCTTAGGCACAAACTGTCGAGACAAAGGTCACTTACCTGGGAGTTCAGATTACACACAGGTGCAGGAGGCTGTCCTCTGATCCGGTACAAGGAATCCTCCAGTTACCCTCTCCCATGACTTGAAAACAATTGCGAGCTTTCCTGGGGCTAACTGGGTATTGTACAATCTGGATACCCAACTATGGTCATACTGCTCAGCCCTTATAAGAAAGCTAAAAGGGACAGGATGATTCAATCCTGCCAATGCGGGGAACTCCTCAAAAGAAGGCAGAGGCCACACTAAAACAAGCCTTAACTCAGGCACCTGCCTTGAGGTTGCCAGACCCACAAAAAGGATTCCAACTTTATGTCCATGAAAGAGAGGGAATAGGCTTGAAAGTGTTAAATCAAAGGTTGGGATCTGAGCCCCAGCCTATAGCTAACTTATCCAAGAGGCTCAGTCCAACCGCCCAAGGCTGGCCCCCCTGCCTTCGAAATCTTGTAGCTATTGCAATCATGATAGAAGATGCTTTAAACTCTCCTTTGGGGGCAAACCAACTATTTTTACCAGCCACCAAGTAAAACAACTCCTTAATGGGAGAGGCCATTTATGGATGTTTGATCAAATAATCCTCAGATACCAAGTAATGCTGATGGAAATTCCAAGCCTCACTATATCCCCTTGTTAGGTTCTTAACCCAGCCACCCTCCTACCTACCCCCGAGGGCTCTCTCCCCTTTCACTCTTGTCTAGAAACCTTGGTTGGACCACTGGGCAAAACCCTGAGAGGGATTGTCGGAAGATCCTTTGACCAATCCTGAGGAAATCTGATACACTGATGGAAGCAGCTTTGTCTTGGATGGTAAAAGAAGAGCCGGATATGCAATAGTCTCCAATTTTGAGATCATAGAGGCTAAGATTCTGCCACCAGGTACTTCAGCCCAATTAGCCGAGCTTGTAGCCCTGACTTGAGCTTCAGAACTGGGAAAGAAAAAAAAAAGAATAACCATTTACACTGACTCCAAGTATGCCTTTCTGATGCTACATGCTCTTGCTGCTATTTGGAAAGAAAGAGGCCACTTGACCACCCGAGGGTCCCCAATCAAATAGGGTGATCAAATTCTTAGACTCTTGGAGGCAGTCCATCTGCCCACTGAGGTTTCAGTCTCCCACTGTAAAGGACACCAAAAAGGGAGCACAAAAGTAGCACGAGGGAACCAAGCAGCTGATCAGGCAGTTAAGAGAGCAGCATTACAGAACAATGACCTAATAGGGGTTGCCACCCTAGTTCCACAGACTAATTTGCCAGAAATTCCTTCATATACTGAAGGTGAGACTCTTAAAGCTAAGAGTGAGGGCTTCCAAGAAGATCATATGGGGTGGTTCCTAAAGGAGGAACTCCTTTTTCTGCCTGGGAACCTCCAATGGAAGTTGGTTAACTCCTTACATGCCACCACTCATTTAAGAGAAAAGGCCCTCCAAAGATTACTAGAAAGGTCCTTCAGAGGAACAGGCCTTCAAACAAATGTAAGGCAAGTGGTCTCCTCTTGTCCCTCCTGCCAATTAAACAACCCCCAAGGAGTTGGAAGACCCCAGCTGGCCCAGCCTGTCCAACGACGTGGGGCCTACCCAGGAGAGGACTGGCAGATGGACTTCACCCAGATGCCAGTTTCTCAAGGGTATAAATACCTATGAGTCATGATAGATATATTCACAGGATGGATTGAAGGCTTTCCCACCTGGATTGAGAAGGCTGAGGAGGTGGTAAAAAAAAACTGCTCCATGAAGTCATTCTGAGATTTGTTCTACCCAGGTCATTACAAAGTGACAATGGAACATCATTTACTTCTAAGGTCACCCAAGGGGTCTCTAAAGAACTGGTCATTGTTTATTATCTCCATTGTGCCTGGAGGCCTCAGTCTTCAGGAAAAGTAGAAAGAGCCAACCAATTCTTAAAATCAGTGATAAAAAAGATAACCCAGGAGACCTCCCTGGGATGGAAGGAGGCTTTACCAATAGCTCTCCTCCACACTCACATTGCCTCTAAAGAACAGGTTGGTCTTAGTCCTTATGAGATGCTATATGGGAGACCTTTTGTTTATGTCAATGACCTCTTCCTAGATCCAGAGGTTCAGACCCTCCAGTCTTATACCATGGCCATTGGAAATTCCATCAGTATATACACTTGTGGGGTATGAACCAGGACCCAAAATACTCTAAGGAGTCACCACTATATGCTCTAGGGACTCAAGTCCCAATTAAAGTCTGGAAAAGTTGGTCCCCAAAGACTCAACTCCAGCCCACATGGAAGGGCCTCTACCCTATAATACTTTCTACCCCCACAGCAGTCAAGGCACCAGGACATGACTCCTGGAATCACTACTCATGAGCCAAGCCATGGAAGAAAACAGAAGAGAACCCTCAATATACCTGTGAGCCCCTGGGAGATCTCAGATACCTATTCAGAACTACAAATGTGTACCATCTAATGAACACCCCCAAAATCTGGTTTCTGGGGATAAGATTTCTCAGGATAGCTCTAAAGAGCCAACACAGCTTGGCAGGGGTTGTACTCCAAAACAGACAGGAGATAGATACTCTGATCTCTGAACAGGTAGGGACTTGAGCCACCCTGACGTTGGGAATCTGGAATTGGCTAATGCCCCTACTAGTCCTTGTTATAGCATTATGGTGCTGCTTATGATCACTCCATGTATTATCAATTGTCTAACCTGTTTTGTCTCTGCTTGGGTCAACAAGCTACAACATGCTGTGCCAGTCCAGCAAAGATATAAAACTACAGCCGACCAAGAAAAATATCACTCACCCTTAGATAGATACCGCTATAAGGACTCTGAGGTTTGAGACTAGCAAGAGGGGGAGGCCCAATACCCCTCGCCATCCCAGTTCGGCAGGAAGAAGCCAGAAAGACCTTGATGCCCTTTGTATTTCTGTGTTGTCTCTTGTAACCTCTCTTTCTTCATTTCTAATTTTGTTGATTTGATTTTTCTCCCTTTTCCCCCCGATGAGCCTGACTAGTGGTTTGTCAATTTTGTTTATCTTCTTAAAGAACTAGCTTTTAACTTCATTAATCTTTGCTCTTGCTTTCTTCATTTCTTTTTCATTTATTTCTGCTCTGATCTTTATGATTTCTTTCCTTCTGCTGACCTTGCTGTTTTTTGTTGTTCTTTAGCTAGCTACTTTAGAGATAGAGTTAGGTTGTCTATTCAATACTTTTCTTGAGTTAGAATTGTACTGTTATAAACTTCCCTCTTAGAACTGCTTTTGCTAAATCCCATATGGTTTGGGTCATTGTGTTTTCAATGTCATTTGTTTCTAGGAATCTTTTGATTTCCCTTCTTCTTTCTTTAGTAACCTCTTCATTATTTAGTAATGTATTGTTTAATTTCCATAAATTTTTGTTTTTTTGCAGTTTTTTCCCTGTAGTTGATATCTAGTTTCATAGCATTGTGATCTGAGAAGATACTTGATACAATTTCAATTTTCTTAAATTTACTGAGTCTTGATTTGTGGCCCAGGATGTGATCTATCCTGGAGAATGTTCCATGTGTACTTGAGAATAAAGTATATTCTTCTGCATTTAGATGGAAAGTGCTGAAGGAATCTGTTAGGATTTTTTGGTCTAATGTTTCATTTAAGATTTGTGTTTCCTTATTGATTCTCTGTTTTGATGACCTGCCAATTGGTGTAAATGGGGTGTTAAAGTCCCCTACTATTATTGTATTGCTGTAAATTTCCCCTCTTATTTCTGTTAGAGTTTGCCTTATGTATTGAGGTGCTCCTATGTTGGGTGCATAGATATTTACAATTGCTATGTCTTCTTCCTGAATTGATCCTCTGATCATTATGTAGTATCCTTCTTTGTCTCTTATAATATTCTTTATTTTAAAGTTTATTTTGTCTAAAATAATGATTGCCACTCCAGCTTTCTTTTGGTTTCCATTTTCATGGACTATCTTTTTCCATCCTTTCACTTTCAGTCTGTATGTATCTCTAGGTCTGAAGTAGGTCTCTTATAAGCAGCGTATATATGGGTATTGTTTTTTCATTCATTCAATCTGTCTGTATCTTTTGGTTGGTGCATTTAATCTGCTTACATTTAAGGTAATTATTGATATATATGTTCCTATTGACATTTTCTTAACTGTTTTGGGTTTGTTTTTGTAGGCCTTTTCTTTCTCTTGTGTTTACTGGCTCTACAAGTCCTTTTAGTATTTGCTATAAGCCTGGATTTGTGGTGGTAATTTCTCTTAAATTTTGCTTGTCTGTAAAGCTTTGATTTCTTCATCAATTTTGAACAAGATTTTTGCTGGGTATAGTAATCTTGATTGTAGATTTTTTTTCTTTCTGTACTTTAAATATATCCTGCCACTCCCTTCTGCCTTGCAGAATTTCTGCTGAAAGATCCACTGTTAATTGTATGAGTTTTCCCTTGTATGTTATTTGTTGTTTTTCCTTTGCTGCTTTTAATATTCTTTATTTGTTAAAGAATCTCTATGAGCTCTGTTATTTGTTCATCTCTGTTAGCTTGATTAATATGTGTTTCTCCTTGGGTTTATCCTGTATGGGACTCTCTGCATTTCTTGGAATTGTCTTACTGTTTTCTTTCCCATGTTGGGGAAGTTTTCAACTATAATTTCTTCAAAAATTTTCTCAGTGCCTTTCTTTTTTCTTCTTCCTCTGGGACCCCTATAACTCAAATGCTGGCATGTTTAATATTGTCCCAAAGGTCTCTGAGGCTAACCTCAATTCTTTTCATTCTTTATCCTTTATTCTGCTCTTCAGCAGTTATTTCCACCATTTTATCTTCCAGCTCATTTATCCATTCGTCCACCTCAATTATTCTGCTATTGGTTCCTTCTAGAGAATTTTTTATTTCAGCAATTGTGTTATTCATCTTTGTTTGCTTATTCTTTATCTATTTTATGTCCTTGGTGATTGTATTAGCTGTGTTAATTGTTTCTTGCATTTTCTCCCTTCTATTTTCAAGCCTTCGGAGCATCTTTACTGTCATTATTCTGAATCCTCTTTCAGGTAAATTGCTTATTTCCTCTTTGTTTATTTTGTCTTCTGAATTTCTACCTTGTTCTTTCGTTTTTGCTACATTTTTCTGTAAAGAAATGTTGGTTGAGTGGTTTGTGTTGACTCTTGTTAGGGGTGATTTGTACCTGTGTTCTCATTCCAGGTTGCTTAGCCAGACTCCCTGCAGGTCTGGGGTGCTCTGCTCAACTAGAGGTTGCTTTGTAGGTGTTGTTCCATATCTTGATGAGTTTTTGATGTATTAGACCACTGAGATTGGTGGTCTCCCCATTATACTCTTCTGCCATCTTCTTCCACTCCAAAATGCTTATTGCATGCATCATTAAGTTAGTTTATCCTAATTTAGAAATTTTTGCATTTGGCCTTTGTTTGCTTTCTTGATGTTTATGGAGGCTATCTTTTGCTGAGCAAATTAATAATGTAAATACATTTTTAAATGTTTATGCTACCCTCAGAAAGTAAAGTGAGACATAAAAGTCTTAAATATGTTTCAAGCATTTGCTATGCTAATTTTAAATGCTTTATTTAAAAATGTATTCACTAAAATAAATCTTATATGAAGTCCTTTATAATCTGTAGCTTAATATATTAGCTATAAAACTACAAGTCATAAAACTGCATTTCTTTTAAAATGATTTTTTATAGTCTTTTGTATCTTCAGATTCATGTCTCCAAATAGAGAAGAACTTATTTATTATCTATCAAAAGAAAATTATGGAATGAGCTTCAATTATAGCTGTAAAGTATAGCATGGTCTATTGTTTATGTGAATATGCAAATATATTTTTATTCACTTTTATTTTGATTTGCATAGTTATTAATCAATTATTTGAGGCTGCATCAATCCTTTCTGCCCAAGTTAATTTTTAAATTTCTTTATAAGATTGATCTTGTGTCTTCCATGCACCTATTTCCAGTCTTGGTTCAAAGTAGTTTCTCAACTAAATTTATATTAATTGATCAAGCTCATCAACAGATATTTATTGAAGGTCTTCACCTTTGTCATAGTTATTTTTCTCAGTATTATATGAAAATTAGTGATTAGAGTCCTGCAAAAATGTTAATAATACACTAATGGATTATCTCTGTCTGATTAGAAACCAATTATAGTTTCCAAAGTGGAATAGCTGCTTATGTTTCCTTTAAATGAGAGGGCCTTTACACAGAAAACACAAACTTAAACTGTATTAGTGAAATAAGAGCAAATTCTAATTTCACCTAGCTCAAAAGTAAGTATGGAATCCTAGTCTTTCATTACTCCAAGAAGATAAAACATATTCAGACAGCAAAAAAGGAAGGTGGACATCTTTACAGGAATCTTCAACTTGGAAGAGAATTTGGCCTGCTTTGTAGAGTTGGTCCAATAAGGGGAAAAACAGCCATCCTTCCAGTGAACCTCAGTAAGCATATCCAAAAAAACATAGACTTGGGCCTCCAAGGAGAAAACAAGCCATAGGATCTTTTTCTTAAGTTTGAGAGTACTCATAATTTTTATATGGGTTGCGCATGCAAAATTCTTTTAACACTCTTTAAAATTATGTTGCTAAGTCAATCATATTCCTACGTTTAAAAAATAGCATTTGCCCCTGAGTTCATATTATTCTTTCATAATAAAAATAAACTCAGCCAGATTTGAAGGACTATGGTCTTAAACTAATTTAGATTAGGTAACAATATAATAACCAAAAGGAGAAAGTAAAAGAATAATAAATGACAGAGGAACCCAGGTCTTAAAAGGGGACTATTCCAGAGACCAGTACCAATATTTGCTTTAATTTGTTATTGCTCTTTCTTGCTAAACACATTGATGACTATTCCTTCTTTAGCCATAATTATAGGAAGCATCCTATTCTCATGCTCCTCAAGTTAGTTACTCTATTAGAAGCTGATGTAGAAATTCTTCTTCAGTAACTCAAATCTACATCTTAAGTTTTTAACCAGTTTGGTTGATTATTTTTGGAGCCATGGGAATAAAAGAATGCAGGAATTACCCAAATAAGCAAAACTAACTTTTAAACCCTCTAATAAATTTAAAAATTAGCAGGTAGATCAATTTTCAGTTTGAAATGCAATCAAATCTCTGCTCCACAGTAGCAAGTTTGTTAGTTAGGAAAACCCCAGCCTACAACAGTGTATTGATTATAATTTGGGGAATCTGTAGTCAGACTATATGGGTTCAAAGTTTGGCATTATAATGGCCTAATTGTATAATACGGGAAAAGTTTCTGAAGTTTTCTAAGAATAGCTATAAAAAGTTCAGAACAATAACTTATTCACAGTAAACCCTCAGTGAATGCTAATCATTCTCCCTCTTTTCCTGGCAAACTCTGATTCCTTTTTCAAGATCCACTTAAGTGTAATATTTGTAAAGTTTTCTTCAGACTCCCAGGTAGACTTGGTGCTCACATTGCCTTTTGTGAATTACTACACTTTAGCAATTTCTAGGTATCCCCTGAGGGTCCAGTGGTTAGGACTCTGAGTTCTCACTGCAGGAAACATGGGTTTCACCCCTGTTTGGGAAACTAAACAAGATCCCACAAGCCATGTGTTGCAGCAAACAAAAGAAAAGCAATTCTTATGATACTGCACTTGAATTATTCATTTGCATATCTGCTTTATCATTTGACTGTAAGTTTTTAGCAGCATATGTGGACTAGTTAATCTTCCCTGAACTTAAGAAACTAGCATATATTTCAGATATCCTTTATCACATTATTTGGCAATTTGTTATTTATCTATCTCTGTCTATTCCACTAGAATATGCACTGTATCTTCAGTGATCATATAAGAACTTAGCTCACAGTAGATGCTTAATAAATCCTGGTGGAATGCATGAATGAATTTTATGTAAGTAGCAAGTGGGGTGAGATGAGGGTGTAATACTAGTGATAGCAGCAGGCATTTTACAAGCCATAAAAATTGCCATCTTTAACCCAGAAGCCATGATTTAAGACAATGGTTCTCAATTCTAGTTGCACATTATAATTACCTGGGGAACTTTTAGAAACTAATGGTGGCCAGAACTTACTCCCAAAGGTTCTTATCTAGTCAATTTAAGAGGATATCAGATATTCATAACTTTTTAAAAAACATTTTTATTGAGTTATAATTTGCATATCATAAAATTCACTCATTTAAAATGTACAGCTTCAGTAGTTTTAATAAATTTATGGAGTTGACAGCTATTACCACAATCTAATTTTTGAACATTTCCATCAACCCACCCAAAAATTTCCCATCCATTTGCAGACAATTTCTATCTCTACTCCCAGCCTGGGGAAACACTAATCCAATGTGTCTATACAGATTTTTTAAAAAATATGATATAATTCACATATCATACAATTCATCCATTTCAAATGTGTAATTAAGTAGTTTTTAGTATATTCTTGGGTTGTGCAACCATCACCACTATCCAATACCAGAACACTTTCATCACCCTGAAAAAGAAACCCATACCCATTGAAAGTCATTCTCCATTGTCTTCCCTGCCCTTGGAAACTATGAAGCTATTTCCTATATTCATGGATTTGCATATTCTGGACATTTCATATCCATTGAATCATTTAGGCCTTTTTTTTCTGGCTTCCTTCACTTGGCGTATTTTCAAGGTTCATCCATGTTGTAGCATGTATCAGTACTTCATACATTCTTATGGTTGAATAATATTGCTTTGTATGACTATAACACATTTGGTTTATTCATTCATTAGTTGATGAACAATTAATTGTATTGTTACCACTTTTGAGCAGGCATGAACTTCTGTGTAAGCATTTTTGTGTGAATATTCATTTGTGTTTTCATTCTTCCTGAGTAGAGCTTTGGGGATGAAATTCCTGGGTTAAAGGGTAGTTCTATGCTTAAGTTTTTGTGGAACCATCAAAGTATCTTCCAAAGTGACCATGCCATTTTACATTCCCACCAGCAGTGTAGGTTTAGTCACTCAGTTGTGTCCAACTCTTGCGACACCTTGGACTGAATTCACCAGGCTCCTCTGTCCGTGGGATTTTCCCAGGTAAGAATACTGGAGTGGGTTGCCATTTTCTTCTCCAGGAGATCTTATCTGCCCAGGGATCAAACCTGGGTCTCTTGTATTGCAGCAGACTCTTTACTGACTGATCCACTAGGGAAGAAGTCTGAGAGTGTTCCAATTTCTCAACATCCTTGTCAGCGCTTGTCGTTTTGTTTATTTTTTCTTATAGCCATTATAGTGAGTGTGAGGTGGGATTTCATTGTGTATTGATTTGCAACTCCATAGTGACTAATAATGTTGAATATCCGTTCTTATAGATTTTTTAAGCTTCAAAAATCTGTGTTTTCTTCAGCCAGAAGTCAAGAATAACTTACTTAGAAAGTGTAGTTCCAAAATTTGAAGAAAAGCACAGTGAGCCACTGTGTCTCTGAACTGGAGTTTGTTTGGATAAAGATCAACAATCTTCATGTGTGAAGATAACTGGATGAGCTGCGATCAACAAATGCCTCCTCAGACTAAGGAGGTATGTAGTGAAAAAGAATAAGGGTGATCTCTTATATTTTTCAGAATGTTGACTTAATAATGAAAGCACTGATGTACCTTGAAGAAAATGAGAGTAAGATACTGAAACTTGGTTTAGAAGTCTGGTGGGGATAGCAGGTGAAGAATGCTTGTAAGTGAAATAATGTGGGTGCCTGTGAGGTCCATGTGATGGAGATGACTTCTGGTCATGTTCTTGGAAATAGTGACAGATCCCTAGGCAAGATGACCTGTAACTGACTCAAGGAGTAAATGAAATGAAAGCTATGTCCAACTTCTTAAAGTAGATCAGAAACAACATGAAGTGCCTTTGCTGTGTGGTCCTGTAACTGAGCAGATGATAGGTAGGAGATGAAAGAGGAAGTTTTTCCCCACTTCAGTGTCATGGTTGTTAAATAAAATCTTGGCTACCCATCTAAATGAAGCATAAAGAACAGTGGAAAGGTATCACTATCCAGGAATGGTGATTTCATGGGCTATTATAGAAACTTCAAGTGACTGAGAAGCCAGAATAGGAATGGCAGACAGAATGGTGAGAATAAATGTGGGCACTCACGATTTATGAATGCATGTAAAACACCAGAGTCTCCCTGCAAGACAGATACCAGAAATAAGACACTTCCAAGACTATATTTTTAGCTAATGATCCATAGATTATTTTGTTACAAAGTCACCCTATTTTACTACCATGCTGATACCACCTGAATAATAGCTATGCTGTTTTATTGCAATTCATTTAGTCAAGGCAGATAGCCTACCTTCTAGTCTGTTAATCAGTAAAAGCTATTTTCTTTCTCTTTGCTTCTCCCTTCTGTCTTCCTTGAAATATCTCTATCTTGAACATCTGAAGTAAATTTAAATTTGTCTTTGCCTGTTGGACTTTAGCTTCCTGGTGCCTATTAGGTAACTCCCAATCATAAAAATCACTCCAGACCATTTGTGTCTCAAAATCCTGGCTTTGATTAAAATTTATTCTCATTTTCAACAGACCTTTTCTGGACCATTCCCCCGAAGTGTTCTCAGTTACAATTTTAAAGAATCTATTGATAATATACTTTAGCCACATCATGAATGAAATTGACTGTTGTGTGCTTACTGGAGAATATAGTTACCATTTATGTCATTTTTCCTGGTTGAGGGAGTTGCACTATTACTTCTAAAAACTGACTAATAAGGGATTCTTTAGAACAGTATTGTTTAAGGTTGAGATTTTCCAATATGGCAAATATAAGACCAACAATAAAATAAATCAACTGTAAATATTGCTGATGACTATGTGTCAACTCAGGAAAATATACAATCAGAAACAAAACTTTCAAATACAAAGGACAACCTTTCAGATAAAGAATTTTCCTTCTCTAGTTGATTGTAGCCCATAAGGATAAAATCTACCTAGGTTGATCTACCTATTGTTTGAAGTGAGTAGATATATTCTTGTGTAGGTGTGGATAGGCTTAATCATTCTTACTTTGTATTCTTATTCTCTTGACAGAAAATCATCCAAATATGTGAATTGAAGCAAAAGTTTAAATTCATTCTTGCATTCTATCTTACGCTTGATTGTGATTCATTTTCTGAATTCTTTCCTGAATCATTTTAATTGAAAATTTAAAAATGCATTTCAATTTCAAGGAGACATACATTTTGCTCATTAAGAGACTGAGAACTTGAGACTATCCAATAGATGGGGCAATGGGTCTCCCTACTCTAAAGTATTTAATAAATATGGAAGCAGGAGTCCTTGATGAAATTACTTAACAGAGGAGTAGAGAGGTCCCAGGTGACTTCCTCAATGTCATATAGTTAGTTAAGCAGCAACGCTAGTGCTAAGAACTGTGACATTCTTGACCCTTAATTAAAGTTTTCTTCCACAGTACATTACCTATGTGCCTCCACATTTGTGAAAGATACTTAACTAACTGGTGATGCATTATCAGGCTATGGTGAAAAAAAGTGAGAAAACTCTTCCAGGTCTGAGCAGATAACCAAGTAAGAGTTTCATTGTGGACAAGTAAGAATAAGTGAATTTGGAAGGAAATTACCCAAAGTCCAAAATACTAGATATTATCATGACAAAAGATTATTGTTCAGTCACTAAGTCACTGACTCTTTGTGACCCCATGAGCTACAGCAGCACAACAGGCATGCCTGTCCTTCACTATTTCCCAGAGTTTGCTCAAACTCATGTCCATTGAGTCGAAGATGCCATACAACTATCTCATCCTCTGGTGCCCACTTCTCCTCCTGCCCTCAATCTTTCCCAGTATCAGGGTCTTTTCCAATGAGTCAGCTCTTCATATCAGGTGGCCAAAGTATTGGAGCTTCAGATTCAGCAGAAGTCTTACCAATGAATATGCAGGGTTGATTTCCTTTAGGATTGACTGCTTTGATCTTCTTTCAGTCTAAGGGACTCTCAAGAGTCTTCTCCAGCACCACAATTCAAAAGCATCAATTCTTCAGTGCTCAGCCTTCTTTATGGTCCACCTCTCACATCCATACATGACTACAGGAAAAAAACAATAGCTTTGACTAGACAGACCTTTGTCAGCAAAGTAATATCATGATATCTCTTTTTTGTTGTTGTTGTTTTAATTAATTTATTTTTTATTGAAAGATAATTGCTTTGCAGAATTTTTCTGTTTTCTCTCAAACCTCAACTTTTTAATACACTGTCTAGGTTTGTCATAGCTTTTCTTCCAAGGAGTAAGCATCTTTTAATTTCATGGCTTCAGTCACCATCCCAGTGATTTTGGAGCCCAAGAAAATAAAACCTGCCACTGTTTCCACTCTTTCCCCATCTATTTGCCATGAAGTGATAGAGCTAGATGCCAGGATCTTAGTTATTTGAATGTTGAGTTTTAAGCCAGCTTTGTCAATCTCCTCTTTCACCCTCAATCAAGAGACTAGTTCCTCTTCACTTTGTGTCATTAGAATGGCATTATCTGCCTATCTGAGGTGGTTGATATTCCGCCCAGCAATCTTGAGTCCAGCTGTGATTCATCCAGCCTGGCATTTTGCATGATGTACTCTGCATATAAGTTAAATAAGCAGGATAACAATGCAGTATTGACATACTCTTTTACCAGTTTTGAACCAGTCCTTTGTTCCATGTCTGGTTCTAATTGTTGTTTCTTGATCTGCATACAGGTTTCTCAGGAGACAGGTAAGGTCATCTGGTACTCGCATCTCTAAGAATTTTCCAGTTTGTTGTGATCCACACAGCCAAAGACTTTCATGTAGTTGATGAAGTAGATGTTTTTCTGGAATTCTCTTGCTTTTTTTATGATCCAACGGATGTTGGCAATTTGATCTCTGGTTCCTCTGTCTTTTCTAAATCCAGCCTGTATATCTGGAAGTTCTTGGTTCATGTACTGGTGAAGCCTAGCTTGAAAGATTTTGAGCATAATTTTGCTAGCATGTGAAATGCATGCAAATGTGTTGTATTTTAAACGTTTTTTTGGCATTGCCTTTCTTTGGGATTGGAATGAAAACTGACATTTTCCAGTCCTGTGGCCCCTACCTAGTTTTCCAGATTTGCTGATATATTGAGTGCAGCACTTTAGCAGCAGCATCTTTAAAGATTTAAAATAGCTCAGCTGGAATTTCATCACCTCCTTTAGCTTTGTTTGTAGTAATACTTCCTAAGGCTCACTTGACTTCATATTCAGGATATCTGGTTTTGATGAGTGACCACACCATCATGGTTATCCAGATCTTTAAGAGCTTTTTTGTGTAGCTCTTTTGTGTATTCTTGCTGCCTCTTCTTAATCTTTTCTGCTTCTGTTAGGTCCTTGCCATTTCTGTCCTTTATTATTCCCATCTTTCCATGAAATGTTCCCTTGGTATCTCCAATTTTCTTGAAGAGATCTCTAGTCCTAGGGAATCATTATAGAGATTTAGACATTATTAAGAAATGTGTGTCAGAAACCAACACAATATTATAAAACACTTATCTTTCAATTAAAAATAAATTTTAAAAAAAGACCTAAAGAAAAGTAGAAATGTATTAGTTAGAAACTTAGTGTCCATCAATGGAAGAATGCATAAAGAAAAGAAAATGTGGTACACATACAAACACCACAATCAAATATTATTCAGCCATAAAAGAGGAGGAGGTTTTGTCATTTGTGACAACATAGATGAGCTTTGAGGGCATTGTACTAAGTTAAATAAGTCAGACAGAGAAATTCAAATACTGTGTATTCTCACTTATATGTGAAGTCTAAAACAAGAACAACAACAAAAGCAAAACACAAAAACAGTCTCATAGATACTGAGAACAACAATATTGGTAGTTACCAGAGGCAGAAGGTGGGGGTGGAGGGGAGTGAAATGAGTGAAAGAGATAAAAAAAACTACAAACTTTCAGTTATAAGATAATTCATGGGGATGTAATGTACAGTATTATGATTATCATTAATAATACTGATATATATGTTTGAAAGCTGAGAGTAGATCTTAAAAGTTCTCATTATAAGAGAAAAACATATATCTATATCTACTGATGAATGTTAAATAAACTTATTGCAGTGATCATTTTGCAAAATACACAAATATTGAATCATTATGTTGTACACCTGAAACTAATAATAATAATGCTTTGTGTCAATTATATCTCAACAAAAAAATTGAGAATAGATTGCTTTAAAAGCATAATATGCATGGCAAAACCAATACAATATTGTAAAGTAAAAAAATAAATAAATAAAATGAAAAAAATCCATAATAAATATATAGGGAAAAACTACAAAGAATTAATATCATCTGAAACTTCAATACTTTGGCTACCTCATGCAAAGAGTTGACTCATTGGAAAAACCATGATGCTGGGAAGGATTGGGGGCAGGAGGGGAAGGGGAAGACAGAGGATGAGATGGCTGGATGGCATCCCCGACTTGATGGACATGGGTTTAGGTGGACTCTGGAAGTTGGTGATGGACAGGGAGGCCTGGCATGCTGTGGTTCATGGGGTCACAAAGGGTCAGTCACGACTGAGCGACTGAATTGAACTGAACACAAAACCATAATGTATATACCTGGAACATTGTGTCTTAGTTTAGTTACTCTATGTCAAGGAAAACAGAATAGAAACTTCCAGGAAAAGTTAGACGGTAGATAAAAGAAAATTATTTAAGGAATAGAGATTTCCATAAGAAATCTTTCCAGGGTAGGAATATACATAGTGGGTAGAAATAAGACAAGTATTTATTAAATGTTATGAGTTTACGGTTTAGGTGAACATATTCTATTAGAACTGGAAATTTGAAGGTGTAATTTTAGGACTTCTTTTTTTAAAACCAGATATTTAATATGTTGAATGAATTGTTTCTTGGCCGTATATTCCCTGTCCTTGATCCAGTCCCCCCCAGGGGCACATTCATTGAGGACTTAAAAAGTAAGCAGCTTTAAAGAGCCACCAGAGTAATGAGGTATAACATGAGTGAAAAAAAATACCATTTGGAGGATCAGAGAGTAACAGACCATCCCCGACTTTCACACCCAACTTCCTTCCCAAGTTAGGAAGACACCTGATTTGTGAATATGGGTTTTATGGTATGACACATGCATGACTTAGCTAAAATGGACAGACTGATTCCACAGATGTAATAGTGCTCAGATTTTATGCTCTATCTATTGAAAATGAGAATTTCACACTATAACAGAATAAATAGAAATGTGATTTACATTAAGTACCTGATTTCAGGTACTTTTGATAAATCCATCATATTTACGACAGTTAGAAAATTTTTGCCCTCTGAAAAAATGGAGGAATGGGATGTGGTGTGGCCACCTCACTTCCTTATATTTATGGTAAGAAGTGAAAGAATTATAAAGAGATTTATCCTTCTACATTCTTGGTTCTCTTAGTGATAATACAGGGAGAGGCTAATTTGGTGGCTTGGGGCATGGGAGATGGTTATTCTGTCTCCTAAGTGCCTTTAATTCTCCAGAGAGGGGAGGGAGGATCTAAGAAGAAAAGCAAGGCTTTCGTGTTAGAGTTCTCCTTAAGCTCTAGAGGCATCAGGAAGGACAGTAGAGGGAATTTTATTGACCAGTCCTGTTAAACAGGGCAGAAAAACAGGCACAGTTTAAGACCCGGATCCCTATCCAGGAATAGTGCAAAGGTGGAGAGGTGGAGCCAGTGAGGCATTTCTCAGGAGCCTGACTTGAATGAGGGAATAAGAGACTTAGGGTACCAACACTCCAGTAGCTTTAACCCACTTCCTCTCCCCCAGTCCACCTAATGCTCCTCTGCACCTTTTATAATACAGAGGAAGGGAGGCTGAGGAATCATAAAGCTGGAGGAGTAACTTTTCCAGGCATCTTCCATGCACATGCTTTTACCGGTAAAGGGGACCAAATGCTATATTTCCCCATTTAATTTCTAAAATAATAGTCCTATTGTATAAAACTGGGACAACACAGGAAAAAAATAAGACAAATCATCCATAATCCTTCTGCCTGAAGACAAATGTCAATTCAGTCATTTTTCATGCACATGCAAAGGGATTTAAAATCATATAGTAATCTGAACATGCTATCTTGTTCTTTGCTTTTTCAATTAACAATAGTTCATAAATATTTCAATGCCAATACATATTACATTTCAAGATTTTAATAACCATGTAATAAAATTATATCAGACTTTAGTCAATAGATTGCCTATTGTTAAACATTTACTAAGATATTATAAACATAGCTTTTATAAATATTCCTATAAAGAAGTCTTTGTGCCTCTCATAATTAAGCCCTTTGAATAAATTAACTGACATTAATAAAATGGTATATATTATTTTGTTAAAAAGATTTTTAGTTTACCTATGGAAATACACAAAATTGCACATCTACTATTAGTGTATGAGTGTGTCCACCTCACTGTACCTTTCCCAAAGAAACAGATTTTGTTCTTTGAGGAGAACATACAGATTTACTGAACTGGACACAACCCCATTAGACATTAGTACTACTAATAATAGCTACCATTTGTTGAATGTGTTTTTTAAAAAGCATATCTTTTCCCCTAATTTAAAAAAATCATCTTAAAGAAGAAGACAGATTAGTGAGATATTAATATACACATGTGTATCATGAAAAACATACATCACAATGTATGCTAATTATATGCGTTCACTAGGCAAAACGGCTCAAGATGGAAGCTGAGTTTGAAGGTTAAAGGTTACTGCAGGGAAAGCTTGCTGCATAAGGAATAGTCATTGTTATCATCACCTTTACCTAAATAGTCACCAGACACATTCTGTTGAATTAAGTGCCTTGTAAGCTTTACTTAATGAGAAAGGAAATAAATGGCTATCTATTAATTTTTCTACACAGTGGAAGTTGCTGTTTTTGGAACTGCTGAAAGAACTCAATTCTAAAGACAGTATCTATCTAGCCTCTCCTTTTTCCTAGTGCCTTATCTCTAGCATTTACTTTGAAAGAGGTCAAGGCTTATTTGATTCATTTCAGCACTGACAGTTAAACAGCACAAATATAATCAAATGTTGGGCTTAGTCAGAAAAAGCTTGAAAGAAATCTATTCTAAAAACTAAAATTCAACCTCATAAATAGGTGAAAGATATTTTTTATTACCATCTCTATTTGGTTTGGAAAAGTAAGCTATTTGAGAATGATTCTTATCTGTTACTGTAGCATGGGTTGAGTAGAATGGTTGCCCATAAGGATACTGAAAATTGAGCATTAAGAAATTATCTTTTCAAGTTAAAAAAATTATCTTTGACTCAGTTACTATTAAAGTTAACACCAAAGGTCATTCACAGTTACTTCTATGTGTCTAGATATTTTCTCATTTCTCTAAATTTTGAACTAAGACATAATATCTCTTAAATGTTCAGAATAACTCCTGAAAGAGCTCACTAAATTTTGAGAAACTGACATATTCTTTTACTGGCTAAAAGATGAACACATAATCTGTGTAAAAGTTAGCAAATAAATCTTTTATTAAGGAACTAGGCAGGGCACTATTCTTTAGGGTGAGTTTCTAAATTTAAAATTTGCCTTTGTTCTACCAAATACTTCATTAAAATCTTGTTTATCGTTGGAACACTACCACATTAAGGGAGATTTCCAGACAAAATGCTAGTAATTAACTGATGGAGTGCCACACCCAAGCATGTTATCAGCCACTTTTTTCTAGGTTTCTACAAGCAGTCACACATAGACATTTATCTCAGATATGTACACTCATAATCATGCATTTTATGAAAAGTCATGCTGAGTCTCTCTTTTTTAAGATTTCTTGATCTCAGGACTTAGCAAAGATGTTTTGTGAAAGTACAGCCTTACATGGAAGGAGACAAACCTGGATTAGCAGTTAGTGAAATCAGTTCTCAAATACTCCTGTTCATGGAAAAAAATAATGATGCAGATTCAAAAACACAGAAGATAGTTAGAGAGCTTCTCTAGATAAGTGTGAATAACATAGTGTAAGGCAATTTTAAGAAACTGAGGGTAAACTTCAGTCAATTGGATGTGGGATCCTATAACTGAGACCAAAAGATGATGGGGTCCCTGGAAGTCAGGGAAGAATTAGAAATGTATGTATTTGTGCATTTTTGTATTAGAAGAATTGAGACACCATGATTTGAGTTTTCACTGGTGGCCTGGGACCAAATGGAATAGAACAGTCTGCTACCTAGTTTTGTGACCATATTTTCATTATCTATTTCTTCATGTCCCCAGCATTCATCCTCATGACACACTCAGTTTTAACACATTCTAGTTTGATTGAGACTCACTTGCAGATGAATTAAGTTCAAGATAAATAAAATCATTTTCAGATACAAGACATTATACTTCACTCTATAAATTGGAGAAGAGAATTACAGGGAAATATTATTATTGCTACTATGGAAATTGTATGGCCAAGAAGAAACTACAGGTTTTCCTTTACTTTCTATAAAAATTTGCCTTCATTATTCTCAAGTCCATCATTTTTATTTCTGAAATATCTAAGACTTCAATTATTTTTTACTTTTATTTCATTACAGAATTGCTCCTTTTGGTTTCAATTCATCATCCACTATAATATCTTTGGCTCCATTATGTCTCACAGTTTTTTTCTTGCTTATTTTGAGATTTTTTGTTATTTATTGCATATTTTCCACATAGTTTTGGTGTCTCACTTTTTACTTTGGTAACTTCCCACATTCCAATGTTTTCCTCTCCTATAACCATAGATTTTGATTTAAAATGGTTCACAGAATCAAATTTGTTTAATGTGCTTATGTGATTGAATAATATTAGATTTATTCTATCTTTTAAAATTATCTCCTGACCCATATTCTATCTTGATTGTAAATAAAAGTGAGAGAGGATGATGCTATGTAAATATAAAAAAAATTGCTCTTATCTTGAGAACATTCTCAAAAAGATCTTCATGACCCAGATAACCATGAAGGTGTGATCACTCACATAGAGCCAGACATACTGGAATGTGAAGACAAGCGGGCCTTAAGAGGCATCACTGTGAACAAAGTTAGTGGAGGTGATGGAATTCCAATTGAACTATTTCAAATTCTAAAAGATGGTGCTGTTAAAATGTTGCACTCAATATGCCAGCAAATTTGGAAAACTCAGCAGGGGCCACAGGACTGAAAAAGGTCAGTTTTCATTCCAATCCCAAAGAAAGGCAATGCAAAGAATGCTCAAACTACCGCACAATTGCACTCATCTCACATGCTAGTAGAGTAATGCTCACAATCCTCCAAGCCAGGCTTCAACATTACGTGAATGAAGAACTTCCAGATGTACAGGCTGGATTTAGAAAGGGCAGAGAAACCAGAGATCAAATTGCAAACATCCGTTGGATCATAGAAAAGGAAAGTGAGTTCCAGAAAAACATCTACTTTTGCATTATTGATTATGCCAAAGCCTTTGACTGTGGATCACAACAAACTGGAAAATTCTGAGAGACGGGAATACCAGACCACTTTACCTGCCTCCTGAGAAATCTGTATGCAGGTCAAGTAGCAAAAGAACTGGACATGGAACAACAGAATGGTTCCAAATTGGGAAAGGAGTACATCAAGGCTGTATATTGTCACCCTGCTTATTTAACTTATATGCAGGGTACATCATGTGAAATGCCAGGCTGGATGAAGCACAAGCTGGAATCAAGGTTGCCGGGAGAAATATCCATAACCTCAGATACACAGATGACACCACTCTAATGGCAGAAAGCCAAGAAGAACTAAAGAGCCTCTTGATGAGCAAAAGAGGAGAGTAAAAATGTTGGCTTAAAACTCAACATTCAGAAAACTAAGATCATGGCATCTAGTCCCATCACTTCATGGCAAATAGATGGGGAAACAATGGAAACGGTGAGAGATTTTGTTTGGGGGGCTCCAAAATCACTGCAGATGGTAACTGCAGCCATGAAATTAAAAGATGCTTGCTCCTTGGAAGAAAAGCTATGACCAACCTAGACAGCACATTAAAAAGTAGAGACATTACTTTGCAGACAAAGGTCTATCTAGTCAAAGCTATGGTTTTTCCAGTAGTCATGT
>ML663483.1:1314036-1331123 GCA_007570785.1 Antilocapra americana | reverse complement strand
GTGAGAGTTGGACTATAGAGAAAGGTGAGTGCTGAAGAATTGATGCTTTTGAAGTGTGGTGTTGGAGAAGACTCTTGAAAGTCCCTTGGAGTGCAAGGAGATCAAACCAATCAATCTTGAAGGAAATCAGTCCTGAATATTCATTGGAAAGACTGATGGTGAAACTAAAGGTCCAATACTTTGGCCACATGGTGCGGACCCACTGGAAAAGACCCTTGATGCTGGGAAAGGTTGAAGGCAGGAGGAGAAGGGGATGACAGAGGATGAGATGGTTGGATGACATCACTGACTCAATGGACATGAGCTTGAGTAAGCTCTGGGAGTTGGTGATGGACAGGGAATCCTGGCGTGCTGCAGTCCATGGGGTCACAAAGAGTCAGACACAACTGAGCGACTTAACTGAACTGAATTGAGAACTTTCTCATTTAGAATCCATTTTTGCTTAGATAATTGCCAACAACATGTTTATTTGACTTGCCCAGTGAAAACCAAGACATGACAAAAAGAGAGCTAAGAAGGCAATACTAAAAAGCAGCCTATATCTTTGAAGTAGCAGAGAAAGTGAAGCCTAAGACAGAGAAGACAATAGCAAGATATCACTGAGTCCCCTTTTGTAACTCAACTAATATCAATGAGCCCCATTTTAACTCAACTTAGACAAACTGAATAGCAAAAACTTATTAATTGGACTGCTGAACCACTGTCGGTAATCTTGAGGAAATCATGAAAATACGTAAAGATGCCTAAAACCCGGAAAGTTTGACTCTGGAGATTATTGACTGGTATATTTTGCCTTTATCCTTATAAATGTCAACAGTATAATATTGTAGATGACTTATGCATACTTAGAAGAGCTCTAGGAGACAGCAAAGGTCTGTTGGTAACAAGTGATACCAAATGAGTCTCATTTTCTTTCTTGATAGGGTGACAAGATAGGTAGAAAAGAGAATACCCTAGGTATTGTATATCATATTCTCTACAAGTCATTTGATAAAGAGTCTCATAATGTCCTAGTTAATAAGATGAGAAAATGAAAGTTGGAGTAAACAACTGAACATGAACAGGATTAACTTTTGCTCGTCTGAAAAGACCTAGAAAATGTTGTGTTACAGAACTCTATTCATGACCCTGTTCTCTTAAGCATTTTTATTATTATTTGGGTGAAAATTCAGAAGGAAAGTTTATTATGTATGTAAAAGTAACTAGGGCTTCCAGGATGGCTTAGTGGTAAAGAATCCACCTGCAATGCAGGAGACACAGGAGACACGGGTTCAGTCCCTGGGTCTGAAAGATCCCCTAGAGAAAGAAATAGCCACCGATTCCAGTATTCTTGCCTGAAATATCACATGGACAGAAGGAGCCTGGTGGGCTACAATCCATAGTGTTGCAAAGAGTCAGACATGACTGAGGGACTGAGCACACAAAAGTAACAAATCTGGAAATGACAGTTAACATTCTGAATGACAAACAATATTGTAAAAGATGTTGAATGTTTATTTAGATCAAAATGGAACTTTATGAAAATTCTAGAAAAATGCACCCACCCCAGAAAAAAAGAGGAAGCAAACTAATAAAAAGTAATGTAATATGCCCAAATGTAAAGTTCTGTGTTCAATTTAGAAAATCAGAGAACTAAAAGAAAATCTTGAGAGCAATTCATGGGGAAAAAGATAAAGAATTTTATCAAACAAAAGCACCCTTTGAACCAGCTAATACAACAAAATGAAACAAAACAAAATAGTGAATAGAATCTTGGGTGGCACTAGTAAGAGCCTAAAGTCCAGATCTGTAAAATCAGTGTAATAATAATAATGATGATGATTATACCTTCCCTATGAGGCTCTTGCAAGAATTAAATGAGAAAATCCATGTAAAACACTGGGTTAAGTATAAACATTCAACATCCTATTATTATTATTATTATTATTATTATTATTATTATTATTATTAACAGGAAATACAATAGTCCTACTTTACTTGTGTCAAATCACATCCGGAAGAGTATGCCCATATGAAAGGTACTGAGGAGAATAGAAATATTGTAACCAAAAGGAGGATTGCAAAAAAACTTGCGGTGTGAAAGATGAAATATGATAATCTTCCAAAATACTAAGGATTGAAAGTAAAAGTGAACATTGCTCAGTTGTGTACAACTCTTTGCAACCCCATGGACTATACAGTTCATGTAATTTTCTCCAGGCCAAAATACTGGAGTGGGTAATTTTTCCCTTCTCCAGGGGATCGTCCTAACCCAGGGATCAAACCCTGGTCTCCTGCATTGCAGGCGGATTCTTTACCAGCTGAGCCACCAGGGAAGCCCACTAAGGGTTAGTAAAGAATAATTAAATTTACTCTTCATAACTCCAGGTATTACCAATAGGAGAAAGAAGCTGTGGTAGTACCAGAAGGAGGTTCATTTTTTGTTCTGCAAGGACAAACTTTTTAATAATCAGAGTTATTCCAAATTTGAATTACTCAGGTGGTGTTAAGTTTCTCGTCACTTGATGTAGTCAGGCAAATGCTAGATGACCACCTGGCAGGAAACTCTGTAGAAGGGATTCTTGCCTGTATTATATTTATGCATTCATCCAGTAAGTCCATCATGAAACAAATATTTAAGGAGCCCGTACAGTAGGTCAGCATTCTGATAAGTTCTAGTGGACATCTAAGGTTCTTTTCAAGTCAATAATTACATGATTATGAAGAAACAGGTCATCTGAAGCTTTCATAGAGAAACATCTAAGCTCAAGGTATAAGCTATTAGAACTTACTTTGGCTCCCCACCCCCAACAGCTCCTAACATTACTTACTGCAAAAGTAAATATCTGCTATCTTATTCCATGGTCTGCACTGGAAACCAAAGCCTCATGAATCATATTAAGTTGAAGGCTTTGCCATTTCATCAACTTGACTGTTTTTTCCCAAATCAGCTGTGCCAGAAGGGCCACCCATAGTTTTCAACTCAAGTTTTGCTGCCTCATGTTTAAATGTCTTTTTTTTTCAATGTAAACATTTTGAGAAACACTGTGAGGAGGTTTCATTGTATCAAAAGTACCAGAATAACTATGCTTAGCCTGCTGGGTGAAATCCTTTTCTGAAACAATATTAAAACAAAACCACTCACTCTCTGTAAAAGAGCTATAAACAATATTCACACTCTGTGTTCCAGATGAGGTAGTCTCCCTGCTGCAGTCAGCAATATTTTCTGCCAAATCCACTGACTGCCTTAGCCTGACCTTGAGTGGATAAATAATATAATCCACCATGCCACACCTCACCAACCTCTGATAGTCAAGAAAGGCATGCTTCCTTCCTAATTACATCACAAATGCAGCTTGTTTTACTAAAACAACAAAGTATTTGAATTAAAAATCACTTGTCCAAGACTTCATAGCTAACAAAGCAAAACAATCGCCCTCACAGCCCCAAACACACATGGGATGAACACATCATGGGGTCATCAGTAAGAGCAGCTTGAATACACACAAAATGCCCTGGGAGGAACAGGATGATAGCACAGAGGTGAGAAGACTGTGACAAAAATAGTCAGTGGGATGGGAGCAGAATAAACAGCTTGGACAGACTTATTTCTAAGAAGAGAGATTGGAAGTAGTTTGAACATTGGCAAATGTTCTTTTTCAAAGGAGGCAAGTAAGAAATTTAACAAATTTTAATGTAAGTATAAAACATTAAAATAAATACAAAATAGTGTGAACAGTTCACACCTTCCCTCCTCACCACAATCCCTGACTATTTTCTATGCAAGACACACATAAGCAGTAAAATAATGGCAATTGTCATTCTTCTCTACTTGCTTGGAATAAGTTGTTCCTTGCCCTGGTGGAGTGACTATTTGCAAGTCTATTCTAATACATTTTTAAAAACTGGGTATACATTTTTATCCACTCAGAAACATCTATATTGTCATCATTTCCAAGAGAAGTGGGAATGTTAAAAGGTTATCAATTTATAAATATTAAATTAAATCAACAAAGAGGAACTTTCTAGCATAAAACAAAATGAAGTGATTTAACACTGCCCCTTATTCTGTCCCTTGTATCAAAGACTGAATGATGCCATCATTCTGTTCCAGAAGGAATATTAGGATGACATAATAGAGCTGTCCTTGATGGGAAGGTAGCATGCCTGGCATAACTTTGCCTCCTTGAATGGACAGTAAACAAACAAAAGGGAGTATAATCAATCACAGCTACATAGAGCTTCATGGCCAACAGAGAAGAGAAAGGTTAATGGCTGAAAGGTTATAAACTTCATACAACATGAAGATCAGCTGTGTGTGTTCTTCTCTCAAAGACTAAAGAAATAGATAATGAGTTTTGAAATGTTGGTTGTTGAGGGCTTTTAAAAGGGCCTTGATTTAGACAGACACTTCTCCAAAGAAGACATGCAGATGGCTAACAAATACATGAAAAGATCCTCAACATCACAAATTATCAGAGAAATGCAAATCAAAACGACAATGAAGTACCAATTTCTACCAGTCAAAATGGCTGCCATCCAAAAGTCTACAAGCAGTAAATGCTGGGAAGGGTGTGGAGAAAAGGGAACCCTCTTACACTGCTGGTAGGAATGCAAACTAGTACAGCCACAATGGAGAACAGTATGGAGATGCCTTAAAAAAACAGGAAATAGAACTGTCATATGACCCAGTAATCCCACTGCTGGGCATACACACCAAGGAAACCAGAATTGAAAGAGACACGTGTAACCCAATGTTCATTGCAGCACTGTTTATAATATCCAGGACATGGAAGCAACCTAGATGTTCATCAGCAGATGAATGGATAAGAAAGCAGTGGTACATATACACAATGGAATATTACTCACTCATTAAAAAGAATACATTTGAATCAATTCTAATGAGATGGATGAAACTGGAGCCTATTATACAGAGTGAAGTACATCAGAAAGAAAGACACCAATATAGTATACCAATGCATTATATATGGAATTTAGAAAGATGGTAATGATAACCCTGCATGCGAGACAGCAAAAGAGACACAGATGTATAGAACAGTCTTTTGGACTCTGTGGGAAAGGGCGAGGGTGGGATGGTTTGGGAGAATGCCATTGAAACATGTATATTATCGTATGTGAAACGAATTGCCAGTCCAGGTTTGATGCATGAGACAGGGTGCTCGGGGCTTGTGCACTGGGATGACCCAGAGGGATGGGTTGGGGAGAAAGGTGTGAGGGGGATTCAGGATGAGGAACACATTTACACCTGTGGCAGATTCATGTCAATATACAGCAAAACCAATGCAATATTATAAAGTAATTAGACTCCAGTTAAAATAAATAAATTTATATTAAAAAGGGCCTTGATTTAAAACATCAAATAATATGGCAATACTTAAAAATGGGTAAAATGCTTAAATAATTTACAAAAGTACAAATAACTAGTGAATATATGGAAAAAATCCTCACTGGAAATCAAGGGTAACACTTAAGCAAAAAATAAGATATTGTCTTCTGCTATCAATTTAATAAAAATGAAAAAGAATAAAAACACCTAGTCTTGATGATGATATTATCAAATGGACATTCTAAGATATTGCTGATGTATACACTTTCCAAAAAGATAAATGAAGATGAATATACAAATACAGTAACTGTGGTTTCTCTGGAGATGGAATTCTAAGTGATTTTAACTTAATTCTTTATATTTTCTATATTTCCCAAATGTGTTATAATGAGCATATTTTATAGTTTCATAAAAAATTATTAACAAAAACCATTTTAAGAAGTGAATTCTGTAAACAAGAAATATCTTCTAAATTTAATACTGTATTGCAACATTTTTCTACAGGTTCTCTGGACTCAAAAGTTTGGATATTTATCTTATATAGTGTCTTCTATTGTTTTATGTATTCAGTCTCATTTACCCAACCAGATTGATACTCTCTTGAGGGTAAGGTTGGTTGCCTCTGTATAATTCATATCTTCAGAACAATGTCCAGCCTAAATGGACAATCAATGAATATTACATGTATTTTCAAAAACCAAAATTTTTTCCCCAAAACTAATCCCTGACCACTCTCCATCCTTGGATGACTCAACATTGTCAGTATCACTATTATTATCACAGCCACTCAGTCTTAAAAATGTTGGAGTCTGATTGACTCTCTTTTCTTTCCCTTACCTCCAATAGCTAATCACCAAGTCCTTTAGATTCTTTGCAGTGCTTCATTATCTTTTTCATTCCTTCTGTAAGCATGTTATTTAGAGCCTCAGAACTTCACTTCTTGACTATTGCAATGCCTTGTTAATTGGTCTTTCTACCTTTAATTCCCTTCTATACAACACTTTCATGTCAATCTTCCTAAAGCAACATTTTATATGGGACACCTCCTGATCAAGGGGGAATGCTCCATGAACTAGGAAACAAAGTAAAACCCACTCTAGCATTTATTCAGTGCTTACTATGTGTTTCTCTCTCTCTCTTATACACCCCGCCCACACACACAATTTTTCAACACTGTTAAGTACACAGCATTATAAACCCTTTTTATGGTGAGGAAGCTCAAGATAACACAGTGAGATAGTGGTGGAATTATGTCTTGAACTTTCTACTCTTATCACATGTTTCTACTCCCAGTTCCCTTAACCTAGAACATGTATCCTTGCCTAAGTGTCTTCGCTTATTCTATATTTTCTGTCAAAATGGTCATTTATTCACTTCATTTAACAAAATTCTGTCAAGCTTTCTGCGACTATTCCAGCCCAGATTATTTCTTCTTTCTTCATATTCCTCTGCATTCATAGCCCCATAGCTCTTATCCTTATCACCCATTTGGCACTTATTGCTAGATACCTATGTTGTTTTTTATATAGCGATTTTTATTCATTCTGTTGCCTTAATTATATTGGAGGCCACTTGAAGGCCAAAACTATGTCATATACTTTGTTTGACTTACCCTGTACCTAGCACAGTGCCTTAGAATGCTGCTGCTAAGTCACCCCAGTCTTGTCCAACTCTGTGCAACCCCATAGATGGCAGCCCACCAGGCTCCCTCGTCCCTGGGATTCTCCAGGCAAGAACATTGGAGTGGGTTGCCATTTCCTTCTCCAATGCATGAAAGTGAAAAGTGAAAGTGAACTCACGCCATCGTATCTGACTCTTAGTGACCCCCATGGACTGCCGCCTACCAGGCTCCTTCATCCATGGGATTCTCCAGGCAAGAGTACTGGAGTAGGGTGCCATTGCCTTCTCTGGTGCCTGGGAATAGTAGATCCTTAATAAATGTTTACTAAGTAATTCACTTGTTTATTAATCAATACTTACTAAATGTCGACTATATGTTGTTCTAAGTTCTGAGGAGATGAAGATATAAAAATAATTAGAACATTGTCTGCTCCCTGCCCCCAGGGTCTCACAGTCTGAAGGGAAGAAATACTTGTAAATGAAAAATTATAGTGATATGATGAGTGCTGTATGGATGAGGTGCTATGGTAGTACAGGATAAGTGTTAATCTTTGACTAGGGAGATCTGGTAAGTTTTAATCTGGTTGTTACATTAAGTCTAGTCTTGAGACAGAAGTTCATCAGGTACACAAGAAATTTCTAGTAGGGAAAAACAGCATATATAAAAGTGTTAGGATAAAAAGATCATTATACACTTGAATTGCAAATAAGTGAACGTGGTTGGAGACTAAGGTACATAGATGGAGGTAGGGAGTTGAACCTAGAAATCTAACTAAGGGGTCACATCATCAAGGGCCTTGTATGCTGGAGAAAAGAAATATGGAATTTATTTTTATTGGAACACTAATATTTCTCCATTCAGTTTGAGAGCTGGAAGGCCATTGTGACCCTAGGAAAAGAAATTTCAGTGGAGTGATAATGTAGAAGTCAAATCTAAGAAGGATGAAGAGTGGAGAGACAATGAGTGAGAAGTTATGGTGAATTTAAAGTACTATTTCCACACAATGACTATAGAGAATGGAAGACACATGGCAGAAATGGTAGAGAATTGAGGAAGAAATTCTTTGGAGAAACTTGAGGGATGCAATATGTGGTAGACTTTGGGTCCTAAAAAAATAGGAGAGAATAATATACAGAGCACACACAAAGGGATTATTTAGATTGGAACAGACAACAGGAAGATGCAAAACAGGGGGAAATGGGTATGAATGTAGATAAGTGCAAATATGGAGTGATTTAGTTTTCCCTATGGCTCAAACAGTAAAGAATCTACCTAAAATGCAGGAGACCTGGGTTTGATCCCTGTGTCTGGAAGATCCCTTGAAGAAGGGAATGGCAACCCACTCCAGTATTCCTGCCTGGAAAATTCCATGGACAGATGAACCTGGCAGGCTACAGTCCATGGGGTTGAAAAGAATCAGACATGACTGAGTGACTACACACACACACACACAATGATTTGCTTAGAGATTATAGCTTAATGGCGTATGAAGGAGGTGAGATAGTTTGCTGATACTGGAGGCATGGGAGTTTCCAGGTGACTTGAAAGGAGGGATAGATAGACGAAAATATCTTGTGGATGGATGTCAGATAGTAGATAAGAGGGTGGATGGTGCAGTTTGGAATGAAGGATGAGGGAAGGAAAAACCAAAGGAGTCTAGCAACCTGATAGAAAAGCAATGGGGATTCAAAAGACTAGAGACATTCATAAGGTGGAATATAAGTGTTGCAGAAGGAAGGAAAGGAGAGAATGGAATGGTTAGAGGTTATTATAGTCATAGAGTAGGACAATGAGGTTTAAAATGTTAGGAGTCAAGCACTCCCAGGCAAAGGTGGGTCCATGGATTGATCAGCAGATGTGGAGGTAATCAGGAGAGTTGGCAAATAAAGAATAGTGAAAAAAATAAAGGGTGAATTTTAAGAGTAGATATAGGATAACTTCAAAATATCACAAATCAGATCATTTCTCACCAATTCCACTACAGTTACCAGGACCAAGCTACCATTAGCACTAACCTCTTAGTTGATCTCTTAGATTCCTTTTATGCCCACACCCCATCCCCAACCCTAGTCAGCTCCTCAAACATTGGCCAGAATATTAATTATATGAGCTTATGCTCCCTCTTTTGCTCAAAATCCAACCTTCTACTGCCTTCCCATTATAGTTACTTGCCTATAACTCTTACATGATCTGACACTCCACTTTCCAAACCTTATCACCTAGCTCTTTTCCTGGCTGTGCTTCAACTACATTGGGTTCCTTGCTGTTCTAAGAGCATAATATGCATGACTTAGGGGCCCAGGGCTTTGGGCCTTTGGACTTGTTCTCTCTGCCTATAATGCAACTTCGCAACCATCTCTGCACATCTCCTCATAATCTTTCCTCTTACTTCATTCAAGTTTACGTTAACATCTCCTCACAGAGAAACCTTTCCTTAACTATCCTACTTAAAATGATAAGCCTATGTCTTTCCCTACCTCAATACACTGCATTATTTTTCTCATAATGCTTATGACTCACCAATATATTTTATGTTTATTTGGTTGTTCATTCCCCTGCTCCACCCTCCATCTGGAATTTATGCTCTTTGAGGATAATGACTTAATTTGTCTTGTTCCTTGTTTGTAACACAGAAAAAAAAAATTCTTGGCACAAAGTAGAACTCAAAACAAACACTAGACCATTTGCTCAAGGCAGAGCTCTGTTCTAAGTGCTGGAGCTACAAAGACAAATACAATGTAATCCTTACTATAAGCAGCAGCAAGGAACCAAGAGGAACACAGAGTTGAGTGCACCACCTGGAGAGTGGCAGAAAACAAAGCAGATATTACGATAGCAACTAAAGACTAAGCCAAGGCTACTGATTTATAGTGATGGCCAAAAGAACAAATTTGAGTGCCTGATGTTATGCTAATGTTTTCTAAGCCTTTAGTCTTTATTTCCATCCCTTACCACCCTTTCCTCAAAGGAAAAAAGAAAAAAAAACAGATTTGAACTAAGATGGCAGGGGAATAGGATGGAGAGACCACTTTCTCCCCAACGAATACACCAAAAGAACATTTAAAGGCCAAGCAAACTCCACAAAACAACTTCTGAATGCTGACAGAGTACATCAGGCACCCAGAAAGGCAGCCCATTGCCTTCCAAAGAAGATAGGACAAAATATAAAAAGTAAAAAGAGAGGTGAAAGAGGTAGAGATGGAGTTCCGTCCTGGGAAGGGAGTCTTAAAAAAGAGAGCGGTTTCCGAAAACCAGGAAACATTCTCCCCGGCAGATCTGTGGTGAGTCTCAGAGGGCAAAATAACCAGGAGCAAAAATAGATAAATAATTAAACCCCACAGATTACGTCCCTCACTGCAACTCCCAGTGGAGTGGCGGCCCAGGTGCCCCATCCCCCACTAGCAAGCAAGGGCTGCTCAGGGAGGGGCGGGCTGCACTGCTTTGGGAGAGGACTGGGACTGAATGCCCTAGGGTAACCCGAGAGAACTAGCCTGAGATAGCAACCTAGACTGTGGAATAGCTTTCCCACGAAAAGCCACCATCAGGCCCACACCACAGAACAAAGGGCTGTGTGAAGCTGGTCAGATGCATGGGGCTGGGCGGCTGCGAGGAGCTGAGGACCGGACCAGCCCCTGCGGAAAACTGGCAGGCACAATTGTGACCCCAGCGAGGCATCCGCTACCAAACCACGGGCAGAATTAGCTGCTAAACAAGACTTCTTGGGATTCTGGACGGACGCCATCAGAGATCAGCTCTCCACACACCTGAGAAGATGCACCCAGTTGCACACCGAGAAAACCGAGCAGCTGGGACTGGGGAGTGGAGAAGTCGCAGCCCCCAACCGCACCAGGCGGCTCGGACCTGGAAAGTGCAGGCAGCCCCAGCGGCTGCCTCAGGCTGCTCCCAGGAGCAACGGAGAGCCTGAGAGTGTAGGCTGGGAAAGCACACACCCCGTGAGCAGGGACAAACCCCAGAATGGCTGAATCACTCTGAGTGCACGCCAGTGATAAATGTTTGCAGTGTTCCTCCCTCCCAACAGCACGACTGAACAAGTGAGCCTAAAAAAGTGACCACCACTGCCCGCCTTGAGTCAGGGCTGAAATAGACACTGAAGAGACCAGAAAACAGAAGACGCTAAAATAATCAAAGGGGACTGCTTTGGAACTGACAGGAGTAACAGATTAAATCCTTGCACTTAGCACCGACTACATAGAAAGGCACCTATAGACCTTGAGAAGTACAAGCTGCACCAAGGAACTATCTGAAAATGAACTGACCCCTCACTGTACGCATAAGCTCCAGAGAAAGACCTAGATATATTTTTATGATGATCATCTTTAAAATTTTTAAAACTTTCTTATTACTATTTTTTTGATTTTTATATTTTTATTTTTTAAATTTTAAGTCCCCAATAACTCCTTCAATTTTTATTTTTACAACCATCTATTACCTAGCAAAAAAAAAAACTATTTTTTTAAGTAAGCTTCATTATATATATGTAAGAATTACGGTGACTTTTTTGTTGCTGTTGTTGTTGTTCCCTTGGTTTTTTTTTCCTCCTCTTTTTTCCTTTTTTTATTTTTATTTTCTTCTTTTTTTGTAATTGTATTTTTAAGAAACTAATCTTTACTCTAGATTTTAAAATTTTGCTTTTTAGTATTTGTTATCAACTTTGTATCTTTAAAAACCCATCTTCAGTACCCATTTTTACTTGGGAGTGAGATCACTGGCTCGAGTGCTCTCTCCCCATTTTTGACTCTCCTTTTATTCCACCAGCTCACCTCTATCCCCCTTTTCTTCTCTGCCCAACTCTGTGAATCTCTTTGAGTGTTACAAGTTGTGAAGAACACTTAGATAACTAATTACTGGCTGGATCTTTCTCTCTCCATCTGATTCCCTCTTTTCTCCCCCTGGCCACTTCTGTCTCCTTCCTCCCTCTTCACTTTTTGGTATAACTCTGTGAACATCTCTGAGAGATCCAGACTGTGGAGAGCACATAGGGAAGTGATCACTGGCTAGCTCACCATTTGATTCCTCTCTTCTCCTTGTGGTCACCTCTATCTCACTCCTCGCTCTTCTCCACTCCATGTAAATCTGTGTACCTCTCTGGGTGTCCCTCATTGTGGAGAAACTTTGCATCATTAACCTAGGTTTTCTACCATCAGTGCTGTATAGATGGAGGAGTCCTGAGACTACTGTAAGAATAAGGCTGAAAACCAGAGACAGGAGGCCTAAGCCCAAATCCTGAGAATATGAGAGAACTTCTGAATCCAGGAGTTAATTAATCAATAGGAGCTCATCAAATGCCTCCATACCTACACTGAAATCAAACACCACTCAAGGGCCAACAAGTTCCAGAGTAATATATACCATGCAAATTCTCCATCTACACAGGAACATAGCCTGGAGCTTCAATACACAGGCTGCCCAAAGTCATATCAAGCCCACTGACATCTCAAAACTCTTTACTGGACACTTCATTGCTCGCCAGAGAGAAGAAACCAGAGCCACCCACCAGAACACCAACACAAACTTTCCCAACCAGGAAACTTTGATAAACCACTCGTCCAACCCCAACCACAGTGAGGAACCTCCACAATAAAGAGGTAACACAGCAATATAAACAAGATGAAAAGGCAGAGAAATACCAGCAGATAAATGAACAGGATAAATGCCCTCCAAACCAAACAAAAGAGGAAATCTACCTGATAAAGAATTCTGAATAATGAGAGTGAAAATGATCCAAAATCTTGAAAACAAATTTGAGTTACAGTTAAATAACCTGGAGACAAGGATTGAGAAGACGCAAGAAAGGTTTAACAAGGACTTAGAAGAAATGAAAAATAGTCAAAATACAATGAATAATGCAATGTATGAGATAAAAGAACACCTTGGAAGGAACTAACAGAATAACAGAGATAGAAGACAGGGTAAGTGATGTAGAAGACACAATGGTAGAAATAAATGAAACAGAGAGGAAAAACAAAAAAAGAAAAGAAATGAGAACAATCTCAGAGACCTCTGGGACAATGTTAAATGCACCAACATTCGAATCATAGGAGTCCCAGAAGAAGAAGACAAAAAGAAAGACCATCAGAAAATACTTGAGGAGATAATAGTTGAAAACTTCCTAAAATGGGAAAGGAAATAATCAACCAAGTCCAAGAAACCCAGAGTCCCAAACAGGATGAACCCAAGGCAAAACATCCAAAGACACATATTAATCAAATTAACAAAGTTCAAAAAAAGAACAAATATTAAAAGCAGCAAGGGAAAAAGAACAAATAACACACAACGGGAATCCCATAAGGATAACAGCTGATCTCTCAATAGAAATGCTTCAGGCCAGAAGGGAATGGCAGGACATAAAGTCATGACAGAAAATTATCTACAACCCCAAGTACATAACTAGCCAGCATCTCATTCAAATTTGAAGGAGAAATCAAAAGCTTTACAGACAAGCAAAAGCTGAGAGAATTCAGCAACACCAAACCAGCGCTCCAACAAATTCTAAAGGATTTTCCCTAGACCGGAAACATGGATAGGGTGTATAATCACGAACCCAAAACAATAAAGTAAATGGCAACGGGATCATACTTATCAATAATTAACTTAAATATAAATGGGTTGAATGCCCCAACCAAAAGACAAAGATTGGCTGATTGGACACAAAAACAAGACCCCTATATATGTTGTCTACAAAGACCCACCTGGAAACAAGGGACAGATACAGACTGAAAGTGAAGGGCTGGAATAGATATTCCATGCAAATAGAGACCAAAAGAAAGCAGGAGTAACAATACTCACAACAGAAAAATTAGACTTTAAAATAAAGGCTGTGAAAAGAGATAAAGATGGATCATTACATAATGATCAAAGGATCAATCCAAGAAGAAGATATAACAATTATAAATATATACGCACCCAACATAGGAGCACCACAATATGTAAGGCAAATGCTAACAAGTATGAAAGGGGAAATTAACAGTAACACAATAATAGTGGGAGACTTTAATACTCCACTCACACCAATGGATAGATCAACTAAACAGAAAATTAACAAGGAAACACAAACTTTAAATGATACAATACACCAGTTAGACCTAATTGATATCTATAGGACATTCCACCCCAAAACAATGAATTTCACCTTCTTCTCAAGTGCACACGGGACCTTCTGCAGAATAGATCACATCCTGGGCCATAAATCTAGCCTTGGTAAATTCAAAAAAATTGAAATCATTCCAAGCATGATTTCTGACCAAAATGCAGTGAGATTAAATGTCAATTACAAGAGAAAAGCATTTAAAAATTCCAACATATGGAGGCTCAACAACATGCTGCTGAATAACCAACAAATAACAGAAGAAATCAAAAAAGAAATCAAAATATGCATAGAAATGAATGAAAATGAAAACACAACAACCCAAAACCTATGGGGCACTGAAAAAGCAGTGCTAAGGGGAAGGTTCATAGCAATACACCCTTACCTCAGGAAACAAGAGAAAAGTCGAATAAATAAACTAACTTTACACCTAAAACAACTAGAAAAGGAAGAAATGCAGAACCCAAGGGTTAGTAGAAGGAAAGAAATCTTAAAGATCAGGGCAGAAATAAGTGAAAAAGAAACAAAACAGACCATAGCAAAAATCAACAAAGCCTAAAGCTGGTTCTTTGAGAAGATAGATAAAACGGACAAACCATTAGCCAGACTCATTAAGAAACAAAGGGAGAAAAACCAAATCAACAATATTAGAAATGAAAAAGGAGAAATCACAACAGAAACACAGAAATACAAAGGATCATAAGAGACTATTATCAGCAACTATATGCAAATAAACTGGATAACTTGGAAGAAATGGAAAATTTCTTAGAAAAGCACAACTTTCCAAAACTAAACCAAGAAGAGATAGATAATCCTAACAGACCCATCACAAGCATGGAAATTGAAACTGTAATCAGAAATCTTCTGACAAACAAAAGCCCAGGATCAGATGGCTTCACAGCTGAATTCTACCAAAAATTTAGAGAAGAGCTAACACCTACTCTACTCAAACTCTTCCAGAAAATTGCAGAGGAAGGTAAACTTCCAAACTCATTCTATGAGGCCACCATCACCCTAATACCAAAACCAGACAAAGATGCCACAAATAAAAGAAAACTATAGGCCAATATCACTGATGAACATAGATGCAAAAGTCCTTAACAAAATTCTAGCAAATAGAATCCAACAACACATTAAAAAGATCACACATCATGACAAAGTAGGCTTTACCCCAGGGATGCAAGGATTCTTCAATATCCCCAAATCAATCAATGTAATACACCACATTAACAAATTGAAAAATAAAAACCATATGATTATCCCAATAGATGCAGAGAAAGCCTTTGAAAAAATTCAACATTCAATTATGATAAAAACCCTCCAAAATGCAGGAATAGAAGGAACATACCTCAACATGATAAAAGCTATATATGACAAACCCACAGCAAACATTATCCTCAATGGTGAAAAACTGAAAGCCTTTCCCCTAAAGTCAGGAACAAGACAAGGGTGCCCACTCTCACCACTACTATTCAACATAGTTTTGGAAGTCTTGGCCACAGCAATCAGAGCAGATAAAGAAATAAAAGGGATCCATATTGGAAAAGAAGAAGTAAAAATCTCTGTTTGCAGATGACATGATCCTCTACATAGAAAACCCTAAATACTCTACCAGAAAATTACTAGACCTAATCAGTGAATATAGTAAAGTTTCAGGATACAAAATCAACACACAGAAATCCCTGGCATTCCTATATACTAACAATGAGAAAACAGAAACAGAAATTAAGGAAACAATTCCATTCACCATTGAAACAAAAAGAATAAAATACTTAGGAGTATTTCTATCTAAAGAAACAAAAGACTTGTATATAGAAAACTATAAAACACTGATGAAAGAAATCAAAGAGGATGCAAATAGATGGAGAAATATACCGTGTTCATGGATTGGAAGAATCAATATAGTGAAAATGAGTATACTACCCAAAGCAATCTATAGATTCAACGCAATTCCTATCAAACTACCAGAGGTCTTTTTCAGAGAATTAGAACAAATAATTTCACAATTTGTATGGAAATACAAAAAACCTTGTATAGCCAAAGCAATCTTGAGAAAGAAGAATGGGATGGGAGGAATCAACCTACCTGACTTTAGGCTATACTACAAATCCACAATCATTAAGACAGTATGGCACTGGCACAAAGACAGAAATATAGATCAATGGAACAAAATAGAAAGCCCAGAGATAAATCCACGCATCTATGGACACCTTATCTTTGACAAAGGAGGCATGAATATACAATGGAGAAAAGACAATCTCTTTAACAAGTGGTGCTGGGAAAACTGGACAGTCACTTGTAAAAGAATGAAACTAGAACACTTTCTAACACCATACACAAAAATAAACTCAAAATGGATCAAAGATCTAATCATAAGACCAGAAACTATAAAACTCCTAGAGGAAAACATAGACAAAACACTCTCCGACATAAACCAAAGCAAGATCCTCTATGACCCACCTCCCAGATTATCGGAAGTAAAAGCACATATAAACAAATGGGACCTAGTTAAAATTAAAAGCTTCTGCACAACAAAGGAAACTATAAGCAAGGTGAAAAGACAGCCTTCAGAATGGGAGAAAATAACAGCCAATGAAATAACAGGCAAACAATTAATCTCAAAAATATACAAGCAACTCCTGCAGCTCCATTCTAGAAAAATAAAAGAGTCAATCAAAGTGGGCCAAAGAACTTAACAGACATTTCTCCAAAGAAGACATAAAAATGGCTAACAAACACATGAAAAGATGCTCAACATCACTCATTATCAGAGAAATGCAAATCAAAACCACAATGAGGTACCACTTTACACCAGTCAGAATGGCTGTAATCCAAAAGTCTACAAGCAATAAATGCTGGAGAGAATGTGGAGAAAAGGGAATTCTCTTACACTGTTGGTGGGAAAGCAAACTAGTACAGCCACTATGGAAAACAGTGTGGAGATTCCTTAAAAAACTGAAACATGTTGGTTACCATATGTAAAATCAATCACCAGCCCAGTGTCAATGCTTGGGGCTGGTGCATCCGGATGTCCC
>ML663483.1:1290680-1313636 GCA_007570785.1 Antilocapra americana | reverse complement strand
GACCCACCTCCCAGAATATTGGAAATAAAAGCAAAAATAAACAAATGGGACCTAATTAAAATTAAAAGCTTCTGCACAACAAAGGAAACTAAAAACAAGGTGAAAAGGCAGCCTTCAGAATGGGAGACAATAATAGCAAATGAAGTAATGGACAATTAATCTCAAAAATATACAAGCAACTCCTGCAGCTCAATTCCAGAAAAATTAAGTGACCCAATCAAAAAATGGGCCAAAGATCTAAATAGACATTTCTCCAAAGAAGACATACAAATGGCTAACAAACACATGAAAAGATGCTCAACATCACTCATTATCAGAGAAATGCAAATCAAAACCACAATGAAGTACCACTTTCTACCAGTCAAAATGGCTGCCATCCAAAAGTCTACAAGCAGTAAATGCTGGAGAGGATGTGGAGAAAAGGGAACCATCTTAAACTGTTGGTGGGAATGCAAACTAGTACAGCCACTATGGAGAACAGTGTGGAGATTCCTTAAAAAACTGCAAATATACCTGCCGTATGACCCAGCAATCCCACTGCTGGGCATACACACCAAGGAAACCAGAATTGAAAGAGACACATATACCCCAATGTTCATCGCCACATTGTTTACAATAGCCAGGACATGGAAGCAACCTAGATGTCCATCAACAGATGAATGGATAAGAAAGCTGTGGTGCATATACACAATGGAATATTACTCAGCCATTAAAGAGAATACATTCGAGTCAGTTCTACTGAGGTGGACAAAACTGGAGCCTATTATACAGAGTGAAGTAAGCCAGAAGGAAAAACACCAATACAGTATACTAACACATATATATGGAATTTAGAAAGATGATAATGATAACCCTGTATGTGAGACAGCAAAAGAGACATACATGTGTAGAACAGTCTTTTGGACTCCATGGGAGAGGGCAAGGGTGGGATGATATGGGAGAATGGCATTGAAACATGTACATTTTCATATGCGAAGTAAATCACCAGCCCAGGTTCGATGCATGATACAGGGTGCTTGGGCTGGTGCACAGGGATGACCCAGAAAGATGGAATCGTGAGGGAGATGGGAGGGGGATTCTGGAAGGGCAACATTTGTATACCTATGGCGGATTCGTGTCAATGTATGGCAAAACCAACACAATATTGTAAAGTAAAAAGTCTTTATTGACTTTGTTACAATAAAAAAAAAAAGAAAAAGAATGAGAGAGATTGAGAGCGAATTTGCTGAGGAAGTTGGGTTCCCCTTGGCATCTTCCTAGCACTATTTTCTGCTTACTCCTTTTCATCAAAATCCTTTACCGTTTAAAGTAACAGTCACAAAGTTAGAAAGTTTCTTTTTCTTTTAAAGTACTGTTGTTGTTTTTTTAACATAACACAAATACAATATGAACATATTCTTATTGTTGAAAGTTGAAACACTACAGACATATATGCAGTAAAAAAGTGGCAGGTCTGTTACACATGCTGACCCCATGTGAATCCACTCTCCAGTAGCAGCTATTGCTAACAGTTTGGTGTTTATATGTCCTATCAATTCTAGAAAGCATTTTTGAATATTAAAAAATATTATACTTCCAAAAAGCAAGGATCATGTTCATGTGTCCTTTTATTATTATCCAGAACTTCATCCACTGCAATTCCATTGTAAAGCTTTTTGTTTCATTTTGCAGAGGAATTTTGTTTGAGATACATTTATCTTAGTTTCTCAGGCAATGAAGTACCAAGAAAGTCTCCACAGAAGGCTGTTTCAATTATCAAAACATTTTGATTGGATCCAGAAGAATAATGGGTTATTATATGCCTCAACATATATGTTATGAACTAAATGTGCACACACATATTTTTCATTGATACCACAAATAAATTCTTCTCAGTATGTCTACTCAAGTGGAGTGTAGAAGAACAATTACCTAATGAGTTTCATCAATTCACTATGAATGTTGGTTCTTAAATTAAATGACTTAATCTCTCAATTACTGAGCTGCTGGCAGGAAGAATTTACAAAACTGCCTCAAGTCTCTTCTTTACTGCATTGATCAGTTCAGTTCAGTTCAGTCGCTCAGACGTGTCTGACTCTTTGCGACCCCATGAACTGGAGCATGACAGGCCTCCTTGTCCATCATCAACTGCCAGAGTCTACCCAAAACCCATGTTCATTGAATTGGTGATGCCATCCAACCATCTCATCCACTTTCGTCCCCTTCTCTTCCTGTCCTCAATCTTTCACAGCATCAGGGTCTTTTCCAGTGTGTCAGCTTTTCACATCAGGTGGCCAAAGTACTTTAGCTTCGACTTCAGCATCAGTCCTTCCAATGAACACCCAGGACTAATCTCCTTTAGGATGGACTGGTTGGATCTCCTTGCAGTCCAAGGGACTCTCAAGAGTCTTCTCCAACACCACAGTTCAAAAGCATCAATTCTTCAGTGCTCAGCTTTCTTTATAGTCCAACTCTCACATCCATATATGACTACTGGAAAAACCATAGCCTTGACTAGATGAATCTTTGTTGACAAAGTAATGTCTCTGCTTATTAATATGCTGTCCAGGTTGGCCATAACTTTCCTTCCAAGGAGTAAGCATCTTTAAATTTCATGGCTGTAATCACCATCTGCAGTGATTTTAGAGCCCAGAAAAATAAAATTAGCCACTTTTTCCCCATCTATTTTCCATGAAGTGATCAGACCGGATGCCATAATCTTAGTTTTCTCAATGTTGAACTCTAAGCCAATTTTTTCACTCTCTTCTTTCACTTTCATCAAAAGGCTCTTTTGTTCTTCTTCACTTTCTGCCATAAGAGCAGTGTCATCTGCCTATCTGAGGTTATTGATATGTCTCCTGGCAATCTTGATTCCAGCTTGTGCTTCCTCTAGGCCAGCATTTCTCATGATGTACACTGCATATAAGTCAAATAAGCAGGGTGACAATATATAGCCTTGACACACTCCTTTTCCTATTTGGAACCAGTCTGTTATTCCATGTCCAGTTCTAACTGATGCTTCCTGACCTGCATACAGCTTTCTCAAGAGGCAGGTCAGGTGGTCTGGTATCTCCATCCCCTTCAGAATTTTCCACAGTTTACTGTGATCCACACAGTCAAAGGCTTTGGCATAGTCAATAAAGCAGAAGTAGATGTTTTTCTGGAACTCTCTTGCTTTTTGATGATCCAGCGGATGTTGGCATTTTGATCTCTGGTTCCTCTCCCTTTTCTAAAACCAGCTTGAACATCTGGAAGTTCACGGTTCACATATTGCTGAAGCCTGGCTTGGAGAAGTTTGAGCATCACTTTACTAGCGTGTGAGATGAGTGCAATTGTGCAGTAGTTTGAGCATTCTTTGGCATTGCCTTTCTTAGGGATTGGAATGAAAACTGACCTTTTCCAGTCCTGTGGCCATTGCTGAGTTTTCGAAATTTTCTGGCATATTGAGTGCAGCACTTTCACAACATCATCGTTCAGGATTAGAAATAGCTCAAGTGGAATTCCATCACCTCCACTAGCTTTGTTCATAGTGATGCTTCCTAAGGCCCACTTGACATCACATTCCAGGATGTCTGGGTCTAGGTGAGAGATCACACCCTTATGATTATCTGGGTCATGAAGATCTTATTTGTAGAGTTCTTATGTGTATTCTTGCCACCTCTTTTTAATATATTCTGCTTCTGTTACGTCCATACCATTTGTGTCCTTTATTGTGCCCATCTTTGCATGAAATGTTCCCTTGATATCTCTAATTTTCTTGTAGAGATCTATGGTCTTTCCCATTCTATTATTTTCCTCTATTTATTTGCTCTATTTCTCTGCATTGACTGCTGAGGAAGGCTTACTTATCTCTCCTTGCTATTCTTTGGAACCCTGCATTCAAATGGGTGTATCTTTCCTTTTCCCCTTTTCTTTTCACTTCTCTTCTTTTCACAGCTATTTATAAGGCCTCCTCAGACAACCGTTTTCCTTTTTTAATTTCTTTTTCTTGGAGATGGTCTTGATTCCTGTCTCCTGTACAATGTCACAAACCTCCATCCATAGCTGATCAGGCACTCTGTCTATCAGATCTAGTCCCTTATATCTATTTCTCACTTCCACTGTATAGTCATAAGGGAATTGATTTAGGTCATGCCTGACTGGTCTAGTGGTTTCCCCCACTTTCTCCAGTTTAAGTCTGAATTTGGCAATAAGGTATTCATGATCTGAGCCACAGTCATTTCCTGGTCTTGTTTTTGCTAACTATATAGAGCTTCTCCATCTTTGGCTGCAAAGAATATAATCAGTCTGATTTCGGTGTTGACCATCTGGTGATGTCCATGTGCAGAATCTTCTCTTGTGTTGTTGGAAGAGGATGTTTGCTATGACCAGTGCGTTCTCTTGGCAAAACTCTATTAGTGTTTGCCCTGCTTCCTTCTGTACTCCAAGGTAAAATTTATCTGTTACTCCAGGTGTTTCCTGACTTCCTACTTTTGCATTCCAATCCCCTCTAATGAAAAAGACATCTTTTTGGGGTGTTAGTTCTAGAAGATCTTGTAGATCTACATAGAACCATTTAACTTCAGCTTCTTCAGCGTTACTGGCTGGGGCATAGACTTGGATTACCATGATATTGAATGGTTTGTCTTGGAAACGAACAGAGATCATTCTGTTGTTTTTGAGATTGCATCCAAGTACTGCATTTCGGACTCTTGTTGACTATGATGTCCATTCCATTTCTCTAAGGGATTGCTGTCCACAGTAGTAGATATAATAATCATCTGAGTTAAATTTACCCATTCCAGTCCATCTTAGTTCACGGATTCCTAGAATGTTGGTGTTCACTCTTGCCATCTCCTGTTTGACCACTTCCAATTTGCCTTGATTCATGGACCTGACATTCCAGGTTCCTATCCAGTATTGTTCCTTACTGTTGTTGATCAATACACCATATATTAATAATAATGAATTTTCCCAAAGAGTCAGTTAATATACCTGTGTTTATTAGGTATGTCCTATGCTTATTCATGAGCTAAGCAATGTGGAGGATGCGAAACGGTGACTTCTTCACATTCTCTTTGTCCTCAGTGAGTCTAGCTGGTAAGATAAAACACACATACATTTTAAAAGCTTAAAACAAAACTGTGTGGTATTGAGTATCAGTGCAAAACAGTTACCTGGAGATGGTTTCACAGATGCTATGGCACATGGGCCAGGTCTTAAGGTTAGGTAAGAGGAAGGAGGTAGGAGGAGAGTTCAGGAGGGAGGGGGCACATGTATGCCTATGGCTGATTCAGGTTGATGTATGGCAAAACCCATCACAATATTGTAAAGTAATTACTCTCTAATTAATATTTAAAAGAATGGATGAAAATAAAAGATTAAGTAGGTAGACTTGAATTAGCTTATTACAAATATTAAGAGCAAGGTTTCCAGAATCCAGCCACCTGCATTGCATACTCTAGCTTCAAAATTTGCTGATCATGTGATCTTGGGAAAGTACTTATTAATCTTTTTCCTTCAGTCATTTCTTTTGTAAAATATAGATGTTAATAATACTACTTAACTCATGAGACTGTGGTGAGTATAAACTGAGATAATACTTGTAAAACATTTAGAAAAGTACCAGATATGTAGTACATAATTGGTTACTCTTAGCTATTTCTATATAGATTATTGCTGTAATGGAAGAAATTCTGATTTTCCAAATCTCTGTGTAGCATAATATTATTGAGTTTTATTTTTTCATTCTTTCTAAAGCTCCCATTTGCTATTTTGTTATTGTGTTGCTGAGTTGTGCCCAACTGTTTTGTGACCCCATGGAGCTAGCCCACCAGGTTCCTCTGTCCATGGGATTTCCCAAGCAAAATACTGGAGTGGGTTGCCATTTCCCTCACCAGGGGATCTTCGTGACCCAGGTATTGAACCCACATCTCTTGTGTCTCCTCCACTGCAGGCAGATTCTTTACCACATAGCCACAAGCGAATCCCCCTCATTTATGTGTGTGTGTGTGTATATTAAGTCACTTCAGCCATGTTCAATTCAGTGCGACTCTATGGATTGCAACCTGCCAGGCTCTTCTGTCCATGGGATTATCCAGGCATGAATACAGTAGCATATAATATTGGGGGGGTGGAGTATAGAATGTTAAGTAATCTTAAAATTATATCTTTTACATTTAACTCTGTACTCGTCTGTGTAATTTGGGTTTTTTACATTCAATTCTTGTTTATACAGTTTTATTGGAATATAATTTACATATTATAAATTTTCTCATGATAAGTGTATGATTTAGTGAGTTTTATTACATTTACAGATTTGTGAAGTCATCACCACTATCTAACTCCAGAACATTTTCATCACCCCTGAAAACACTATCATATCAATTTGCTATAGCAAACTATTGTATCTCTTGTGCATGTTTTATTTGGTTTTAATTTTTTTAAGATCAACAGAACAAAAATATAGCAAAAAGGAAGCTGATGGTAAACCTAGGAGTCAATTAATAAACTATGACTGCTTCTTTCCAAAACAATGCCACCTTGCAAAATCATACTTGACTTGACTGTGTCAGATTAACCTATTTCAGTAGTAAATTTGCCTCCATTTCTAAAAAAACACTTCTAGAACTTAAAATGACCCTTTTACGTAGTTTTAAAAAACATCTTGGGAGGCAGTCCTAAGATGGCCTAGGAATAGGACAGGGAATCACTTTCTACCCCCCAAAATCATTGAAAGATCATTTGAACTTTGAGCAAATTCCACAAAACAACCTCTGAATGCTGACAGAGGACATCAGACTTCCAGAAGGGCAGCCCACTGTCTTCGAAAGGAGTTAGGACAAAATATAAAAGATAAAAAGAGAGACAAAAGAGGTAGGGATGGAGATCTGTCCTGGGAAGGGAGTCTTAAAAGAGAAGTTTCCAAACATTTTCCACACTCTCACCAGCGGGTCTGTGGGGAGTTTTGAAATCTCAGAGGGCAACAAAACTGGCAGGGAAAATAAATAAATAAAACCCACAGATTATTGCTTAACAGCAACTCCCAGTGCTTTCAGCCACCACCAGCAAGCAGGGGTTGAACAGGGAGGCATAGGCTGCATTGCCTGGGGTAAGGACCAGACCCGAATGCCCTGAGGGCAATCTGAGGGAACTAATGTGAGACAGCAACCCAAACTGTGGGATAGCCAGAGAGAAAGAGAGAGAAAAAGAAAGAGAAAGAGAGAGAGAAAAAGAAAGAGAAAGAGAGAGAGAACTATCCCATGAAAAGCCCTAACCTAAGGCACTGTCAGGCCTGCTCACAGAACAAAGGACTGAACGAATACTAGAGGAGAGATAGCAGGCTGCGGACCGACCCATCCCCCGCAGGAGACAGGCAGGCAGGGAGTAGCCAGAGCAAAAAAGGGGCAATCTCAGTCTCAGAGAGGCATCCTCTACCAAACTGCAAGCAGGTTCTGCTGCTAACCAAGACTTCCAAACTTATTCCATGAGGCCACCATCACCCTAATACCAAAACCAGACAAAGATACCATGAAAAAAGAAAACTACAGGCCAATATCACTGATGAACATAGATGCAAAAAACCTTAACATAATTCCAGCAAACAGAATCCAACAACATATTAAAAAGATCATACATCATGACCAAATAGGCTTTATCCCAGGGATGCAAGGATTCTTCAATATCTGCAAAACAATCAATGTAATGTACCACATTAACAAATTGAAAGATAAAAACCATATGATTATTTCAATAGATTCAGAGAAAGCCTTTGACAAAATTCAACACTCATTTATGATTAAGAAAACCCTCCAACCTACACTGTTGGTGGGAATGCAAACTAGTACAGCCACTATGGAAAACAGTGTGGAGGTTCCTTAAAAAGCTGCAAATAGTCCTGCCATATGATCCAGCAATCCCACTGCTAGGCATATACACCGAGGAAACCAGAATTGAAAGAGCCATGTGTACCCCAATATTCATCGCTGCATTGTTTACAATAGCCAGGACATGGAAGCAACCTAGATGCCCATCAACTGATGAATGGATAAGAAAGCTGTGGTACATATACACAATGGAATATTACTCAGCATTAAAAAAATTCATTTGAATCAATTCTACTCAGATGGACTGACCTGGAGCCCATTATCCAGAGTGAAGTAAGCCAGAAGCAAAAACAACAATACAGTATATTAACACATATATATGGAATTTAGAAAGACAGTAACGAGAACCCAACATGCGAGACAGCAAAAGGAACGCAGATGTACAGAATAGACTCGTGGACTCTGTGAATGAGGGAAAGGGTGGGATGATATGGGAGAATGGCATTGAAACATGTTCATTATCATATGTCTAATCAATCGCCAGCCCAGGATTGATTCTCGAGGCTGGTGCATCGAGATTTCCCGGGGGGGAGGGAGGAAGGAGGGGTTTCTGGAGGGGGAGCATATGTAAACCCATGGTGATATCATGGCATTGTATGGCAAAAACAATAAAAGGGAGAAAAAAAAGAAAACCCTCCAAAAAGCAGGAATACAAGGAACATACCTCAACATAATAAAAGCAATATATGACAAACCAATAGCAAATATTACCCTCAATGGTGAAAAATTGAAAGCCTTTCCCCTAAAGTCAGGAACAAGAAAAGGGTGCCCACTCTCACCACTACTACTCAACTTAGTTTTGGAAGTTTTGGCCATACCAATCAGAGCACAAAAATAAATAAAAGGAAACCAGATTGGATAAGAAGAAATAAAACTGTCACTGTTTTAAGATAACATGATCCTCTACATAGAAAACCCTAAAGACACCACCAGAAAATTATTAGAGCTAATCAAAGAATATAGTAAAGTTGCAGGTTATAAAATTAACATATAGAAATCCCTTGCATTCCTATACACTATCAATGAGAAAATGGAAAGAGAAATTAAGGACACAATTCCTTTCACCATTGCAACAAAAAGAATAAAATACTTAGGAATATACCTACGGAAAGAAACAAAAGGCTTATATATAGAAAACTATAAAACACTGAAGAAGGAACCAAAGTGGACACAAATAGATAGAAAAATATACCATGTTCATGGATGAAAGAATCAATATAGTGGAAATGAGTATACTACCCAAAGCAATCTATAGATTCAATGCAAGCCTTATCAAGCTACCAATGGTATTTTTCAGAGAACTAGTTCAGGAAATTTCACAATTTGTATGGAAATACAAAATATATCAAATAGCCAAAACATCTTGAGAAAGAAACATGGAACTGGATGAATCAACCTGCCTGACTTTAGGCTATACTACAAAGCCACAGTCATCAAGACAGTATGGTAGTAGCACAAAGACAGAAATATAGATCAATGAAACAAAATAGAAAGCCCAGAGATAAATCCACACACCTATGGACACCTTATCTTTGACAAGGAAGGCAAGAATATACAATGGAGAAAAGACAACCTCTTTAACAAGTGGTTCTGGGAGAAGTGGTCCACCACTTGTAAAAGAATGAAACTAGAACACTTTCTAACACCATGCACAAAAATAAATTCAAAATGGATTAAAGATCTAAATGTAAGAAAAAAACTATAAAAATCCTAGAGGAAAACATAGGCAAAACACTCTCTGACATCAATTACAGCAGGATTCTCCATGACCCGCCTCCAAGAATAATGTAAATAAAAGCAAAAATAAACAAATGAGACCTAATTAAACTTGAAAGCTTTTGCACAATGAAGGAAACTATAAGCAAGATGAAAAGACAGCTTTCAGAATGGGAGAAAATAATAGCAAATGAAGCAACTGCCAAAGAATTAATCTCAAAAATAAACAAGCAGCTCCTGTAGCTCAATTCCAGAAAACTAAGTGATCCAATCAAAAAATGGGCCTAAGAACTAAACAGTCATGTCTCCAAAGAAGACATACAGATGGCTAACAAATACATGAAAAGATGCTCAACATCACTCATTATCATAGAAATGCAAATCAAAACCACAATATAGTACCATTTCACGCCGGTCAGAATGGCTGCTATCCAAAAGTCTACACACAATAAATGCTGGAGAGGGTGTAGAGAAAAGCGAACAATCTTACACTGTTGGGGGGAATGCAAACTAGTACAGCCACTATGGAGAACAGTGTGGAGATTCCTTTAGAACCTGGAAATAGAAATGCCATATGACCATACACACTGAGGAAACCAGAATTGAAAAAGACACGTGTACTGCCGTGTTCATCACAGCACTGTTTATAATTGCCAGGATATGGAAGCAACATAGATGTCCATCAGCAGATGAATGGATAATAAAGCTGTGGTACATATACACAGTAGAATATTACTGAGCCATTAAAAAGAATACATTTGAATCAGTTCTAATGTGGTGTATGAAACTGGTGCCTATTATACAGAGTGAAGTAAGCCAGAATGAAAAACACCAATACAGTGTACTAGTGCATATATATGGAATTTAGAAAGATGCCAACAACAACCCTATATGCCAGACAGCAAAAGTGATGCAGATGTATAGAACAGTCTTTTGGACTCTGTGGGAGAAGGCAAGTGGGGGATGATTTGAGTGAATAGCAATGAAACATGTATATTATCATTTGTGAAACCGATTGCCAGTCCAGGTTCGATGCATGAGACAGGGTGCTCTGGGCTCATGCACTGGGATGACCCAGAGGGATGGGATGAGGAGGCAGGTGGAAGGGGGACTCAGGATGAAGAACACATGTAAACCCATGGCTGATTTTTGTTAATGTATGCCAAAACCACTACAATATTGTAAAGTAATTAGCCTCCAATTAAAATAAGTAAATTAAAAAAAGATAAATCTCAAAATACAAAATCAGTTATCATCATAATTATATGAAAAACCTGTGTATGAAACAACCAACAAATGAACATCTATTTAAAAAACTTAAAAAAAAATACCTTGCAAAGTTGTTCTAAAATATTTTCAGTCAATTGGCCCATTTGATGGGGCAAGGAAACCACTCCCTCCATCTGCTCCTGCTTTTCTGCAGAAAACACAACCAAATCTACAGAATTAGAGAAATCCATACTTTTGATGAGATGTAATGATATTATGTCTGCATTTTTATTAAAATCAGAAATTCTAAATGCATAGTGCAAACATTAACTGAAGAAAAGGAATCATATCATTTTTTATTAATAGTATAAGCTAGCCTGTAGGGTCATATGGACCATGAATTGGAAACCAAAGTTCTGTGTCAGAGTGATCTCAGAAGTGTGACTTACTGGGAATGAACACATGGGCATGGAGTCAGGCAAACCTAGGCTTGAATTCTGAGCCACTCAGTAACTGCAAGACCTTAGGCGAATCACTTAACCTCTCACAGCCTGTTTCCCTTTTTCAACCCTTTTTCAAAATAAAAGAGTAGTACCTACATTGTTGGATTATTGTGAGCATTAAGTGAAAATATGTATGGAAAGAATGAAGTGTTCAGCAGTAAACAAATATTTCTTTCTTTCCTCTGCTTCCTTTCTTTTCTTCCCTTACTCCTTTCCTCATTTATCCCTTCTTACTTCTCTACCTTGTTCCTTTTATCCTTTCTTTTTTCTTTTGTCATGGCATTTGTTTTTTTCTAACTGGCTCTGAAGAAATTGTATAAAAGTTTCCTTTTAAAGGATCTACACAAAATGATTGGTGTTGGAAAAGACTCTTGAGAGTCCCTTAGTCTGAAAGGAGATCAGGTCAGTCAGTCCTAAAGGAAGCAGTCCTGAATATTCTTTGGAAAGACTGATGCTGAAGCTGAAGCTCTAATACTTTGGCCACCTGATGCAAAGTACTGATTCACTGGAAAAGACCCTGATGCTGGGAAAGACTGAAGGCAGGAGGAGAAGGAGACAACAGAGAATGAGATGATTGGATGGCATCACCGACTTGATGGCCATGAGTTTGAGCAAGCTCCAGGAATTGGTGATGGACAGGGAAGCCTGGCATGCTGCAGTCCTTTGGGTGGCAAAGAGTCAAACATGACTGAGCAACTGAACTGAACTGAACTGAACACCTGAAGAATCCATTTCTGAACACAGTAAATCACAAGAATGTGATCACAACATTCAAGCTGGCTCATTTTGTATCCAAAACTTTTCTCATCATCTTCTGCCACCACTTTTTTCCCCCTTAAGTATAGCTGAGCTTTGATAATTCAAATCAAGTCTCATGTAAAAACACGTTCTTCAAGGTTGTATTGTTACAAATATTGGGTTTCCCAACCACTCCCTATCAATTCTTGCTTTTTTATCTTAAATTATATTTTGATGATTGGTTTTTGGAAGACAAAGCATTATTTGCAGAATTATACCTGATTTGATATTTGAATACTTGACAGTTCTCTTGAGTAAGAGTTGTGAACCTGGAAAATATCTGAAATTTCTACTTTATATGCACGTGATGGTAGCAAAATGTTAATGGAAAAATGTTTGCTTCAGAGTTTCTCACATTCACTGTGTTGTGGTAAATATGATTTATCATGAACTCACATTGTTACTGGAGCTGTGCCTACAGAAACTGCCCTGGTAATGTGTTTGCATGGTACTTAATTAAGTGTATGTTGCAACTTGTTCCGAACTATTATACATTCCAGTCTGAACAATGTGCAATAGCTAAACATAAAATTAAGACCTGTTTTGCATTATGTATGTCGCATTTCCCCGATTTCAAGAGTAGTTGTGACTCTCAAATTATAAAACAATAAAAAAAGTCAACATAAAACACAAGTGTCAAAGGTGCCTGGGAAATACTAGAAAAAATGAACAGGTGAGATTTGTTAGTTAATTTGACTACTACTGGGTTACCTGGGAAGTCAGAGTCTCTTCTAGTCAAGCTATAGCAAAGAGATCTTTCTTATCAAAGAGTTAATGCCATGCCCTGAGGTATGAGCTGTGGCAGTTAGGAAGTACCCTCACTTGTCCAGACCACTCTAATTTATTACAAGGAAGCTATAGAGAACAAACATCACGAAGTAACAACTACCTCCTGGAAACTAACGTTCTAGAAATGGAGCTAAGCACAGATGAAATATAAGGACCAAGTGGAGCGGAAGAGTAATAAGCAAAGTGATAGAAAATAAGGGGAAAATCATGAGGGCATTTGACTATTCGGATGACTTGGATATTTACTTTGAATTTTATATTGTTTGAGAGTTGTGAGAAGGGAACAACATGCTCTGATTCCTGGGTTTTTTTTTTTTTTAATTTTCTTTACTTTATTGTGTTGGTTTTGCCATACAGTAACATGAAACTGCCATGGATCTACACATGCTCCCCCTCCAGAACCCCCCTCCCTCCCCTCTCCCGACTCCCTCCCCCTGGGACAATGACACTGAAACATGTTAATTACCATATGTGAAATCAATCGCCAGCCCAGTGTTGATGCTCCGGGCTGGTGCACCGGGATGTCCCAGGGGGAGGGAGTCGGGAGAGGGGAGGGAGGGGGGTTCTGGAGGGGGAGCATGTGTAGATCCATGGCGGTTTCATGTTACTGGTTTTAAGACATTATTCTGGCTTGTTTGTTGAGAATACACTACAGTGAAGACAAGGGCAGAAGACAGGAAATCAATTTGCAAGGTGTAATTTTATAGGCAAGAAATTATGATAGCTTGGGTAAGAAGATGTGGTGAGAATATGTCACATGCTTCCCTGGTGGCTCAGCTGGTAAAGAATCTGCCTGCAATGCAGGATACTTGGGTTCAATCCCTGGGTTAGGAAGATCCCCTGGGGAAGGGAAAAGCGTCAATCCCTGGGTTGGGAAGATCCCCTGGAGAAGGGAAAGGCTACCCACTCCAGTATTCTGGCCTGGAGAATTCCATGGACTGTAGAGTCCATGGGGTTGCAAAGAGTCAGACACAACTGAATGAATTTCACTTTCAATTTCCAGACATATTTTTAAAAGGATGGAGAGCAGTAGAATAATAAAGACCTTATATTACAAGCCCCTAAAAGGCTAATACCAGTATGTGCATGCGTGCTGTAACACTTCAGTCATGTCCGATTCTTTGTGACTTTATGGACTGTAGCTCACCAGGCTTATCTGTCCATGGGATTCTCCAGGCAAGAATACTTGAATGGGTTGCCATGCCCTTCTCCAGGGGATCTTCCTGATCCGGGAATAGGACCCACATCTGTTATGTCTCCTGCATTGACACATGGGTTCTTTACTACTAGTGCCACCTAGGAAGTCCAGTACCAATATAGCTAACTGGGTTTATATCACCCACAACTCAGAATCACAAGATAATAAATGCTTATGGGAATTAGGAAGATAATGACATATTTTTATTTTGAAATCACTATCCTGTCAAGTCTCCCACCCTTTTCTGATTTTTCTTAGATGAAAATATACTCATGCTGGTTTCATATCATTTATCAGATCAAATAGATCAAAGAGTCTATCATTACTTGGCCAATTGGATTACAATTAATTAGACCTGTTCTGTCTTGATGATCAAATAAGACTTGGTTTGTGTAATAATTTCTTAGAATTTTTAAGTCAAAGGTGTTTTGAAGGTCATCAAGTTTAGAGATTCCCAACCTTTTTGAATATAAAGACCCTTTTTAATATTGCAAAATGTGGTGTCTCTCCCAAGATAATGGTGGCACTTTTAATAGTTGTTGATTAAGGAAATATATAACAAAAAGCTACAATGGATTCAATACTGGTTTTGAGTGAATTTGTATTTTATTAATTTCAACAGCATTTTTTCATACACATATTGCATTACAAGTTAGTTATGTACTATACAAACTATTCAATGGACATATAAATTCATGTACTCCTCTCCCACTCCTACCCCAAGGAATCCTTGGTTCACAGGTTTGAATCACTAAGATTCAATTCTTTCTACATTCCATGGCCAGTTTTGCAAGTGAAAAAAATTTACATTCAAAGAAGATAAATGATTTGAGGGAGTTAGCATCAGTACTGGGACAGGAAAGCAGAGCTATAGGGAAAAGGACACAATTTTATACTTGTTCAGAGAACCTATTTTTAAGGACAGTTCTCAGGCTAGTCCCTTATTCTCTTTGAGTCTCAATTTCTTTATTCACAAAGAGAAGATAAGACAAAGCTTAGAGAATTGTACTGAGGATTAAAAGAGATAATGGGCATGTTTTCTTTTTCATTGTCATGTAGTATACAATGGAATTATTTTACCATTACTAGAACCAGACTCCCAATTGAGTCCTTATGAATTATTAGAATCTATTTTATGATAATACCTGGTCATATTATTGTGATGATTCTGATGCTGAAATCAAGTAAAATAAACTTCAATTTGCTCAACACTACAAAATAGCTCAAACCACTATTGAAAATGAAGAAGACTGAATGAGTGTCATCATATGGACATTATCTCAGTTAATGACCAATATTTATATTTCCTTGTTTTCTTGCCTTGATGTGTCTGTTTATGAATTCAAGAAGACTCAGTTGGATTCATTCCAGGGTCACAAGGATTGTTCAACATACACAAATCAATCAATGTGATACACATCAAAGAAGACAAAAACCACACAATCATCTCAATAGATGCAGAAAAAACATTTGATATAAGTCAACATCCTTGCCATATGACCCAGCAATCCCACTGCTGGGCATATACACCGAGGAAACCAGAATTGAAAGAGCCATGTGCACCCCAATGTTCATCGCTGCTTTGTTTACAATAGGCAGGACATGGAAGCAACCTAGATGCCCATCAACTGACGAATGGATAAGAAAGCTGTGGTACATATACACAATGGAATATTACTCAGCATTTAAAAAAATTCATTTGAATCAGTTCTACTCAGATAGACGAAACTGGAGCCCATTATCCAGAGTGAAGTAAGCCAGAAGCAGAAACAACAATACAGTATATTAACACATATATATGGAATTTAGAAAGACGGTAAAGAGAACCCAGCATGCAAGACAGCAAAAGAAATGCAGATGTATAGAAGAGACTCGTGGACTCTGTGGATGAGGGTAAGGGTGGGATGATATGGGAGAATGGCATTGAAACATGTTAATTATCATATGTCTAATCAATCGCCAGCCCAGGATTGAGGCTCAGGGCTGGTGCAATGAGATTTCGCGGGGGGAGGGAAGACGGAAGGGGGTTCTGGAGGGGGAGCATATGTAAACCCATGGTGATATCATGTCATTGTATGGCAAAACTAATAAAAAAAAAGTCAACATCCTTTCATGAAAACACGCTTACCCAAAGTGGGTATAGAGGCAACACAACTCAATATAATAAAAGCTATTATGACAAAACCACAGACAGCATAATATTCAATCATGAAATGTTGAAAGCTTTCCTGCTAAAATCTGGAAAAAGACAAGAGTCTTATCACTCTCACCACTTCCATTCAAGACAGTATTGGAAATCCTAGCCATAGCAATCAGACAAGGAAAAGACATAAAGAAGACATGCAGATGGCCAATAGGCACATGAAAAGATGTTCAACATCACTACTTATTAGAGAAATGCAAATCAGAACTATGAGATATCACCTCACACTGGTCATAATGGCCATTATTAAAAAGTCTTCAAATAAGACTTCCCCAGTGGTCCAGTGGTTAAAACTCCATACTTCCACAGCCAAGGGGGCAGGATGGTGGTGTAGTTTCAATCCCTAGTAGGAGAACTAAAATCCCATATGTTGCATGGTGTGGCCCAAAAACCAAAACAAAATAAAAGTCTACAAGTAACACATGCTGGACATGGTATGGAGAAAAGGGAACCCTGCTACACTGCTGGTGGGAATGTAAATTGGAAGAGCCACTATGGAAAACAGTAGGGAGGTTCCTTAAGAACTGAAAATATACTTGCCAGGTGTACATGTGTGTGTGTTGCTCATTTGTGTCTGACTCTTTCGACCTCATGGACTGTAGCCCATCAGACTCCTCTGTCCAGCAATCCCACTTCTGGACATATATTTGAATGTAAATATAATTTGAAAAGATACCTGCACCCACTATGTTCATCACAGTGCTGTTTACATTAGCCAAGACATGGAAGCAACGTAAATATCTATCGGCTGATGAACAGATAAAGAAGTGTGGATATATATATATAGAGAGAGAGAGACTTTAATATCAAAGACAGTGGTGGTTAAAGGGAATTACCTAAAACCCAGTATTGAGGCACTTCTATCAAGAAATAATTTAAGTTAGAAGCAACTTTAAGTAGGTTCTTTGCCTGTGATGATATTATGGCATGATATTATGTCAGTAGTCATTGCTACTAGTTAGAATATATAAGCCAAATCTGGAAAAGGGCATGGAAACCCACTCCAGTATTCTTGACAGAAAAATCCCATGGACAGAGTAGCCTGGTGAGCTATAATCCATGGGGTTGCAAAGAGTCGGATACAACTGAAGCTGCTGAGCACAGCATGAGCCAAATCACCTTTGCTTTTTCCTAAAGTGAATTTAAAGTAATATTCCTATAATCAAGAGCAAACAATATGAAATCTAGACTTTTTTAGTCATACTCTCAAATCACACATGTCACATTAGACAGTGCAGAGATTTTGAATATGTGAATATGAAATCTAACAAAAGTCCATATAGTCAAAGCTGTGGCTTTTCCAGGAGTCATGCACTACTGGATGTGAGAGTTGGACCATAAAGAAACTGATGCTTTTGAACTGTGATACTGGAGAAGACTCTTGAGAGTCCCTTGCACATCAAGGAGATCAAAGCAGTCAATCCTAAAGGAAACCAACCCTGAATATTCATTGGAAGTACTGAACCTGAAGCTCCAGTACTTTAGCCACCTGATGCAATAAGCCAACTCATTGGAAAAGACCCTGATGGTGCGAAAGATCGACTGCAGGAGAATGGGGTGACAGAGGATGAGATGGTTGGATGGCATCATTGCCTCAATGGACATGAGGTTGAGCAAACTCTGGGAGATAGTGAAGGACAGGGAGGCCTGATGTGCTGCAGTTGATGGGGTCACAAAGAGTTGGACATGACTGAGTAACTAAACAACAACAATGACTTCCTGTTAAATGTGCATATTGGAAATAGGTAGAGTGGGAAATAATGTCCAAATCATTTAAAATAATTCCCCAGGTACATATACAGCCTGTGATGCACACACTTATGAATGACTTTGTAGCAGATGAATTAAATCATTAGATGTCATCATACCAGACAAAAGCTATTTCTCTAGACTATGGATAAGAATTTTGAAGCTTGAGTGGGAGCAGGTGGGGAGAAGTTTGGAGAATACGGTGAGTCAGTACTACTGACTTCCTAAAGAAGTTATACAACACAAGTTTTTTGGTTGCTCATAGTTTGACTGCTTCTATAACTTCCTTCCTAGTCAAAGAGGAGGACTGTACAGGTACTTTTCAGATTTTACCTAAATTGAAGTTTGAGTATGAAGAACCAAATTCTTTGGAATATGTGTTCCTAAGAGAAAGGAATCTTGCTCCAAGCATGCCTCAACATTAACTATTTAGCAATCAACACTTTGATGTCAATTTCATATTTCCCACACAACTATATATTTGAAAATAAGAAAATTCCTTGGGCTACTGTAGAGAGAGAGAGAGAATATTTATAGCAATTTCCCCCAAAATTAATCTCAACAACAGTGGGTAATTCTAAAGTGATATGATTTTTTTATCTCTCCATATTTCCTGATAAATACTGCAAAGTACCCATAGTACATGGTGTTGAAAATGTCATTGGTAGAGTGCGATTTCTTTAGTTTAAAGTTTATTCTCTTTAAAATGTAAATTCCATGGGAGGAAGTTGCACTTTAAATTGTTAATTGTCATTTATACTTTGATATTTTAGTTTCTGGAGCCTGGGGTGGGGGGATGTTGCTATCTAGAATAAAAAATGCAAAAAAAGATAGAGATCTTCCTTCATAATTTTACTTTGAAATACATTGCAATTTGGAATATTTTCTCTTTGCAGGTGTTATAGACCCATAATTACATATCCATCTCATAAGGCTATCATGGGAATAAGAGATAATCCATGTAAAGCACCAAGCACAGTACTTGGCAAAGAGTAAATTCTCAGTTAGCAATAAAAATTCCTTAGCCATTTACCAACCAATAGCAACTGAGAATCAGCAGACTGTGCCTAATGGAGTTGAGAGGAAGGGAAAAATAATATCATATGCATTCATAACATATTTTCCCCAAAGATCTTTAAAACACTTTCATTTTAATTAGCAAGGCATCAATGTGAGGTAAGTAAGAGGGGTTTCACTTTCAAGTTACAAAAAGTAACTAAGCAATTTATTCAAGGTTATAGAATAAATCACTGGCAAAGTCTGAAGGTCTTATAACTCTTGTTCATATGTCCTATTATCTATGCTAAACTGCTTTACAGAGGCCCAAATTCTGGAGGTATATGGACTCCTATATATTGTCAATTTTATGAAAATAAACTAGGCCTTATGATGTAATCATGCAAATGATTTCATTCACTGTAAGTATAAAATTGATAGCATCAATAAATATAAAGGTTTAATAGTTAAATCTAAGAAACAGAATTTTAAAAGGCAAAAATAAGCATAACACATTAACACTATCTCTAATGTGATGCAATCAATACTGAGGGGGGATGCTGTGTAGGAAAGGAAAATGGGTGTCAGTGTATTGGTTACCTGTGACTGTCAATATAAATGAATTATTTTCTAGAAATAGTTATTTTATTTTTTCAAATATTTTATGCTTAAACAATTGTGGACTGATTGAGCGGAGTAACCTCAGAAACATGATTTCACATTTTCCACCCACAATTTGTTTTTAACCATTAAGTAATTGGGCATCATGCCAAATTACAATACTACCATACTACAGTAACATTAAGTGATCGCAGAGTTGGAAAGGTCACAAAGACCAGTCATGAGATGGAGATGGTGTTTTTCAGAGCTATTTGTTTATGTTGAAAAGTTTGTTTTTTCATTTTTAGTTAGAGGAACACACAATATTACAGTGGAAATTTTTATTAATAGTAATGCTTTCAAAAGGTCAACTGTTCTTAATATAGCCTCTAGTGTTCACATATGAACTTTGCATTAACCAGTTTTTACTAGGGCTGGAATTATAGTATCAAATTTGGTAGTTGATTAATGGTCCAAGACACATGACAAGTACCACTTCTGCTAAAAGTGTATTTACTAAACAAAGGGTCACTCCTTGTACTAGAGTCCTTTCTACACAAGAAAGCCCAATGTATCAATGTATTGGTTCATATCTTTTGCCATTTCTCCAAATTACCGACACATTGAGATCTACTCTAAGTCCAGTGTTTACCAAATGATGCATATTCCAAACATATTCAAAATACATTATAAACTGTTATACTTTTAAATTTCAGTTTACCATTGTCTTCTTTCTCTAAGACACCTTTTTTGAGATAACAAAGCAATAATTCTAGTCAAAAGTAGATGCAGAGTACATCATGAGAAATGCTGGGCTGGAAGAAGCACAAGCTGGAATCAAGATTGCTGGGAGAAATATCAATAACCTCAGATATGTACATGACACAGCTCTTATGGCAGAAAGTGAAGAGGAACTAAATCTTGATGAAAGTGAAAGAGGAGAGTGAAAAAGTTGGCTTAAGGCTCAACATTAAGAAAACTAAGATCATGACATCTGATCCCATCACTTCATGGGAAATAGATTGGGAAACAGTGTCAGACTTTATTTTTGGGGGCTCCAAAATCACTGCAGATAGTGATTGCAGCCATGAAATCAAAAGACACCTACTCCTTAGAAGGAAAGTTATGGCCAACCTGGATAGCATATTGAAAAGCAGAGACATTACTTTGCCAACAAAAGTTCGTCTAGTCAAGGCTATGGTTTTTCCAGTAGTCATGTATGGTTATGAGAGTTAGACAGTGAAAAAGGCTGAGCGCCATAGAATTAATGCTTTTGAACTGTGGCGTTGGAGAAGACTCTTGAGAGTCCCTTGGACTGCAAGGAGATCCAACCAGTCTATCCTAAAGGAGATCAGTCCTGGGTGTTCATTGGAAGGACTGATGTTGAAGCTGAAACTCCAATACTTTGGCCACCTGATGCAAAGAGTTGACTCATTGGAAAAGACCCTGATAGTGGAAGGATTTGGGGCAGGAGGAGAAGGGGTAGACAGAGGATGAGATGGTTGGATGGCATCACCGACTCGATGGACATGGGTTTGGGTGGACTCTGGGAGTTGATGATAGACAGGGAGGCCTGGCGTGCTGTGGTTCATGGGGTCGCAAAGAGTCGGACACGACTGAGCGACGGAACTGAAAGGATTTACGTATTTTTGTTATATTTTTGCTTACTCAGTGAGGGTTGTATCACTTAAAAATGAGTATATGGATTATATATACAAAGAGATATTTTGCATACATATATTTCAAAAAAGGAGGCACAATTAAACTTCTGCTTCAAATCAATCCTATGTTATCCAGATATTTAGATAAAGAAACTGCTTTAACAAATTGCCTAAAATTTGTTACTACAGTGAAAAGCTAGTTCAAGGGGAAAAAAACACCTCTTTCAATTAGTTACATTATTTTCCATATGCCTATTGCATATTCACATCATTCTGTCACTACCTTTTGTTTTCAGGAGGAGTTTAGGGCAACATAATAATAAAATAGTATTATTCCATCAAGTTCCAGATTTCAAAATACAATAAAGCCATACATTATTTGAGGTATGCATTGATTCATATAGAGGTTAAAATGAAATTTATTTATGAAGAAAGGATCTACTTGGGAGAATAGAAAAATACAAATGATCAAATTCATTATGTCAATTTTCAAGAAATCATCTGCTTACTTCCAACTTAAAATACTTGTCTCTCCCTCCCCTATTTCTCCAGTACTTTATATTTATTTCAACTATCACTTTTATTTGGTTATCTTATGAAGACTGTTCTCATAGATGTCTCCCTAGTAGATTATAAACTCTTTGTCAGTAGGGAATAGTATCTTATTTTTTACTATTTTATATTTTTAGTTAAAATGTATTAACTGTTTACAATGTGCTAGGCATTGTTGTAAATGTTTTCACATTTACCATTGCATTTTTAAGCTTCACAAGAATCTATCCAGTGGATATTATCAAGAGTTGATTCTTGAGATAGGGAAATTGAAGCTTGAAAAAGTTAAATGAATAGCTGGTTTGAAGCCTCAGCACTTTGGCCCAAGTGCCACACCAGGCTTTGTAGCCACTTTTAATTGTTTGGGTTCTGCTTGGGAGGCAAGGGTGAACCGGAAGAAAGGACCACTTATTAGATCTAAATAAGAGCGATGCAAGAGTACCATATGGGTCTTGTGTAGCCATAAAGTAGTTTATCCCCATTAAACAGGTATTTAGTCATCTTAATTCACTTGCAAACCCCTCAGGTAGAGGTAACAAGAATAAGTCATTTTCGGGGATAGACCAAGCCTTAAGATTAAAGTGCTTCAGAAGGCCAACAGAAACGTAGAGTCTCTGAATTTGGGAGATAGCAGGGACTTTACAATACCTTGTAACCTCAAGCATGCAAACAGACAAGTTTTCAACAAAGTTACTAGAAAGAGGTTCTCCAATATTCAGTTTTATTTTTAAAATATTAGATTTTATAATGTATTTATATCTTGGGTTGTGCTTTATCATTAATTACTTCTGTTAGGTAGTTAGAATAGGCAACAGGAGTCCAGAATGACGGTGGCTAAAAGACAAGGGAAAAACCTGTGAATATAGAACAAAGGAAAGTCTGAGGACCAGAATGAGGACCTTGGGTAGAACAAACAACACTCCTGGCTAGCCTAATTTACATAGGGCGGCCCAGGGAGAGAGAAAAAAAAAACATATAAAAAGAGGCTCCAAAGGGCTGGGGGCCTCTCCCCCACTGGCGTGCTCTCTGTCTCTCTCTGTCTCGGTCTAGGTCTCTGTCTCTCTCGCTCTCCCGCGTGTGCGCATGCTCATTCTCTCTCTCTCTCTCTCTCTCTCTCTCTCTCTCTCTCTCTCTCTCT
>ML663483.1:1278762-1290670 GCA_007570785.1 Antilocapra americana | reverse complement strand
TCTCTCTCTCTCTCTCTCTCTCTCTCTCTCTCTCTCTCTCTCTCTCTCCCCCCTCTTCTGGTATTTTCGGTCGGCATGCCCTCACACCTTGAGGATATATTTTCCTTTATTTTCTAAATAAAACTGATTTATCCAAGAACTATAACACAGACTGTCCAAGAGCTGTGACACACCAAGGGCTTTAATGTTCATTGCTTCAAATCTTTGCTGTGACCAGACAGAACTGAAGAGATTACACTCCCCTGACATCTATGGTGCAGAGTCAGATTTAACCTGGCTGAAACAACCTTGTGCAGCCCCACAAGGAGGAGGCCAGGCACACAGCAGGAGCCCAACTCTGAGACCGCTCCTGCAATAGAAGCAGAACTCGGGGTGGGGGGGGACCCAGCACAGGGGAAGTGACAAGAAGCCCATTTTGCTGGAAACCAGGACAGTGAAAAACAAACTCAGCAGAAACCTCACGCAGCTCAGTCTCAGATTCGAGAAGACTTCCGGTTAAGGCAAGAGGTCTTCGCTCCTGTGGCTGGAAGGACACATGCCTAACGAAATCTTAATTCCTTTACAATCTCTCATTTCTTGTTTTCTCGAACTCTCTGTGAACAGGCATGCAGCAGTGGGCACAACTGAGGGACTTTGGAGAGGCTACTCTTTGGTATGTCCCAGAGGCACTATCTGCTGAGTCGCATTAGCTGTTATCCAAGCCCATAGGGGTTCTTCTGTCCTTAATCTTCTTTGTGCCAAGGATCCAATGAAAACTGTGAGCACAAGTCAGGTATTTAGCAGATTTTCCAGCAGGCTATGAAAAGGATTCCTTGGCATGTTTTTCCCACTGCTTTTTCCTTTCTCCCCGGACTTGAGCCCGGCCAACACCCAGGATGCCTGGCTTCAGGACCTAATGAAGCTCAGGCTCTAATGTCTCATTGCAAAAATTCAGTGAGAGACACAGCAATAGGTAAGAGGTGGATTTGTTAGGATTCAGAGAGAAGTGCGCTCTACAGGGTATGGCAATTGCAGAGGGCAAGGGTTTAGGGCCATTTAGGCCATGGAATGAGGCCTGGCTAGGTTTTGTGAGCTGGGTGAATGCATATGCTAATGAATGGAAGGATCATACCAACCATTGGGGAATCGCCCACTCCTCTGTCTTTTGACAGTGCCTTGGAGCTGTCCTGCCACATCTGGGTGTGTCATTTAGCTTACAGACGGGGGATTAAGGTTTACTTGAATTTGACTTGTCATCTTGGACCCAATTGACTTTAATTGGTTTATGTTATGCCCTTGTGCTATGTCATTCTTTCAAAACTTGTGCCCTGCCCCTTTCTCTCCTGTTCCATGCTCTTTTCCTGAGCCCCGTCCAGGCTCACAATGTTGCCTCTACAATCTTCTGGAAGGACAATGAGAAAATAGCTGGCCTTTGGGAGGGAAATATTATATAATATCCAATCCCTCTAGATATTCAGGCCTTTATCTTCCATGTTTCCTACAACATGTGCAACATCAGCATCTGTCAGTGAACCCACTAGGGTGGGCAACAGGCACACAATGCCTGCTGAAGTCCATCAGCTGGCATCCCTTCAAAGGCAATTGGGCTTCTAGGGATAATGTTTGCCACTTTGGGTGTTGGCCCTGCAGGCTGTTTGGGCCCAAACCCTTACCACCCTTCTCCTAAAGTTACAAACATACCCCTGGATCAAATCTCCACTCCACTTTTATGGAAAATCTGGTCTGTTGCCTCTTAACAAATTTGTTCTTAAGACAATTACTAACTCCTACAGCCAGGACCCTGTCCCCTTGTAGGCAATATTGATCCACCCAGTCTATTATTAAAACACTTTAATGCCCCTAATAGGGCCAGATAACCCACTCCTTTGTCATTACTTCTGTTATTACCTAAAGTGGGTCTATAACAATGTTTATCAATGGAGACACCCTAACCTGCTCTTAAGGAGGACTAGGGGAAGAAATCAGTGACTTACAATCCCTTAGAGTAATAAGAGGATGAGGCTTATGACTGCTTCACTGTTTCCCAGTCTCAGGGCACAGGCTTGGGTTGCTTTACATTGGGGTATCTATTTCCATCTGTGGTGAAAAAATTGGCAATGAGTTAAAATTACAACAGATGTCCATCAACAGATGAATGGATAAGAAAGCTGTGGTACATATACACAATGGAATATTACTCAGCCATTAAAAAGAATGTATTTGAATCAGTTCTACTGAGGTGGACGAAACTGGAGCCTATTATACAGAGTGAAGTAAGCCAAAAGGAAAAACAACAATACAGTATACTAACACATATATATGCAATTTAGAAAGATGGTAACGATAACCCTATATATGAGATAGCAAAAGAGACGCAGATGTATAGAACAGTCTTTTGGACTCTATGTGAGAGGGCAAGAGTGGGATGGTATGGGAGAACGGCATTGAAACACAGAAATTATTATACATGAAATGAATCACCAGCCCAGGTTTGATGCTTGATACAGGGTGCTCAGGGCTGGTGCACAGGGATGACCCAGAGAGATGGAATCGGGAGGGAGGTGGGAGGGGGGTTCTGGAAGGGGAACACATGTATACCCATGGTGGATTCATGTCAATATATGGCAAAACCAACACTATAATGTAAAGAAAAATAAATAAATAAAAGTTTAAAAATAAATAAATAAATAAAATTACAACCCCTTAATCCTACCCAGCACTGGTCATGCTGGAGACCTTGGGGACATGCAACTCCAGTCTGGGGGTCCCAGAAGGTCAACCTGCCTTGACCTGCCTAAGGATCTGGTCCTCAAAAGGTTGCCATGCCTCAATCTGCTCGGGGACCCAATTTCTGGGAGGCAGTCATGCCTCAATCTGCCTGGTGATCTGCACCCTGACTTGGGGATGCCTGGCTCTCAGGTTGCAACTGTACTGGGTAGAATAAGCTTCAGAAAGACTCACCCCTAAGGAAGTCCACTCATGGAAATAGAAGGAAGCCTATTACTTGTGGGACTGTGCCCAGCCTCAGCACTAACTCAGGAGCCCAATGAGACCCAATTGCCTTTTTGGAAAGGCTAAAAGAGGCCCTCCAAAAGTTTATCAATCTGGAGTTAGACTCTTATGAGGAGATTTTAGAGGACAAATTCCTGTCCCAATGTGCATCAGACATCAGAATAAAGTTACAACAGCAGCAGGACCCTGCTTCCTCTCTAGATGAGATGGTCCAGACAGCCACCAATACCTTTATAACAGAACAGGAGAGAAGGCCAAGGCCCAGGAGAGGGAGAATAGTTAAGAGACAAGTTTTGCCCACATGCTGGCCTCTCTTCAGGGAAGCCCTATGGCAAATCCCGAGTCCTTGAAGGACAAGGCATGAAGCAAAAGCTTAATCTGTAGACAGGAGTGGAATTGGGCAAAAGAGTGTCCAAACCCTGACAAGTCTCTCAAATGCCATTAACTGGGACATTGGGTGGTAATCTGCCCTTGGGACCCAAGAGCCTCAAGGTCAAGCACCAAGCTTTCCCTCACGATGGTTCAACAGGACTGAAGTGCTCCAGCCAGCCCACCTGTCACAGATAATTATCATGGGGCTGGAGCCAAGGGTGCAGCTGTATGTGGCAGGTAGACCTGAGAATTTCTTGGTTTACCCAGGGGCTACCTACTCTGTCTTGATCTCTTACTCTGGAGACTTCTCCTCCAGAACCTGTACCATTTTGGGTGCTATAGGAAAAACCATTACAAAAAGATTCACGTGAGCACTTTGTTGTTAGGATGGACAAGTATTTTCCCACCAGTTTCTGGTGGTGTCTGTACTACTCATTTATTGGAAAGAGATATACTCACTAAACTCGGAACCTCCCTTGTGATGGGAAGCTTTTCAGCCCCTAGAGCCCTACAGCTTCTGGATACTACTAAAGAACCCATTACACCCTCTCCAATAGAGAGGGACCAAAACTATGGGGCCAGGGGATTCCTGGATGAATCCACCAAGCTGAACTGGTCATCACTGTCCGAGATCCCACTTGGTTTCCTAACCAGAAACAATATCCCCTCAGAAGAGAGGCTCAGGAGGGACTACAGCCTCTAATTGCTTGTGGGCTATTAGTACCCATCAATTCACCCTAAAACACCCCAATCCTCTCAGTAAAGAAAAAAGATGGAACACTGGTGAATGGTTCAAAATCTCTGGATCATAAATGCAGCTATAGTTCCCCTCCATGCCACAGTAACCAATCCCTATGTAATCTTGTAAGAAATCCCACCCAGTGCCAAATGATTTACAGTCTTGGATCTCAAAGATGCATTTTTTTGCATACCAGTGGCTAAAGAATCCCAATATCTTTTTGCCATCAAGTGGGAGGCCCCAGGAGTAAAACACCAACAGATGACTTGGACAGTATTACCTCAGAGGTTCAGAGAGAGTCCCCACCTGTTTGGACAGGCCCTTAGCTGAGATCTCCTAGATCTGGACCTGGGACTAAATGGGAAAATATTATAATAGGTAGATGACCTACTAATTTGCTCTCCAGATGAGAAAAATACACAACAACATGCAATTCAGGTTCTAAACTTTTTGGCAGAGAGAGGATATAAAGTCTCCCATGCTAAGGCACAGATGGTCGAGACAAAGGTCACTTTCCTGGGAGTTCAGATTACACACAGGTGCAAGAGGCTGTCCTCTGATGGGATACAAGGAATCCTCCAGTTGCTCTCCCCCATGACTCAAAAACAATTGCAAGCTTTCCTGGGGCTAACTGGGTACTGTAGAATCTGGATAACCAACTATGGTCTAATAGTCCAGCCCTTATATGAAAGCTTAAAGGGACGAGATGATTCAATCCGACTGATGTGGGGAACTCCTCAAAATAAGGCAGAGGCTACACTAAACAAGATTTAACTCAGGCACCTGCCTTGAGGTTGCCAGACCCAGAAAAAGGATTCCAACTTTATGTCCATGAAAGAGAGGGAATAGCCTTGGGAGTGTTAACTAAAAGGTTGGGATCTGAGCCCCAGCCTATAGCTTACTTATCCAAGAGGCTCGATCCAACCACCCAAGGCTGGCCCCCCTGCCTTCAAAATCTTGAAGCTATTGTCATTCTGCTAGCAGATGCTTTACAACTCTCCTTTTGGGGCAAACCAACTATTTTTACCAGCCACCAAGTAAAACAACTCCTTAATGGGAGAGGCCATTTATGGATGTTTGATCAAATAATCCTCAGATATCAAGTAATGCTGATGGAAAATCCAAGCCTCACTATATCCCCTTGTTAGGTTCTTAACCCAGCCACCCTCCTACCTACCCCCGAGGGCTCTCTCCCCTTTCACTCTTGTCTAGAAACCTTGGTTGGACCACTGGGCAAAACCCTGAGAGGGATTGTCGGAAGATCCTCTGACCAATCCTGAGGAAATCTGGTACACTGATGAAAGCAGCTTTGTCTTGGATGGAAAAAGAAGAGTGAGATATGCAATAGTCTCCAATTTTGAGATCATAGAGGCTAAGACTCTGCCACCAGGTACTTCAGGCCAATTAGCTTAGCTCATAGCCCTGACTTGAGCTTTAGAGCTGGGAAAAGGAAAAAGAATAGCCATTTACACTCATTCCAAGTATGCCTTTCCGATGCTACATGCTCATGCTGCTATTTGGAAAGAAAGAGGCCACTTGACCACCCGAGGGTCCCCGATCAAATAGGGTGATCAAATTCTTAGACTCTTGGAGGCAGTCCATCTGCCCACTGAGGTTTCAGTCTCCCACTGTAAAGGACACCAAAAAGGGAGCACAGAAGTAGCACGAGGGAACCAAGCAGCTGATCAGGCAGTTAAGAGAGCAGCATTACAGAACAATGACCTAATAGGGGTTGCCACCCTAGTTCCACAGACTAATTTGCCAGAAATTCCTTCATATACTGAAGGTGAGACTCTTAAAGCTAAGAGTGAGGGCTTCCAAGAAGATCATATGGGGTGGTTCCTAAAGGAGGAACTCCTTTTTCTGCCTGGGAACCTCCAATGGAAGTTGGTTAACTCCTTACATGCCACCACTCATTTAGGAGAAAAGGCCCTCCAAAGATTACTAGAAAGGTCCTTCAGAGGAACAGGCCTTCAAACAAATGTAAGGCAAGTGGTCTCCTCTTGTCCCTCCTGCCAATTAAACAACCCCCAAGGAGTTGGAAGACCCCAGCTGGCCCAGCCTGTCCAACGACGTGGGGCCTACCCAGGAGAGGACTGGCAGATGGACTTCACCCAGATGCCAGTTTCTCAAGGGTATAAATACCTATGAGTCATGATAGATATATTCACAGGATGGATTGAAGGCTTTCCCACCTGGATTGAGAAGGCTGAGGAGGTGGTAAAAAAAACTGCTCCATGAAATCATTTTGAGATTTGTTCTGCCCAGGTCATTACAAAGTGACAATGGAACATCATTTACTTCTAAGGTCACCCAAGGGGTCTCTAAAGCACTGGGCATTACTTATTATCTCCATTGTGCCTGGAGGCCTCAGTCTTCAGGAAAAGTAGAAAGAGCCAACCAATTCTTAAAATCAGTGATAAAAAAGATAACCCAAGAGGCCTCCCTGGGATGGAAGGAGGCTTTAACAATAGCTCTCCTCCGCACCTGTATTGCCCCTAAGGAACAGGTTGGTCTTAGTCCTTATGAGATGCTATATGGGAGACCTTTTGTTTATGTCAATGACCTCTTCCTAGACCCAGAGGCTCAGACCCTCCACTCTTATAGCATGGACATTGGGCAATTTCAGCAGAATATACACTCATGTGGGTGTGAACCAGGACCCAAAAGATTCTAAGGAGTCACCACGATATGCTCTAGGGACTCAAGTCCTAATTAAAGTCTGGAAAAATTGGTCCCCAAATACTCAACTCCAGCCCACATGGAAGGGCCCCTACCCTGTAATACTTTCTACCCCCACAGCAGTCAAGACACCAGGACATGACTCCTGGATTCACTACTCATGAGTCAAGCCATGGAAGAAAACAGAAGAGGATACTCAATACACCTGTGAGCCCCTGGGAGATCTCAGATACCTATTCAGAACTACAAATGAGTGCCATTCTAATGAACACCCCCAAAATCTAGCTTTGGGGGATAAGATTTCTCAGGATAGCTCTAAAGAGCCAACACAGCTTGGCAGGGGTTGTACTCCAAAACATACAGGAGATAGATCTTCTGATCCCTGAACAAGGAGGGAGTTGAGCCATCCTGGAGATTGGAATTTAGAGTTGGCTAATGCCCCTACCAGTCCTTGTTATGCCACATTGATGTTGCTTATGAATGTTCCATGTATTATCAATTGTCTAACCTGTTCTGCCTCTGCCCAGGTCAACAAGCTACAACATGCAGTGCCATTTCAACAAGGATATAATAAATTACAGCTGACAATGGAAAATATCACTCACCCTTAGATGGACACCACTATAAGGACTCAGGCCTGAGACTAGCAAGAGGGGGAGGCCCAATACCCTTTGCCATCCCAGTTCAGCAGGAAGTAGCCAGAAAGACTTTGATGTTCCTATTCCCAAAGAATTGGGCCTCCTACCTCTTGAGGGGTAATATTAAGTAGTTAGAATAGGAAAAAATAGTCCAGAATGGCGGTAGCTAAAAAACAAGGGAAAAGCCCATGAAAATAGAACAAAGGAAGGTCCAAGGACCTCAGTGAGGACCTCTGGTAAAACAAACAGCACTCCTGGCTAGCCCAATTTACAAAGGGCAGTTCCAGGGGGAGGAAAAATCATAAAAAGAGCAGCCAAAGGGCTGGAGGTCTCTCTCTCTCTGTCTCTCTGTCTCTCTCTCTCTCTCTCTCTCACTCGTGCACTCTGTCTCTGTCTCTGACTCTCTTCTTTTTGTGTGTTTTGGGTTGGCATGTTCTCACACCTTGAGAATGTATTTTCCTTTATTTTCTAAATAAAATTGATCTATCCAGAACTATAACACAGACTGAGTGCTGTATTGTGCCAAGGGCTTTAACATCCATCGCTTCAAATCTTCGTTGTGACGAGACAGAATCAAGTAGATTACATTCCCCTGACAGTTCATTTAACTTAATTGAATGAATATGTGAGAGTACTTTATAACTAGTACATATATTTTATATGTAAATCTGTGCATTTAACTTGCTTGAATATTTTGTGCTTTTAATTGGCATAATGAAGATTGCAAGAGGAGAAACTGTCTTTGTTAATTTTCTTAGTGTATTTTTCTATTATACTATAACTAAAGACCATTATAAAAGATCGTAGATTCTATTTTTGTAGGTTTTTTCTTTATATTTCTTGTGCTATCTAGTACAGTATCTGATGATTTGATTTAACTTAGGTCTTTAAATAAGACCAAATATTCAATTGTTCTACCTTACTTTTCCCATCCAGATGAATAAATCATTTTTGAAATGAAAACACTTTCCTGCTTTAGAAACTTTGTGCTTCACATTAGATGAAGAGATTCATGTCTTAATTTTTTTTTTAAGGTACGATTTTACTTTTGTCATGACAAAATGTCACTTAGGGAGAAGATAATACTTCTCTTTGATTATGATTCTTTACTCTTTTCACAATTTACAAGGTAAATGAAAATTTCTATATACACTTGCTTATGTTTAATTTATCATGAAAGCTCAGCATATTAGAAAGTGAACAGAAAATAAAGGCAATTTCTACTCAACTCCATTCACATAAATCATTAAACATGTAGGTGCTGGAAACTGACTGTTTTAGGTTTAATTCTGAGCACTACTAGTTATGAGGTGTAACTTTGGACAAATTATTCTTTTGGTGCCTCAATTTCCTCATATATAACAATAGACTGATAATAATAGTGAAAGAAAAATTGAAAGTGAAGTCTCTCAGTCGTGTCCAACTCTTTGCCACCCCATGGACTGTAGCCTACCTCTCTTCTCAGTCCATGGGATTTTCCAGGCAAGTGTACTGGAGTAGGTTGCCATTTCCTTCACCAGAGAATCTTCCCAATCCAGGGATCAAACCCAGGTCTCCCACATTGAAGGCAGACACTTTACCATCTGAGCCACCGGGGAAGTCCTGGTAATAGTAGTACCAAATGTCATAAAACTGATGTAAGAATTTGCCAAGGTATACATGTAGAACAGTGTCTGACACACAGTAACCACTTGAAAAATGTTAGCTGTTATCATTTTACCCAGGTGGACATATGTACATTGTGGAGGTGGAAGAAATTAAGATGATTAGTAGTAAAACTTGACCTCAGAATCAAAGGTCAGGTGACCACTAAGTTTTTCAGTCCTTTTCTCCCCACCTTTTCTTGGGAATCAAAACTTTGTTTATTGATTTAAATTTGAATTGCTTAATTAAAGTGAAGTTTTTATAGTAGTTAATGGAGAGATATCAGAATTATACAGCTTAATTTCATTGCTTCCATTTCTAGTTTGAGAAATACTTTGCCCAGAATAGACATTGCTGGCCACAAGTACACACCACTCTCTATCTCTCCTTTAAGAAATTATCACTAGAAAGCACATATCCCAGTATTCATATAATTGCATTAATAGATTCTTTTGTAGTAAAGCTCTTCATAACTTTCCATAGTTGCAACATGTATCTATTAATTATATAATTATCTTTTAGAAGCAATATTGATAGAATAGTGTCTTTGATATCTTTCACATAAGAAATTCAATGCATGAAATTATTCATAGCTAACTGAATCTTGTCAGTTACTTGTCTGGATCTCAGTTTCTCCATTTGTAAAATGAGGAAATTTAAACTAGACTAGACTCTATTTTTTCAACTTGCAAACTTCTAAATTTAATTCATACATTCACTAATATGTATTTCAGAGCCTTCTACATGAAAAGCATTGGTCTGGCTGCTATAGATATATTTTTTCATGATTTCCTGTCAATATTTTTTTTTACAACAGTGGGAATTGGGCTTCTTTAGCAAATCTCAGTATAAAAGCCATCATTAAATTTTGTCAAAACATTTTCTGAAATTAAACTAAAAAACTCTACTCTTTCTCTCTCCTCACCAGGCATTCAACACAAGTTTATATTTATACAAAGGGAAACATTTACCAACTCCTATCAGACTGTTTTCTGAGATCATGCTGTTATTCTTTTAAAGTATTCTAAAGAAGATAACTGATCATTTCTCAGCTGGTGATATTTTGCTCCTTTTTGAAGAACCAAATTCTTCATTCTGTTTTATATCATTCACCAATTTTTTCTAAAGACTGAATTTTTTGTTCCTATATGCTTCTACCATCAAGTTCTAATTGTTAATGGTGCCCTCAAATCAGATAGCTGAAGGGCTAATTTGAGGGCGTTGCTCCCCTGTTACTTTATCAGTTACTGCTGGCTTAACCTTCCCTTAGCCAAACCCTTGATTGTAGAAAGATAGGGAGGAAGGAGAGAGAGAGAAGAAAGTAAAGAGGAGGGAGAAAGAGAAATCTTATCATTCAGATTAAAGTGCCAAAGTGTTTGTGGAGTGTGTGTGTGTGTGAGTGTGTGTGTGTGTGTGTGTGTGTGTGTGTGTGTGTGTGTGTGTGTGTTAGTAGGGTATAAATCTGAAGTGATACTGAGATGGTAGCAGGCAGGAGGGCCAGGAGTCTCCAAACGGAGGAAATAGGCTGCAAATGTCAGACATTTTTTACCTCTCTCTTAAGCTGCAGGAGGAAACAAACTAGTTTTATATTTTTTCCCCTTCTTCATACAAATATAAAAAGAGGTTTCTCTTAAAATTTTGTGTCACCATAAAGACACCTGGGTTCCACCTGAACTTAACTTTTCTCAAACCTTGAGTTAACCAATGCATTTTTCTTATGGAAATGTTTATCTTAAGCTATGTTAATGAACTATATATTTACCCTAGACTCTGTCTTCAAGTTAGTTCTCCTCAGAACCAACTTAACCAACCAATATGTTATATACATACATTGTTCTCCTAATCTATGTTAATGAAACTATTATTTGTATGGAAATCTGCCTTTTTTCAAGATTCAGGTCAATTGTTTTATGGCCTGGGATGACTCACCTGGTGACAATGTTATCTCAAAATGCATGTTTTGCAGTTTTTTAAGGAACCTCCACACTGTTTTCCATAGTAGCTGTACTAGTTTGCAATCCCACCAACAGTGTAAGAGAGTTCCCTTTTCTCCACATCCTCTCCAGCATTTATTACTTGTAGATTTTTGGATTGCAGCCATTCTAACTGGTGTAAAGTGATATCTCATTGTGGTTTTGATTTGCATTTCTCTGATAATGAGTGATGTTGAGCATCTTTTCATGTGTTTGTTAGCCATTTTTACGTCTTCTTTGGAGAAATGTCTGTTAAGTTCTTTGGCCCACTTTTTGATTGGGTTGTTTATTTTTCTAGAATGGAGCTGCAGGAGTTGCTTGTATATTTTTGAGATTAATTGTTTGTCCGTTGCTTCATTGGCTATTATTTTCTCCCATTCTGAAGGCTGTCTTTTCACCTTGCTTATAGTTTCCTTTGTTGTGCAGAAGCTTTTAATTTTAATTAGGTCCCATTGCAAATAGACCTGCCATATGACCCAGCAATCCCACTGCTGGGCATATACACCGAGGATACCAGAAGTGAAAGAGACACGTGTACCCCAATGTTCATCGCTGCTTTGTTTACAATAGCCAGGACATGGAAGCAACCTAGATGCCCTTCAACTGACGAATGGATAAGAAAGCTGTGGTACATATACACAATGGAATATTATTCAGCATTAAAAAAAATTCATTTGAATCAGTTCTACTCAGGTGGACGGAACTGGAGCCCATTATCCAGAGTGAAGTAAGCCAGAACGGAAAACAACAATACAGTATACTAACGCATATATATGGAATTTAGAAAGATGGTAACGAGAACCCAGCATGCGAGACAGCAAAAGGAACGCAGATGTATAGAAGAGACTCATGGACTCTGTGGATGAGGG
>ML663483.1:1237723-1278662 GCA_007570785.1 Antilocapra americana | reverse complement strand
TGCCGTGGGGGCTGGGCAGCGACAGAGCCGGCCGGTGTGCTTGCGGGAGGGGGAGCATATGTAAACCCATGACGATATCCTGTCATCATATGGCAAAACTAATAAAAAAAAATGCATGTTTTGGGTGAGGGACCTGGGGCCATTCTCTGAGTTTTGAGACACACATTTCCTTTCTTTAATTAGCAGACTGTTAGTAGCTAAAGACTAACAGGTGGGGGCATTCTTTCTGCCCCCTTCTGATATATATGTCAGAAGTTTTCTCTGTCTCTTTTATACTTTAATAAAATGTTATTACACAAAAGCTCTGAGCAATCAAGCCTCATCACTGGATCTGGATTGAATTTTTCTCTTCCAGAGGCCAAGAATCCCAACATCTTTCCTGGTTCAGCAATAATCTTTCAATACCAGCCTAGTGGTTGCTGGAAGAAGAGGTTAGACATGGTTTTTAGGCAAAAAACTAAAAAATAGGTTTGCCTTCATATCCACATCTAGAATGCCAAAGGATTTATGTAAGTCAAAACTGTGTGGAAATTTTACTTACCTAGAATTATATTGCAAAAAAAAGAATTATATTGCAATGCTGTATTTTATATGTCAAATAGAGCAATATCCCTTAGACTATCCTTTGCCTCACTACGCATTCTCAGAACAGAAACACTTGCTAATGCTTTATAAAACATGGTGGTAAATAAAGCCCTATTCATTTGATGTTTCAAGAAGAATTAGAGCAATTCAAGCTCTTAAAAAATAAGTAATAGTTAGATCAGAGCCTATCAAATCCAGAAGGGGCCTTGGAGATAATCTATTTCAATCCTGTCATTTTATAGATGTAGACCAACAGAAATTAAGTGAGTTGCCCAAATTCACCCAGCTGATTAGTGGCAATGCCGGGAATTTAACCCAGAATTCATGACTCTTATTTAGTGTTCTTCATTCCACAATTCATTATTTCATAGTTATTCAATTTTAAAATTTGAAGTTTCTCCCCAAGTTTATTTTCCTGGATTTTTTCATTTCCCCTTTCTATGTCCATCTTTATGAAAGCTGCACAAAAAGTTATTTCACATTAACTCCTCAGTGCTCTCTGTGTCAGTGGAGTTTTCATATTTTAAATTGATTGATGTCAATACAGTTTGAGTGTCTAGGGAAATGTCTTTGTGTAACTATGGAAGAAGATGTTATTATAATAATTTGTGGAAAGACAGCAACTTGATTACTTGTTCATGCTATTAAACTTTTCATCAAAGTTCTCATAATGAAAAAAAATTGTTCTTGTCTGATTTAGAGATAAGACTGGTTCCAACTAAAGTCATTCTATTCCAACAACTCCTCCAAACAACCACTTCAAAACATAAGCTGTATCTTTTTTTTCAAGCTTGCCTAAGTATTTAACCTTATTTTAAAATTACTTGAAGAATGTAAAGGCCAAATTAACTGCATTCACCCATAATATAAAGGTAAATTATGAATTAAAATGTAAAATAATTCGTATGAAAACTTGTGTCTCCTAAAATGTCCTCACAATAACCACAGGCCCTTCCAAGAGGGTCTCATTTTATCGCAAAAGGAATTCCACTGATAGCATCTAATTCCCTCCCTGGAGATTTCAAACAGTTCAGAACAAGATTTCCTAAAGGTAAGTAAATGAAGTAGCAGATGTTTTATTACTGAACAAGGAGGTGTTTTGTGAGGACAAATAATAATTTTGTGACAATAAAGCCATTCATGCAGCTTTCACTCCAGGCATTCACAGTTACAGAAACTCTGTAGCAGAAAGAGTCAAGCTTTAGGGTTGAAATTACCCAGGCTAAGGCTGGCTGATGCTGACATTTAATGAGTATCATTCATATAAAAATATAGTACATATTTTTTTATCAGGGAGATAGTACATGGAACAATATTTTATTTTCCAATAAAAGCACCTATAGATACTTCATTAGATACATCCTGTAGAATAACTCATATTTAAAGACTGAATGCATTTGTGTCAGATGCTTCCCCTGTCCTCTCTCCTCTCTGACTCTTCCCTATAGCCATTCTGTAGCTATTTGACAATCAACATGGCTGAAAGTAGAAATGCTTGGGTGACCAAGACAAATGAGAGAGCCTTTCTTATCAACCACTTAAAAATTTGTTTCATGGAGTATTAAACAATGGCATCAAGACTATTAAAAATGATCTGGTTAATATCTAATAAATCAGCTTCTCTGATTCAATCAACTTTACTCACACTCTGGCTCTTATGTATTCCACATAGCTAACTGGGTTGGGGAACCCTATAAAGGAGTACTTATTGCATGAATGCTGGTCCCCTCGCTTGAAACACTTTCTTTGTATTCTGTATTTATAGACATTTTGTTTCATTAGCATTTTCATCTTAAGGTTTGTCCATCAGCAGACAAATGGATAAGGCAGCTGTGGTACATATACTCAATGCAATATTACTCAGCCATAAAAAATACATTTGAATCAGTTATAATGAGGTGGATGAAACTGGAGCCTATTATACAGAGTGAAGTAAGCCAGAAGGAAAAACAACAATACAGCATACTAATGCATATATATGGAATTTAGAAAAATGGTAACAATAACCTTGTATGCAAGACAGCAAAAGAGACACAGATGTATAGAACAGTCTTTTGGACTCTGGGAGAGGGTGAGGCCAGGATGATATGGGAGAATGGCATTGAAACATGTAAATTATCATATGTGAAATAAATCGCCAGCCCAGGTTCTATGCATGATACAGGGTACTCGGGACTGGTGCACCAGGATGACCGAGAGGGATGGAATCGGGAGGGAGGCAGGAGGGGGTTTCTGGAAGGGGAACACATGTACACCCATGGTGGATTCATCCCAGTGTATGGCAAAACCAACACAATATTGTAAAGTAAAACGTCTTTATTGAATTTGTTACAATAAAAATAAATAAATAAACAAAATAAAATAAAATAATAAAACGGCAAAAAAAGTACAATACCCAACTAAGTTCTGTCACAAGAAGGAAAGAGTAGGAAGGCTTTTGTATTAGTAGAGATTAAAAATAAATTTAGGAAATTCAGGAAGTAATGGATTCTAGGTTTCAAAGAATTTCTTACAGTCCTGTGTACACACTGCTTGCTTCCTCCATCTGAAACACCCAACTCATTTTATTTTCCCTGGGTTTACATTTAAGCTTAGATGTCACTTCCTTTAAAATGCTTTTCTTGACCTCTCAAGACTGGGTTAAATTTTTCCCTTGTATGTGTCAACAGCACCTTATACTTAAACCCATCATAGCATTTATCACACTGCATTGCAACATACCAATGTATGGCAAAACTGTTGAGTTTTTCTCATCAGGATTTCTCAAAACCTAGAACACGGAATTATATAGAATGGGTGATTCCACAATATGTTGACTGTGTAAATAAAGAAATGAATGAACAGATGAATGAATGAATGGGATGTACCCAGACCTCTAAGGAGGCTTATCCCACTATCTTGTGCTATCTTTTTTGTTCTCAGTAAAATCAATGGATAATCATTTCAATAATGTGCTCTAATTCACTTTCATTTGCAAAACAACTTGGTGAACAAAAACTTGTGAAGTGTTAACAATTTTTCAAATCGTCTCACTTGCTTCTGTGTAGTTATTCTGTACTCACCAAGCCTTTTGGAATTAACCCAAACTCAGTGGCTTAGATTTGGTAGTCAAAACTGGCTACTTAGTTTAACTGTGTAAGAAAACATTTTGGAGCGGCTTAAAGGTGACATCTAAGTGTCTATTGTTGAAATCAATTATTTAATGGTAAAATCATCTGGTGCTGTTGCAGATAGAAAGCATTTTATTTCTTCAAGGGCAGCATATTTGAATTAGTGTAACTGATGATAAAGATGGGATGTAATTTTAAGTGATCTGACTTTTGAATAAATCAATGACACTTCTTTTCTAATTATCATCTGTGCTGACAAAGTGGATTTCTAGAAGTCTTTTTCAAAAATTTAATGACTCATGGATGTACCAGAGACTAGAGCATGCTGCAACTTGTCGATCTGAGCAACACAAGTGTGTACAAATTCAAAACTGGTTTTGTTGGGTGTATCTGACATTCATGAAAATTTAGTTTTACTCACATGCTGAGAAATGAAATTAAGATCTTTACTCCAAATATCTTATGATGGGAACTGATGCTGGGAACTGGGTTTTAGCAAAGTATCTTCATTGTAACCAAAAGCTTCTTCTTTTACCAATAATTTAAATTTCACTATAAGAAAAAAACTGTGGATGTGACTTCTAATGAAATATTCCAGGATTTATGAAATCTTTACTTCATCATCTAATCCAAAAATAATATGCAAAATCCACTATAATATTTTAGGTAATTCATGATTTTCTACTTATGACACTAGTAAATCAAAATACCAGAGAGGAACTTGGTCAGGGAACCATAAACCAAACCATCAAGCTAAAATTTGTATTTTAACACCCAAATCCAATTACATAGGTTCAAAATCTTAGTTCATAAATAATATGCAATATGTCACAGAAATAAAATAGATAATGAGCCAAAATTTCAAAACTTTCAATACATAATATATTGGAATAGTCTATAATTCTCCTGTAAGGTTTAATTGGAGGCATCAAATTGTTATAAGGAAATGTAAATCCTTTCAGAGAATTAAGAGGTCTTCATCAAAGAGATTAAAATAATGAGTTCTAAAACCTTGCAATTTGTATTTAATTTTAGGTTTTATGTGCCTAGAGAATAATACATGGAGAAAATCCAAGAAACAGTGAGCAAATGCACTAGTAAATTATATGTATACACACATATCTATATATCTGTGTCTATCTATCTAACTATGGAGAGAGATAGAGAGAGTCTTGAAACAATATAGTTCTTCTAAATATGACTGTTCCTAACATAATAGATATGTACATACACACTACAAAAAGCATCTTGACATTTCTAATAAGCCAGACATGAAAAATGTAATACCTCGGTCTTTATTCTTCAATACTAAACAAGGCCATGTTGACTCACAAAAATGTCAGTCTTTTGATGAACAATTCTGAAGTGTTTTCTTGGGTGAGGATTCCTCATTTTTTTGGTAACAGTCAGGGTCAGTTAAGGGTTTACAATGTTTTGTTTACTGATTCAGCATCTCTATTTGAAACCTTACTAGTCTGACCTTGAGTAGAAGGGAATACTTTGGTCTTAAGTAATTTATTCATCTATGTTAATGTCAGAAAAGCCTGGTGGATCATGGATGGCTTCATAGACAAGGCTATAATATTTTATATTTCTCTAAATTGTTGTTAATACCAAATACTATCTAAAAGCAATTGACTGAAGCATTAGTATAAGTGAATACTGCTCAAAATCTGGTTGTTATCTGACAAAAATTTTGCAGTCCAGTAGCTTCCAAAATAGATACCTCTATTTTCTTCTGGTAGGCCAAATGAATAAATGAATAAACAGCTAAATGAATGAGTAAATGAAGGAACAAAGATAAATGTTGGGGCAGCCATTAGATTTGTGTTGGAAGGTCTTGTCACATATTTCATTTGAGTATTAAGAGTGCACAGTAGATACCTATGAAGTTCAAGAAGACTATGAGATCTATATAAAATTAACATGAAATTCTACTTTAAAAAATTCCACCTACCCCCTGACTATTTCCTCCAAGTGATACTTCAAGAACTGGAAGAAAGAGACCTGGTTTTTATGTGCAAAGCTATTAATATAAAATACCATGTAGATATTGCATGGCACAATAAAAATAATTATCAGTAATAATAACAACAACGTAATGGCAGAGCCAGCTCCACCTCAATCGAAACCAACCCTAACCAGTTAGGGAGGTTCAAGAGAATGATCTTTGTTGCAAAAGGTTTATGTCAGTGTTATTTCTACTGCTACATAATTTCTGCTATGATTAGGGGAACCTCCCAGTTCCTCTCAATTTTCACTCTGGTAATAGCCAATTGCAGTTCAGTTGCAAATCCCCTTGTCTTTGTTAATCCTTTATAATAGGAGACTTTTTAGGCATCAGGATAAAGGGATAGAAAGATCATTACCAATTAAAAGGAAAAAATAAAGGCTGAAAACTGAAGACATTCAAATCAAGCATTGTAAAATATGTTTCCACAGTAGGATATTTGTTGTGTAACCTTTATATCTAGTCATAAGCATAGTAACTCACAGAAACTTAGATGTTGGAAATTTTCCAATAGTCTGTGTAGTATGAGGGCCCTAAAAATATTCCAGGTGGTATGGAAAAACATTTTTAAAGGTTTAAAGGACACTTCTTTGCAAAATCTTATTTGAAGACTTGATTTACCCTTACTCGTTCATTTAAGTGGTTAAAATTCACAGCTCTGGATTGAGGGGTGTAGGTGAAAGTCAATAGTTATATTCAGATAAGCCACAAATTCTTGCAATGGTGTACATGTTGCTGAGCACTCATATCACCATCCCCACCTATCATTACAAAAGGATTTATAATTGTTTTAGTGAGGAATTGGTTTCATGTTTCCTGTGATTTCTATTTGAAACATTACAGCTTTGAGATTCAGATTCTCACTGAATGAAAGGATGCTCAAGGATATATTTTCCTTTATTTTCTATTTAAAACGAGCTTTAACAGGGAACTGTAACACTGATCTGTCCGAGAGCTGTGACACAGTCTGTCCGAGAGCTGAGACATGGCACAACTTCATATATTTCTAAATGCACTATAATTTTGCTGGTAAGATTCCAGGAAACCAAACTATAGATTCACTCTCCCTTTTTCACTCACTCATTCTTTTATTCTTTACAAAAGTATTTTTTAGACTCATTAAAACTAAGTATATTTAAAAGGTTTAATATGTGATTATTTTCTGCCCATACAAAATCACTTATTATGGACACAGAAAGGTAAAGATAATAAAAAATATATTCACTTGATTAAACAGAGCCAGTGTATATTACATTACATCCTGATCAATCAACCACAACTTTTACTTCCAGAAGTTCTCCATTATCATAGACTAAAAAATGATAGAACAAAAAAGGCCAATTCAAATATGCTGCAAAAATGAATTAATGTTATATTAGGGTACCATAGTAACTTCAAAAGTTTTCTTTTCTCATAAAACCAATTTCATTCACATTTACTTAAAAATGGCTTTCTACTTAGCAGGTAACAGTACCAATGGGTTAAAACTCTTGGGGAGGAAATTGTGGGCCTGATTCATATTCCTTTTCCAACTTTCAAATCAATTCCCAACAACCTTAGGATGAGGCCACAGTTTGACGGGTCGCTAGGATTTTCTGTGGGCATGTGTCATGATGGGCTGTCGTTAGGGGCTCTAGAAGTGGGGAGCCAGGCTTGCTCAGGCAACACAAGCACCCAGCAGGAGTGGGCTCCAGGGTGTGAGGGGAGAAACCCATCCTTGGCCCATCTGGGAGACTCGGAGTGCCTCAGCCAACCCATGGTGCCGAGTCCCTGACCGATGTGGTCCAGTGTCCCCAACTTTCGGCCAAGCCTGAAGCCTGGCCCCCAGCCTCCAGTTCGATCAGGCAGCAGCCAGAGATGCTAACCCTTCTGTACCTAAGCCCCAGAGACTTGAGATATCGTCTCCACCCGCCCGTGGGGCCTGAATTATTTACTGACTGCTTACTGTATACAAAGCCAATGGGTGAATATTGTGATTCTCTGCTCTTACAGAGATTATATGCTAGTATGAGAAGTAAAGTTTGTTCAAACACAATCACAATACAGGCAGTATGAGGTAACTAACTGCCATAAAAATGATCATAACAAAGGCCACAGAGAGATGACTTTTGTCTAAATTCAAACAGGCTTTAGAGATGTATGATTTAGGTCTTAAAGAGTGAAAAAGATTTCAACAGAAGAAGAGGAAAGACCAAGACTTTCCTGAGGGAATGAATGGTATGAATAGAGTTTGAAAGTTAGAAAAGTACTAGGAATGACCCATGAAAAGGTAAGTGGAGCAGTTTGGCTAGAGCACTGAGCATGTATAAAAGTAGAAACATGTCTGGATAATTTGTTGGAGTTATATAGGAAAAGAGCTTTGTAGTGGACATTTATTGTATAGGGCTGTCCAGCATACATTACCTCTTTTAGAAATTCTGTGGCAGAATTAATTTTCCTCTAATATGGATAGTCTTTATATATATGCAAGTCAAAGTGTCCTGTCCTTCCTAGCTAAAAAGTGGACATGTAAACCAAGCTCTGTGTGTTGTGTGTGTGTGTGTGTGCACTCAGTTGTGTCAGACTCTTTGCAACCCCACAGAATGTAGCCCACTAGGCTCCTGTGTCCATGGGATTTTCCCAGCATGGAATGCTGAAGTGGATTGTCATTTCCTCCTCCAGGGGATCTTCCCCACCCAGGGATCAAACCCATATCTTCTGCATTGGCAGGCAGATTCTTTGCCACTGAAGCCACTTAGGAAGTCCTGGTAAACCAAGCTAGGTCCATTTAATGTTCTCCTGGAGGTTAGGTTTTAAGCAGAGTAAAATAATGAGAGAAAAAACGTTGATTTGTTAGTCCATTTTTTTTCCTTCTACTTGAAATTCTGGATCTTTCCTAGCTTGTATTACTTCTAAGTCTGAAACTTTTCAGGTCCTTCAATTCTATGAGCTACTCTCTCTCCTTCCATTAAGCGTTTCATCTTTTCTTTCTTTCATTTTTTTTCCAGTTAGCCAATTTTATTGCTTACACCAAAGAACCTGATAAAACCTTGAAAGCAAACCAGTTTTACAATGAAGAAAACCTTGAAGGCAAAATTAAGGATGGGGAATTATCTAATCAAACTGCTGCACTGGAAACAGTATTCTAGAAACATTATGTTGGTTGGATTGGGAAAGAGACTTAAGTGAAGGATACCGGTTACGAAGCTGTCCTACCAGTTCTAGAACAGGGCCCTGAGGACCTGGACTAAGGTAGTGGCAGTGATTAGAAGTAAGAGATATGTGTAATAGACATCATTAGTAAGGAAGAATTAACAGGTTATGGGTACTGACTTGACATTAGTTTTGCTGGAGACAGAGAGTCAAAGGTCAGTCTGAGATTTCAAAACTGAATTAAGGGCCGATGAATGCTAAGTCTGTGAGAGACTGAGGAGAAACTGCTAGAGAAAAATGACAATTGGGGATTGCAATATCATGTGAACCAGTGGAGGAGATATTGAAATGTTGTAGGGGCTGCTCAACAGTGTAAGAGGCTCTGGAAGAAAAAGTTCCAGAAATAAGAAAAGAAATTTTCATCATTCTTCAATTTAGCTGAAATCTCAGAAGAACAAGAAGAGTTTTAATTATTGATTGGGAAAAAAGCCATTTGATGTAGCATTATTTGTGACCCTCTAGAGCAGTGGTTCCTAACCCTTGTTTGTTCCATGAATCTTTTGGCAATCTAGTAAGGCCTAGAGATCCCTTCTCAGAGTAATGCATTTAAATGCATTAAATAAAATATGTAGCTTCTAAAAGGAACTCAATTATATAGAAATGTGGTTTTCAAAATTTTAAAAAAATTTGTGATATAGTAGCATATGTCTGATTTACCACTGAGTAATAAGAAAATACCCTTCAAATACAGGCAATTTAAAATTAGGTTTTATTTTCCAAAAGACATAGTGTGAAGGTTGTTGTTGCTTAGCTTGAATAAAAACAATAAACTTTGGAGTGATCTTTGGCTCATTTCCTTCTGTGTTGATCAATTATCAGTTATAGGTAGGAAATATCAGAAGGCAGCTTATATACTTGGTTTACCAATGTGAGAACATGTGACTTCACTGTTTGGTGGCCAAATGACCAGTAGGAGCAGAATTGTTCGATAGTTGGCTATCTATGTGGACAAAGCATCTGTAGACAGAAAGACTGCAATCATGTACAATCTAATAACTACCTTAATTCCAAAGTAGTGATGCGTATAAATGGCATTTTAAGATATATGCAATGACAGATATGTGGTATGAAAATATCTGTGGTTCCTATTGGTTACAGAGTCACAAGTACTGCTAATCCTACTGCAATCTTCTGCCTATATTCATAATATAGGGACATGTCAATTTTCAGTTAGTGGCTAGTGAAAATCAAAATTTAACTTTTTCTGATGCAAGTTCTGAGAACTCTGAATTCTGAATGAGTACCAGTTTAGAAGCCTCCACTTCAAATGTAGTGTCAATTACAAGAAAGGAATGGAAACAAAATGAAGTGGGAGGGTAGCCAAATTGCAAAACAGTAAGTGGAGATTACTGAGAAGTTTAATTGAGGGACAGAGGAAGAGAAATAGAATTCAAAGAAGTCAGCAGATCACAGACTTCCTTGGCAATCCAATGGTTAACACTCCATGCTTCCACTGCACAGGGCACGGGTTTGACTTCTGGTTGGGGAACTAAGATCCCACATGCTGCACAACATGGAAAAAAGTCAGTAGATCAAGAAAAGAGCATAATTTCTAATTTATTTATTTACTTATTTGCTGCACTGGGTCTTTGTTGATGTGTGGGCTTCCTCTAGTTGCGCCAAGTAGGGGCTACTCTCTAGTTGCAGTGCTTGGGCTTCTCATTACAGTGGCTTCTGCTGTGGCAGAGCAAAGGCTCTAGGGCATGCGGGCTCAGTAGTTGTGATTTACAGGCTCAATAGTTGGGTTTGTGGGCTCAGTTGCCCTGTGGCATGTGGAATCTTCCCAGATCAAGGATCAAAAAGTGTATTTGTTTGCTTGTTTTAATTTGAGGATAAGGAAACCAGAATATGCATGTGGGTTAAGAGAAAGGAAGAGGTAGAAAAGATGAAATCAAAGATCACACACAGAGAGAAGGGGCAACTGATGGAGCAAGGCTTCAGAAATGTTGAGATAAAATGGGATCCAGGGCATAAGTGGAAAAAAGAATGAGGAAAGGAAAAATACCACTTACTCAGATATAGAGAAATAATAGAATATGGTTCTCTATAGATTTTGAAGAACGAAATTTCCTTTGCACAGTTGACTCAATTTATGAGATTTTTTCCTAAAATCAGCTTTAGAAAAAAAGGTTGTCTGTAACTGATTATTTCATAGTATACTAGCATCTTAGAATATTATTTTTTATGTGACAATAACTTTTAAAAATCTCTACTACTTCAGTATAAACAAAGGTTATACTTTTCCTTAATCACACAATTGTTATTCCCACAATGCTCAATACAGCAAGACTTCTAATCAGGTCCTACTTACTTTCTAAGTAATGCATTCTCTCTTAGAGCTGTTTTTCCTCCTGATATTTTTCTGTGTTCCATCTACATCAAAGTTTGGTCCAATGAGCTTTCCTTGATTTCTAAGTGCTATTTTTATATTTTTCTATTAATGCAGACTCTTTGATTATTCTCTTACATAATTTTAAAATCACATAAAATAACAACATAATCTCTTAACATACAATCCTGAGGGTAGATATTTTTATAATGGGAATTGGCCATCTTCAAAAAGATTTGAAGTCTTGGAAAACTTGGATTCAATTTGTATTTTTCTTTTTTTTAAAAAAATAATTATTTACTTGGGCAACTTCCCAGCTTACAGGATTTTTGTACCTCGACCAGGGATCGAACATGGGCCCTCAGCCATGACAGCATGGAGTCCTAATCACTGGATTGCCAGGAATTTCCCAATTTGGCTTTTTCTAATGAGACTTCCCTGGAAAATTACTGCAGTTCCTCTGCTCAATGGCCAGACATGAACTGGATTTATATCATTGATGATTAGATGTTTGGGGAAGGGAAATAGAGCCCACTGTCTTGTCTGTTGTTCCACTTATCTGTGTTTGATCTCACTGTGCAGCATCAAGAGTAGTTTCTGGGACATTATTATTGCTTGAATATTCACTATTTATTAAAAATAAATACAATATTGATATTTCCTTTACTAAACCGGTAGGATATGTAGAATTTTGTTTCCCTGAAATCTTTTTGAGAATTCCCTTTGCTCTAAAAATTCACTTCAAATTTTTTTAAACCTTAAACACTGGCTAATATGAGATAATCTGTTTAAGGCATTGGAATAAATTTCTTGTTGGATTTGTGTAATGTGTATTATTTTTCGAGCAGGCTGACTCCTAGAGGGTAGCAATCTTGGATGATACCTAGCACTTAAATATTTCAATAGTCAGTCAGTTAACTCAGTAAAGGGGTTATTTCTCATTTTCTCAAAGTTTGTGATCATCTGTTTGCTTCTCATTGTGTTGCAGATCATTTTAACCCTTTAAAGACAATATTATCATCATCAACGTATGTTTATTGTGCTATACTTGATGCAGACTACTGTGTTAGGTAGTATTGGGTTATAGAAGATGGATTAAGAATAAGAATGGCATTTTCTCTTGAACAGCTTGCAGCCCACAGAATCCTAAAATGATATCTGCCAGTTGGTATTGGCCTCCCATTTCCCTCCCACATTCTGGAACACCTCAGTGCTGCCCTTCCTACTACAGGGCCGAGTCAAGAATTAACATAAATAAGAGGGTGTTCTAAATCTTGATTTTGTAATCAACATATTTTTTATTTGTCAAAAGCACCTGGTATTACTCTTTTCATTAAGGTCTATCATCAACACATTCTGGGCCAGCCCTGGATTTTCTAGTAAAACTTCTGTTAGTCACAGTCATTATATTCTTCATTTGTTACTTTAACTTCATATTGAGAGGCCCAACCCAGTGTCAGCTTTAGTCCAATAAACAGTGCCCTTCGGACTTACTGATTGCCATGTATGGATGTGAGAGTTGGACCATAAAGAAAGTTGAGCACCGAAGAATTGATGCTTTTGAACTGTGGTGTTAGAGAAGACTCTTGAGAGTCCCTTGGACTGCAAGGAGATCCAATCAGTCCACCCGAAAAGGAAATTAGTCCTGAATATTCATTGGAAGGACCGATGCTGAAGCTGAAACTCCAATACTCTGGCCACCTGATGTGAAGAACTGACTCATTGGAAAAGACCCTGATGCTGGGAAAGATTGAAGGCGAGAAGATAAGGGGACAACAGAAGATGAGATGGCTGGATGGCATCACTGACCTGATGGACATGAGTTTGAGCAAGCTCCGAGAGTTGGTGATGGACAGGGAAGCCTGGCGCGCTGCAGTCCATGGAGTCTCAAAGTGTTGGACACGACTGCATGACTGAAAACTGAACTGATACATAATTTCAGAATTAAAGTGGCATTTAAATGAGGACTCATACATGAGAATGTTGTTCCTTGTCAGGTCCACCTATGTTTAACTACAAGCCCATGTGGGAATAAAAACATCAAGATTAAAATGACATTTTGGTTTTGTTAATTTTTTGGTACCCTTTTGACTGAACTCGCTTAAAGTGATGGCCTACATTAAAATGGCCCTTCTATATATGTCCCCTTTAGATCAAAAAGAAAATAATATTATTTGTCTCTTTCTCCTTCACTTATTAAATCCATATCAACAACAGTTGCACTAAAGGAAATGTGACATAGTTCTGTTTGACACCATTTAAACTCAATTTTGTATTCTATTAATCAAAAGTAGGACTGTACACTCCAGTATTGTCACAAGGTTTTATAATATTGGTTGACACAAACATTTATTTTTGTAGAAAATAGTTACTTACATGTAAATGGTTAATATCCAAGAATGTATCCCATCTGAATTCAGTATGCCTACCCCTTCAGAATCCTGAGCAGGTAGAAGATTTACCTTTCAGATTTGACACATATAAAGTGCATTATTCACCAAGGGAATTCTTTTTCTGGTCTTAAAACTATAGCTATTTTAAACTCCAGGTTAGATATTTTGATACCCTAGTTTCAATGTAAATGTTAAGCCTCTAGGCTCATACTGCTTGAGTCATGGGAAACCAATGAACTGAGAGATAAGTTGTTGGGACAAGAAATAGCAGCTTTATTTGGAAAGCCAGCACACTGAGGGTAGATTATTGTCCCAAAGAACTATTACCTGAGTTAGAATTCAGGCTTATTTTATATTAAAAAGCGAAGGGGTGTGGTTGTTTGCTGCAAACTTCTTGGTGCCAGAATCCTTTGTTATAGCAGCTGTTCACATAAGTCCAGTCACAATGTTCTGATAACCTCCAACAAGACAAATGTTAATCTCTGTTCTGCAACTTTTTATCTCTGTATGAATGGAAAATGATTATACTTTCAAAGGTCAAAGACTTGAGAATAGGCTATCCTGTATATTTCATGCTCTAGGCAACATTCTTAACCTGTAGCAAAAGCAGTCAAATACAAAGGTTAAAGAAAAAGAAACAGATCCAATATGGAGTCAGATTTGATCTTCCCTATTACATGAATTCCATTTATCCTATATCCTACTCTAGTATCTAAGGTTCTTTTTTAAAACAGGAACATAAAAATCAGTTATCTCAAACTCTTTCAAGGTACTGTTTTCCAGTAATAGCAGCCGTTGTTGTTGTTCAGTTGCTAAGTCATGTCTGACTCTGTGACCCCATGGACTGCAGCAAGCCATGCTTCCCTGTCCTTCACTATCTCCTGAAGTTTGCTCACATTCATGTCCATTGAGTGAGTTATGCTATCTAACCAGCTCATCATTTACCACCCTCTTCTCCTTTTGCCTTCAATCTTTCCCAGCATCAGTGTCTTTTTCAATGAGTCAGCTCTTTGCATCAGATGGCCAAAGTATTGGAGCTTTAGCTTCAGCATCAGCATCAGTCCTTCCAATGACTGTAGATACCTATAAATGAGATAATATTTATAAAGCATCAAGCAAAGAAACTTGTAGCAGTAGGTCCTGAAAAATATCCATCCTCTCCATCCCGTTCTTTATGAGGGGCCATTTCCCATTTAAACCATGATTATCTATATACATACTTTAAATTAAATATATACATTTATTTATTTATTTTCTTTTTTTGTTTATTTTTTAAAATTTATTTTCTTTACATTATCGTGTTGGTTTTGCCATACATTGACATGAATCCACCATGGGTATACATGTGTTCCCCTTCCAGAACCCCCCTCCCACCTCCCTCCCAATTCCCTCTCTCTGGGTCATCCCTGTGCACCAGCCCTGAGCACCCTGTAGCAAGCATTTTAAATGTATATAAATTAAATATATACATTTAAAATGCTATGTTAAATGGAATGACTTACTAAAATGAGTCCAAGTAAAAATATGCTTTTTCCTAAATCATTCTCTCCTCCTCTTTTGAAATATGTTCTCATATTCATATTGTGATGATAGTACAGAATGAGGATGTGCTTCCTGGGTGACAGCCATATTAAAACAACAGCATGACATTTGGCTATTTTGTTCCTCCTTAAAACTCAAAGGGTTAGGGATGTAAATTTTTTCCTATTATTTCTAACATTTTAAGTCATTTTATATATTTGAAGTCTTAAAATTGTCATAGTCATACCACCTAACTCCACAGAAATATGGAGTTTTGTGCAGACACTATGCCATTAATGGTGTATTAATGGTATATTAATTAGCAATTGGGCTAACTCTTATTCATTCTGGGTTATATTTCCAGTGTGGACTTTCAGAGAATAAACTGATAATATTCTAAAATAAATGAAGCTTTACTGCTTTGAACACAATAAGTTTTGTCAATTAGAAAAAAGTCAAAACCTTCAATTCTGATAGTATTCTCATATAAAACATTATGCATTTTCTAGTAACAGGAGAAATTGTACACTTAATTCACTCCATTTCATATTACATTTCAGGACAATTTCAATAATTAGTATGGAACCAAGCATTTCAAGGAAAGCAATTAGAGGAACACAAGACAAAAATCAAATGATAAAGCAGGAACACCCAAAACCTATATTCTAATTAAATCATTATGGCGGTTTCTGTAATGGTGAAATAAATTATATGCAACACCTCCAAATGCATGATGCTTTCCATATGGGCTCAGTGGATTATTTGCAAAAGTCTTGAGAATAGAGCTTTCATTTTTCAAAAGTCCAAAATACTTAGGAAGAAAATATCGCATTTTCCTGAGTTTTATAAATTTGAATGTTTCACTTTGCCAGTGTAAAATGTCTTAAGGTCCCAAGGGCACTGACAAATTGTGTCTTAATAGGTCTGTTTATTATGTGGAAAATGCTTTAAGTGGTTTTTCACACATCAAGATATAGAATCTAGATTTCTTTCACTGTTTAGATTTGATTGCTTAAAAAAACAAATTCAGTGAAACAACTGATTTTTTGGCAGAGAATTAACTAGTTCATTTTTTAAAACTTCTGTAAATATATTTATCCATTTTTTTTTCTTCTCAAAATGAGTGTATTTGTAGACAGGCAAGAATCAGCTTATAGTAGTTTTCATAAGTATACCTTATTGAGACATGGATGAGATTTTGATGGACTATGATCATTTTAAATGTTTAAAATTTTGTTTTTTAAAAACTTTACTAGATAGTTTTGACACTATTTTCATTCTGCTACTTCCAAGGAGGCACATTAGTTTAGTCCTCCCTAGGGGGGACAAAAACAGTTCAACATCAAAATGCTGAAAACCACTGGAAGAAAATACTGAGCCATTTCATGTCTTGCCATCCCATCCTCCTCCTAGTCTAGACCAGCTCAAACTTCCCACAACCATATGTGCTTAATTTTAGAAATGCATTGGGAGATCCAGTTTTCAAGAATGTGAATAAAGTTGAAAGGAGAAGAATGAGATTTGTTTTAATTTATGACTCTATTATAATATATCTCAGGCAAAAATATTTTCAGAAGCACAATAACCAAATGGTAACTCCACTGTCATTATCATATTGTCACACAAATTAAATGTATTGTGAGTCCCAAAGGAGTTTTTTTTTTTTAATGTGGCGTATTTCCATGGAAATTTCACAATTTTGAAGCAGGTTATTTCTGAGGATAGCAATAAACAAAAATTACATTTTTATTAGCCATTTTCACATTAAAATGTAGGTTGCTTATTTCTCAGTGGCCACATTAAGCTTCAAATGTTTGTATTATTTCTTCTATTCAGAGCTTGCTAATGATTTGAATTCATATTTTCCAACAGCCACAAAAGCCCTATCCGAAATTTACCTTAGCAATATTTTAAGAGCTCTCTTCTCTATAAAAAAAAGTCAGGAATTTACATTTAGATCCATGTTTTATCTCAAAAGTATTTCCATGGCATTTTCGGGTATAAAATGGCATTGAAGTCAGAGAAAAGAGATTTGCTATAGTATCTTGTTGTATCCCAAGTAATACGTGTTGATGTTTTAACCAAATAATTTAGTATTTTTTTCCTCCCTTTTATTGTTTTTGTCATACAATGCCATGATATCACCATGGGTTTACATATGCTCCCCCTCCAGAAACCCCTCCCTCCCCCCTCCCTCCTCCCTCCCCCCCTGGAAATCTCGATGCACCAGCCCCGAGAATCAATCCTGGGCTGGCGATTGATTAGACATATGATAATTAATAATTTAGTATTTTAAAGTTAAAGTTTTTTTTTAAATCCTAAAACTTTGAATATTTGTTGAAGTTGTGACTCATCCAACCCCCCCTCCGCAATTCTGTAGTAAATTTAAGGGTGAAACTATTTTGTCAGACGGAGATGGCAATGGCAACCCACTCTAGTACTCTTGCCTGGAAAATCCCAGGAACAGAGGAGCCTGGTAGGCTGCAGCCCATGGGATCGCAAAGAGTTGGACACTACTGAGTGACTGTACTGAACTGATTTTCTCAGAAACTCACTAGCACCACCTACCGTTAGTATTTGAAACTATTATGAAATATTTAAATTCCTGTTCTAAAAGTATTTTTAAGAAAAAACCAACTGTACAATTGTTATGGCCCTTTAATTGGCCGAGGCTTGGGGGTACAGAGTAGAAGATAAGAAAATAAAGGAAGAGAGAAAGGAGAGAGAGAGAGAAATGAATACAGACATGGGGACCAAGACTCTGATGGAGTAAAGGCGTTTATTCAGCATAATGCAGGCATATATATATACTGTTTTACAAGATAGCCTTTTCAGCAAAAATAAAGATAAAAAGTCCACAACTTATTCAGGAAACATAAGGCCAGACTCCATCTCAATGAGAGGGGGGTTGTAAAACTCACTTTCTGTAACAGAAAGGGAAGAAGGCTGTAAATAGTTACTTTTACTTTAAGAATGTATGCATTCCTTTTGTCCCTGGGAGAGGTATGCCTCTCCACTCATCTCTGAATATTCAGGGATTGATAAGGGACATCAGAAACCAGCACACAGGAAGCCTCCTGCCAAATGTTCCCTGACATACAATGATTGCAAGAAATTTGAAATTTTCAATGATTGAAAGGAATTTGGAGTTTTTATTAAACATCACAGAGAATTTTAAATAAAAAGTGGAACATAAGAGTGAGAGTCTGGGTGGGTCAAAAACTGTAAGAAAATATTTATTTGTAAATAAATCACTAATAAACATGTAATTATCTCCAGAGATGCAAAGGGAAAGAAAGAAAATCACATTCTCAAAAACCATGTGAATGTAATTTTCCAAAATTTTTCTGAGATTCTGGGATTTCATGGACCAGTAAAATCCATGACCCTCTACCCAGTCTGTAATAACCAACAAAAGGTTGCCAACTTTTAATTTTGCTTATTAAGATAATTGCAATTTTAACTCACTTTAAAAATGACACAATTTTAGAATAAAAGACAGCCCACTAAATAATGTAATATGATTAGCATTATGGAAACTCAATATATTGTCATTTTTCTCATTTTGCTGATCTGGCCCTGGTCAAATGATAAACAGCTATTTGGGAGCAACCATTACAGAGTATCTCAGTTCAGTTCAGTCGCTCAGTTATGTCCTATTCTTTGCTACCCCATGGACTGTAGCACACCAAGCCTCCCTGTCCATTGACAACTCCTTGAGTTTACTCAAACTCATGTCCATTGAGTCGGTGACGCCATCTCACCATCTCATCCTCTGTCGTCCCCTTCTCCTCCTGCCTTCAATCTTTTCAATCATTAGGGTCTTTACAAATGAGTTAGTTATTCACATCAGGTGGCCAAAATATTGTAGTTTCAGCTTCAGCATTCAATTATCCCAGAGAAATATAAAATAATAAAACTGCAAGAAAAAAAGGATTAGGCTATGGTATTTTAGAAGTGTTGAAAGACAGCTTTCACCCTGTGTGAGACTGGGTGATTGCTATTCTTTCATAACATTTTTCCCCTGTCACTTAGCTAGTTTGGCATCAAATGACATCTGATGTACATAAATAGATAACCATCAACAAAGTGAATAGACAATCTACCAAACAGGAGAAAACATTTGCAAATTGTATATTTGATGAGAGGTTAATCATGAAAAAATATAAAGAATTCATATCACTCAACAGAAAAAAATTAAAAATAGGCAGAGAATCTAAACATATATTTTTCAAAAAAAATACAGATGGCCAACAGGTACATGAAAGATGCTCAACATCACTAGTTAGCAGGGAAATGCAAATCAAAACTGCAATGAGATACAACCTCACAGCTGTTAGGGAGGCTATTATCAAAAAGATAAGAAATAACAAGTGTTGACAGGGATGTGGAACCCTCATGCATGGTTGGTGGAAATGTAACATGGTGCAGCCACTACAGAAAACAGTACAAATATTCCTAAAAATAATTACAAGTAGAACTACCATTGATCCAGCAACTCCACTTCTGGGTACTTATAAATAGAAAATGAAAACACTAATTTCAAAAGATATATTTGCCCCATGTTCATTGCTGTACTATTTACAATAGTAAACAGTAGATATGAAAACTTCCTAAGTGTAAATCAACAAGTGAATTGACAAAGAAAATGTGAGATATATATATATATTAACCACCGTTCCTCCCCCAAAGAGTGAAATCTTATCATTTTTGACAACATAGATGGATCGTGAGGGCATTATACTAAGTGAAATAAGTAAATTTTAAAAAAAGACAAATACTTTGGGATTTCATTTACATGTGGAATTTAAAACAAAAACAAAAAGAAGCTCATAGATACAGAAAGCAAACTGGTGATTATCAGGATTGGGAGTGGATTGGTGTGAGTAAAATAGAAGAGAATCAAAAGGTACACATCTCCAGTTACAAAATAAGTATGTCAAGAGAATATAGCATACAGCATGGGGATTATAGTTAATAATACTATATTGCATATTTTGAACCTGAAGCACCTAGAGTAACAGACAAGTTTGACCTTGAATTACAAAGTGAAGCAGGACAAAGGATAACAGAGTTTTGGCAAGAGAACGCACTGATCATAGCAAACACCCTCTTCCAACAACACAAGAGATGACTCTACACGTGGACATGACCAGATGGTCAACACTGAAATCAGATTGATTATATTCTTTACAGCTGAAGATGGAGAAGCTCTATACAGTCAGCAAAAACAAGACCGGGTGCTGACTGTGGCTCAGATCATGAACTCCCTATTGCAAAATTCAGAATGAAATTGAAGAAAGTAGGGAAAACCACTAGACCATTTGGGTATGACCTAAATCAAATCCCTTACAATTATACAGTGGAAGTGACAAATAGATTCAGGGGTTTAGATCTGATAGAGTGCCTGAAGAGCTATGGACAGAGGTTTCTAACATTGTACGGGAGGCTGTGGTCAAACCCATTCCCAAGAAAAAGGAATGCAAAAAGGCAAAATGGTTGTCTAAGGAGACAAGAGAAAATAAGAGAAGTGAAAGGCAAAGGAGTCAAGGAAAGATGTATCCATCTGAATGCAGAGGAGAGATAAGAAAGCCTTCCTAAGTGATAAGTGTAAACAGAAGAAAACAATAGAATGGTAAAGACTAGAGATCTCTTCAAGAAAATTAGAGATAGCAAGGGAATATTTCATGCAAAGATGGGCACAATAAAGGAGAGAAAGGGTATGAAACTAATGGATGCAAAAGATATTAAGAAGAAATGACAAGAATATGCAGAAAAACCATACAAAAAAGATCATGACCCAGATAACCACGATGGTGTGATCACTCACCTAGAGCGAGACATCCTGGAGTGCAAAGTCAAGTGGGCCTTAGGAAGCATCACACGAACAAAGCTAGTGGAGGTTATGGAATTCCAGCAGAGCTATTTCAAATCCCAAAGCATGATGCTGTGAAGGTGCTGCATTCAATATGCCAGCAATTCTGGAAAACTCAACAGTGACCACAGGACGGGAAAAGATCAGTTCTCATTCCATTCCCAAAGAAAGGTGAAAGGTTGTGGACGAAATCACAACAAAGATGCCGGGAATCTTGGCCTCCGGAAGAGAAGAATTCAATCCAGGGCCAGGGACGAGGCTTGATCACTCAGAGCTTTTGTATAATAAAGTTTTATTAAAGTATAAAGGAGATGGAGAAAGCTTCTGACATAGGCATCAGAAGGATGTAGAAAGAGTACCCCCTTGCTACACTCTCAAATTAGTTATTACAGTGAATCAAAAGAATGTCTAGAGGTTGTAAAGACCTCACCAGACCCATACCCATAATTTACATTTTAAGATAACAGGATTAGCCAGAAGGTTTTTTTCCAGACTGTCCTCAAGCAGGATACATTATTGTTATATAGTCCTAAGGAATGTAGAGAGAAAAATAAGTTTGTCCTTTCTTCCTCCTTGAGAATTCCAGACCCCTGTCTCCTTGGGCACCCCTAGACTTCTTATCAACCTGCCTAGGAGATGACTCTCTCAAATGCAATGCCAAAGAATGTTTAAACTACTGCACAATTTCAAAGGCTAGCAAAGCAATGCTCAAAATTCTCCAAGCTAGGCTTCAACAGTACCTGAGCCAAGAACTTCCAGATATTCAAGCTGGATTTAGAAAAGGCAGAGGAACCAGAAATCAAATTGCCAATTTCTGTTAGACTATAGAAAAAGCAAGGGAATTCCAGAAAAACACCTACTTCTGCTTTACTGGCTAAGCTAAACCTTTGACTGTGTGGGTCACAACAAACTGTGGAAAATTCTGAAAGGGATGGAGATACCAGACCACCTTACCTGAGTCCTGAGAAATCTATATGCAGGTCAAGAAGAAGCAGTTAGAACCAGACATGGAACAATGGACTGGTTCCAAATTGGGAAAGGAATATGTCAAGGCTGTATATCGTCATCCTGCTTATTTAAATTATATGCAGAGTATATCATGTGAAATGCTGAGCTGAATGAAGCACAAGCTGGAATCAAGATTGCTGGAAGAAATACCAATAATCTCAGATATGCAGCTAACACCAACCTCATGCCAGAAAGCTAAGAGGAACTAAAGAGCCTCATGTTGAAAGTGAAAGAGGAGAGTGAAAAAGCTTGCTTAAGACTCACCATTCAGAAAATGAAGATCATGGCATCTGGCCCCATCATTTCATGGTAAATAGATGGCAAAACAATAGAAACAGTGAGACTTTATTTTGGGGGGCTCCAAAATTACTGCAGATAGTAACTTCACCTTTAAATTAAAAGATGCTTGCTCCTTTGAAGAAAAGCTGTGACCAACCTAGACAGCATATTAGAAAGCAGAGACGTTACTTTGTGGACAAAGATCCGTCCAGGCAAAGCTGTGGTTTTTCCAGTAGTCATGTAAGGATGTGGGAGTTGGACCATAAAGAGAGCTAAGCACCTAAGAATTGATGCTTTTGAACTGTGGTGTTGGAGAAGACTCTTGAGAGTCCCTTGGGCTGCAAGAAGATCAATCCAGGCAATCCTCAAGGAAATCAGTCCTGAATATTCATTGGAAGGACTGATGCTGAAGCTGAAACTTCAATACTTTGGCCACCTGATGTGAAGAACTGACTCATTGGAAAAGACCCTGATGCTGGGAAAATTTGAAGGCAGGAGAAGGGGATGACAGAGAATGAGATGATTGAATGGCATTACCGACTCAATGGACAAGTGTTTGAGCAAGCTCCAGAAGCTGGTGATGGACAGGGATGTCTGGCATGCTGCAGTCCATGGGTCGCAAAGAGTCAGACATGACTGAGCAATTGAACTGAACTGACCATATTTGAACATTGCTAAAATAATAGATTGAAAAGTTCTCATCACAATAAAAAAGTGTAATTATGTGACTGATGTTAACCCATGTGTTGTGGTGTTCATGTCATAATATTTTCTAATGTTGAATCATAATTGTATGCCTGAAACTAATACACCTCAAGTTTTAAAAAACTGAGAACAATTTTTAAAACAGCATCAAGAGTCCCATTAGCTACTACAAATATTGTTATTGCAAGAGAGAAAGTATATTAATAAGGTAATTCATTGGAAAAATATTGTGTTCTAGCAGCAGTTAAAATATATATTCAATGAGAGACACATAGTTTTTCAAGACAGAAATCTGGTGTATCTCCCTTTGCCTGGCAAAGCAATAAAGCTATCCTTTTCTGCTTCACTTAAAACTCTGTCTCTGGTGTTTGATTTGGCACCCATATACAGAGAGGCCAAGCTTTTGTGGATGAACCACCTTCACAAACTGTTATAAGCCAAATTGTCACGAAGAAAACTATCAGAAGAACCCAAAAGACTCCAGTGATAAGTGAAGATCCTGTAATTAGCACGTGTAGATCCCCCCTAAGAAGCTCAAGATCTGATTCAGCATACAAAACAAATGAAAATATTAAAATGAGTGAATTATGTTTATTACAGTTCTTATAGGTTCTCTTTGAGGGTTCAAAGTATCAGGAGAATACAAGAGTACATTCATTTGGTCACTGGCTTGAGGATATTACTTTGTTCATTATCTCAGTTTGAGGGACATTGAGTTTATGACCAATAGCCTTGGTTTTTATTCTCTCTGAAATGATGTCTTTTGTTATATTATTTTTTAAACTAGCTTATGAAAATGCAATAACATAAATTTTAGTTTCTGCTAGCAATTGTTAAGTTCGCAGTATCAAGAGAAAAGAGATATCAACTTACCAATTAAGTTTTCTCTTGGTTTAGAAAGTGATTTTTAAACATAGTAATGGTAGTACATCTTGGAAGGTATAAAATGGCTATTTGTGGAGCTTGAACACTAGTGATATCTCCAAACCATTCTTTATTTTCTTTTTCTCGCTACTCCACTTTCTGCTCTCCAAAGCATGATTGGCATTGAATAGTCTTAAAAGCTATCTTTCTTAAAAGTATCTTTGGCAGGGATCCACAAATTACAACTTCTGAATAAAATCTGACTTGAATCTTGTTTTTATACAGCATGTGACCTAAGAAAAAATTTTTATACTTTGTGAAATAAATATATGCACATACACACACACATATATATATGACAGAGACCTTATGTGGCTAGAGAAGCCTAAAATATTTACTATTTGGCTCTTGATGGAGAAAGTTTACCAACTCCTGTTTATGTTAGTGGCAGAAATAATGACAGCAAATCACCCAAATTATCATTTGTTTGTTCTATGAGTAAATTCAGAGAGTTACATACCTGCCAGGATACAGATTTATGTCTACACATTTATTTAACACTCTAAGTTTTACTAACACAGAAAGATAGGAGACACAATGATTCCTGTATTCTATCTGGTCTTCACTTTGAGAAAGCAAGTGATCTTCATTCCTTTGTTCCCAGACACAAGTGAAGTTTATATTTCCTTGTATATGCTTCATTCCTCACACCAACACATTCCATAAGTTTCTCGGAATAGGAAAGCTTATAACAGAACTATACTGGGACTTTGTGTTTTTCTAAAAATATATGACCAGGTGAAAGAAAGTGAACAGAAAGTGATATAATTAGTGGATGATCTCCACCAGAGGTGGTGGTAAGTGATCTGTTTTTACGACAAACATAAAGACCTAGGACGTCTGAAAGTACATTTCTCTAACTGGGTGAAGTTACTAGAAAAGTGACACCTCCTTGATAGCCATTTAGTTACTGACATTTGTCTACAAGCCACAGATTTTATCATTTTTAAGTAACTTTTTGCTGTTAAGAATATTATTAGCTTAAAATTCAATATTCAGAAAACTAAGATCATGCCATCGGGTCCCATCACTTCATGGCAAATAGATGGGGAAACAATGGAAACAGTGAGAGACTTTATTTTGGGGAGCTCCACAATCACTGCAGATAGTGACTGCAGCCATGAAATTAAAAGACGCTTGCTCCTTTGAAGAAAAGCTGTGACTAGCTTAGACAGCATATTAAAAAGCAGAGACATTACATCAAGGGTTCATCTAGTCAAAGCTATGGTTTTTCCAGTAGTCATATATGGATGTGAGAGTTGTACTATAAAGAAAGCTGAGCACCTAAGAATTGATGCTTTTGAATTGTGGTGTTGGAGAAGACTCTTGAGAGTCCGTTGGACTGCAGGTAGGTCAAACCAGTCCATCCTAGAGCAAATCAGTCCTGAATATTCATTGGAAAGACTAATGCTGAAGCTGAAACTCCAGTACTTTGGCCACCTGATGCAAAGAACTGACTCATTTGAAAAGACCCTTGATACTGGGAAAGATTGAAGGCAGAAGGAGAAGGGGATGACAGAGGATGAGATGGTTGCATGGCATTACTGATATGATGGACATGAGTTCGAGTAGGCTCCAGGAGTTGGTGATGGACATGGAAGCCTGGCATGCTGCAGTACATGGGGTCACAAAGAGTTTGGACACGACTGAGCAACTGAACTGATTATTGCTCTAAACAGAAGTTTAATTTCTTAAAGTTTTTTCATGAATGTAGGAAGGAGTGATACCTTTAAAATATATTTTTCAAATGCTTTAACCTTCCACATGGAGCAGCCAAGAAGTTTAAAATAAAGGAAGATAAATGAAAAAAGATGGAAGTGAAATTAAAAGGTATTTATTAGTTGTAGATATGGGATACTGCTGATTGATCTTCAGATTGTATTTGCATAGTTATCTGTACATTCTTTGCAACTTGGGCTTAAACAAAGAAAATTGCTATAAGTATTAAAAGAAAATTATTATAAGTATTAAAATAGTGGTATATGTATATGGTAGCCTAGTCACTCAGTCGTGTCCAACTCTTTGCAACCCCATGGACAGTAGCCTACCAGGCTTTTCTGCCCATGGGATTTCCCAGGCAAGAATGCTGGAGTGGGTTGCTATTCCCTTCTCCAGGAGATCTTCCCAAGAAGGGATCAATCCCAGGTCTCCTGCATTGCAGGCAGATTCTTTACTGTCTAAATCACCAGGGAAGCCCACATGGTAACCAGAGAAGTACCCTACACTGTGAAAGAGATCAGGAAAGTTTTATGGAGATGGAATTTGAATTGAATTTTGAAGGATGAATAGCAGGCAAAATGGGAAAAGAGGGTTACTGATACTACAGTTTGTCTTGTATTAGAATGTCACTGGAGAAGGAAATGGCAACCCACTCCAGTATTATTGCCTAGAGAATCCCATGGACAGAGGAGCCTGCAGGGCTGCTGTCCATAGGGTCACACAAAGTTGGACACAACTGAAGCAACTTACCATGCATGCATGCATGCATTGAAGAAGGAAATGGCAACCCACTCCAGTATTCTTGCCTGGAGAATCCCAGGGACAGAGGTGCCTGGTGGGCTGCTGTCTATGGGGTCGCACAGAGTCAGACACGACTGAAGCGACTTAGCAGCAGCAGAAGAATGTCATTATTTTTTAAAATTTGTTTATTTAGTTGGATATGCTAGGTCTTTATGCTATGCTGTGTGGGCTGTTCTCTAGTTACAGCAAGTGGGGGCTACTCTCTGGTTGTAGTGTGTGGGCTTCTCATTGAAGTGGCTTCTCTTGTTGCCATGAACAGGCTCTAGGGTACCTTTGCTTTAGTAAGTAGGTGTGGCTCCCGTGCTCTGGAGCACCAACTCAATAGCTGGGGTGCACAGGCTTAGTTACTCTGAGGCATGTGAGATCTTCCTGGATCAGGGATCAAAAACATGTCTCCTACATTGGCAGCCAGATTCTTTATCAATGAGCCACCAGGGAAGCCCTAGAATGTCACTCTTTTACCTTTAGAATTCAGGCAACATGAGAAACTCCTTTACATTACAGCCAACACTCGCATTAACTGTGGCTCTTTGAGATATTTTATGTTAAATAATTTACAGAATGACTTCTAAATCGGTAGACTTGGGTTTTTAGAGTTTCATTTTCTAGAGTGAGAACCATGCTTAAAAATGTATGAAAGCCTCTCACAATGATGAGTACTTTTCAATTATATAAGATGCATTATTATTTTAACTGGCTAATTCATTAAATATTACTGGATTATAAGGCACAAAATAATACTGTTTTTTTTTTGTCCTTAGTGGTGTTATCAAGATAGCCTTGCTTGACAAGCTATTGTTTGTGTCTTGTATAGAGCTGATAAATAGTTACTGTTAAGAACATGGAGTTCTAAAGAAAGGATTTTTAGACCATATATTAAGAGTTTTAAAAGTATTCAAATATAAATTAAATCCATATTTAATAAATACTTCAAATATTATAATAGCATTAGAAGTATGAAAAGTAAATGGAAACTTTCTTATATAAGCTGGTTTAAAAAATATTTCTTAAATCTTCACTAACATAAACAGAAAAAGAGGAGATTGAAGTTGGATTTTAGGCAATCTGGTATATGAAGGATTGATTGTTATTTAGTTGGCTCTTGGGGCTTCCCTGGTGGCTCAATTGGTAAAGAATCTGCCTGCAATATAGGAGAGCCAGGTTCGATCCCTGAGTCAAGAAGATGCCCTGGAGAAGAGAATGGCTACCCACTCCAGTATTCTTGCTTGGAGTATCCCATGGACAGAGGAGCCTGGTGTTCTATGGTCCAAGGGGTCACAAAGAGTTGGACACGACTGAGTCACTAACATGCACACACACACACAAAGACAAATTGACCTGAAATTTCAAAAGTATTATGAAAATCAATTATATCAGGATGAAAAAGGAAAAACATATATTTAGTGATATAAAAATGTTCTGAACTAAACAAGCTCTTCTTTCTTTTTTGTTGATACAAATAAAATTTCTGTCAAAGGAAATGAGCATTTGCATGTGGTTCAATAGTGTGCCCTAGCTGGATTTTCTCTAAATCTTCTGCCATCACAGGTATACTATTTTGATCAGTTTCTATTATGTTTTAAATTAAATCTGTGGTTCTTTTTAGCATCCTAGAAAAACTATAAAATATTCCAAAAAGAAAGATAAGAAACTGAATTAAGGAGAAATGGTAGAAAACCTAGAGAAAAATTGTTTTGGGGAGGACATAGAATGAAGATATTTACCAGTCAATTTCCTAAGGGATCACTGACAGGTATTTCCAGATGGAGTAACCTGCTTTTCTATAATATATCAAAATAAGTTCCCATAGTAAGTAGTCTGAGTTTTGGATTTTGACACAAGTGAATTATTTCTTTTCTTACTGTGATTAATAAATCAGTGCATGCAAAGCATTTAAAAATTTCCAGTTTCCATGGACAAAACAGTATAAAATTTTAAATTACAGGAAAGAAAGAGCTGGATAAAAGCAAGAGAACCAATTATTTGGAGGAAATAATATTTTTCAGTGAAATAGCCAATTCTTGTTACTGTTTGTAGTAAACCTTGAAACAATGCTGATGGACATAAAATTATTATATCAAGGGAACAATGATAAAAAAGGTCCCCTTTTTAAATAATTATGATTTATTAATGCTGCCTGGTTTTTGGAGAACCCTTCAGAGCAGAGCATCAGAAACCAAAAATTAAAATACTTTTTAAGTTAGGAATCCCATAAATATACCATTATATTTAGGTAAAAATTTACAAATGAGCACTAATAAAATTTTTCTGCAATTTTAGAAAAAGGAGTTTTCAATAATATAGCGGCATATAGAGTTTTGATAAGACTCAAAGACTCCTTAAGTTAGTCAATCCATCTGCTTCTTTGCTACCTTGAAAAAGGATAGAATGTTCCCTTCCTAAGAGATGAGATTACAAAAATAAGTGGGAGAAGATATAAAAATATTTTTTCTCCTTTTAGCTAAGCAATAAGAGGAGTTCTGGATGCCTTTTTTTTTAATTTTTAGACAGGGTGCAATAAAGACTTCTACTCAGCAGAACATGTAAAAAGTTGATTAGGAAACAGAAAGAAAAATTAAGGAAACAATATATGACAAACCCACAGCAAACATTATCCTGAATGGTGAAAAACTGAAAGCATTTCACCTAAAGTCAGGAACAAGACAAGGGTGCCCACTCTCACCACTACTAGTCAACATAGTTTTGGAAGTCTTGGTCACAGCAATCAGAGCAGAAAAAGAAATAAAAGGAATCCATATTGGAAAAGAAGAAGTAAAACTCTCACTGTTTGCAAATGACACGATCCTCTACATAGAAATCCATAAAGACTCTACCAGAAAATTACTAGAACTAAACAGTGAATATAGTAAAGTTGCAGGATATAAAATCAACACACAGAAATCCCTTGCATTCCTATACACTAACAATGAGAAAACAGAAAGAAAAATTAAGGAAAAAATCCCATTCACCATTGAAACAAAACAAATACAATACTTAGGAATATATCTACTTAAAGGAACAAAAGACCTGTATACAGAAAACTATAAAACACTGATGAAAGAAATCAAAGAGGACAAAAATAGATGGAGAAATATACCTTGTTCATGGATTGGAAGAATCAATATAGTGAAAATGAGTATACTACCTAAAGCAATCTATAGATTCAATGCAATTCCTGTCAAGCTACCAGAGGTCTTTTTCAGAGAACTAGAACAAATAATTTCACAATTTGTATGGAAATACAAAAAACCTCTAATAGCCAAAGCCATCTTGAGAAAGAAGAATGGAACTGGAGGAATCAACCTACCTGACTTTCGGCTATACTACAAAACCACAGTCATCAAGAGAGTATGGTACTGGCACAAAGACAGAAATATAGATCAATGGAACAAAACAGAAAGCCCAGAGATAAATCCACACACCTATGGACAAAGGAGGCAAGAATATACAATGGAGAAAAGGCAATCTCTTTAACAAGTGGTGCTGGGAAAACTGGTCAACCCCTTGTAAAAGAATGAAACTAGAACACTTTCTGACACCATACACAAATATAAACTCAAAATGGATCAAAGATCTAATCATAAGACCAGAAACTATAAAACTCCTAGAGGAAAACATAGGCAAAACACTCTCCCACATAAACCAAAGCAGGATCCTCTATGACCCACCTCCCAGAATATTGGAAATAAAAGCAAAAATAAACAAATGGGACCTAATTAAAATTAAAAGCTTCTGCACAACAAAGGAAACTAAAAACAAGGTGAAAAGGCAGCCTTCAGAATGGGAGACAACAATAGCCAACGACGCAACGGACAAACAATTAATCTCAAAAATATACAAGCAACTCCTGCAGCTCAATTCCAGAAAAATAAACGACCTAATCAAAAAGTGGGCCAAAGAACTAAACAGACATTTCTCCAAAGAAGACATAAAAATGGCTAACAAACATGAAAAAATGCTCAACATCACTCATGATCAGAGAAATGCAAATCAAAACCACAATGAGGTACTAATTTACACCAGTAAGAATGCCTGCCATCCAAAAGTCTACAAGCAATAAATGCTGGAGAGGATGTGGGAACCTCACCCTCTTACACTGTTGGTGGGAATGCAAACTTGTATAGCTACTATGGAGAACAGTGTGGAGATTCCTTAAAAAACTGGAAATAGAATTGCCATATAACCCAGCAATCCCACTGCTGGGCATACACACCAAGGAAACCAGAATTGAAAGAGACACATGTACCCCAATGTTCATCGCAACATTGTTTACAATAGCCAGGACATGGAAGCAACCTAGATGTCCATCAGCAGATGAATGGATAAGAAAGCTGTGGTACATATACACAATGGAATATTACTCAGCATAAAAAAGAATACATTTGAATCAGCTCTACTGAGGTGGACAAAACTGGAGCCTATTATACAAAGTGAAGTAAGCCAGAAGGAAAAACAACAATACAGTATACTAACACATATATATGGAATTTAGAAAGATTATAATGATAACCCTGTATGCGAGACAGCAAAAAAGATGCAGATCTATAGAACAGTCTTTTAGACTCTATGGGAGAGGGCAATGGTGGGATGACATGGGAGAACTGCGGGGAGCCGTCAGGATGCCCCCTTACTCAGACTAAGAAGGAAACTGCAAAGTGGATTTTCCTTCAGGGCATCCCAGGGCGAGGCCCCTCCTGGTATTTTTCTTGGGAAGTTCTGTTTATGCTCATCTGTTTATGTTTTAGCTCATCTCAGTAGGTCAGTCCCAGTTAGAAAGAGATAATTCTGAGATAATTCCCTCAGACCTTATTTCCCAGATCCAAGGATCTGGGAAGGTGGATTCCCTCCCCGGGGAATAAGGAGAAATAAAAGGGACATTTAAATAGATTACTACACCTCCTACTCCTTACTGGGGAGTTTACCAAGAGTTCTCTGGGGGTCATGGCAAGGCCATCACCAGAAGGGTTCGTACTTGGGTCACCTTTCCACCTCCCACTCCCCTGACCACTCCACGGTGGAAGCTCCCTTCCTTGTAGAGACCAAGGGAATGGGATTTAGGAATGCTCATAACTGTGGCCAGCATAGTTGGAGACACTGATTGCTTTAGGATAGTGTAGACATAGGAATTCATTAAAGTATTTATATAAGGTTAATAGGGTTTTTATTGCTAAAGCAGTGCTACTAGACTGTCTCATTGTCCTCTTTTCTCATAAGAACTGGAGTGTCAGAACAGAATGAGACAGGTAGTGGTTGAGGTTACTAGAATAAAAACAGTTTCAAGCTCAGCCCTTCCCTCAAGGCTCTACACAGCTGCACCTGATAAGGGAAAACTAACCTTTCTGCTTAGACTGATGTACTTATGATTGATTGAAGTATGCTGAAGACAATAAAACAATAAACATACTATTGTTAAATCTGATTATGCAGAAATCCAACTTCTGCAAGGGGAATGTTTCTGATTGATTGGGGAATGAGCTTAATGTTAATGTTGTTGATGGTAGGCAGAAAACAAAAGATTGTATAGAATAATATGTGACATAATGGGTGTGTTTCTTGGGTATAAAAACTGTAAACCAACAATAAACGAGAGACTGCTCCATCAACACATTGACCCAGCTCAGTTCTTCGCCAACGCCACTCATCCCTCAAGACCCCCGGACCCGCCGGAACTGGACCCCAGCAGAGAATGGCATTGAAACATGTAAATTATCATATGTGAAATGAATCGCCAGCCCAGGTTTGATGCATGATACAGGGTGCTCAGGGCTGGTGCACCGGATGACCCAGAGGGATGGAATCAGGAGGGAGGTGGGAGGGGGGTTCTGGAAGGGGAACACATGTATACCCATGGTGGATTCATGTCAATGTATGGCAAAACCAACACGATAATGTAAAGGAAAAATAAATTTAAAAATTTTAAAAAAAGAAATTGATTAGGGGAATTATTCATCTTTTTAAAATTTTTTTTCAAATTTTCTTTACTTTATTGTATTGGTTTTGCCATACAGTGACATGAAATTGCCATGGGTTTACATATGTTCCCTCTGCAGAACCCCCCTCCCTCCTCTCTCCTGATTCCCTCCCCCTGGGACATCCCGATACACCAGCCCCAAGCATCAGTCCTGGGCTGACGATTGATTTCACATATGATAATTAACATGTTTCAATGCCATTCTCCCATATCATCCCACCCTTGCCCTCTTCCACAGAGTCCACAAGTCTCTTCTATACATCTGCATCCCTTTTGCTGTCTCGCATGAAGGTTTCTCGTTACCATCTTTCTAAATTCCATATATGTGCGTTAGTATACTGTATTGTTGTTTTTCCTTCTGGCTTACTTCACTCTGGATAATAGGCTCCAGTTCCGTCCACCTGAGTAGAACTGATTCAAATGAATTTTTTTTAATGCTGAGTAATATTCCATTGTGTATATGTACCACAGCTTTCTTATCCATTCGTCAGTTGATGGGCATCTAGGTTGCTTCCATGTCCTGGCTATTGTAAACAAAGCAGCGATGAACATTGGGGTACACGTGTCTCTTTCAATTCTTGTTACTCATCTTAAATGAGTGTGAGGTAAGTACAATTGTGGTTAAATAAAGTGATGATGGGGCCATGTTATCATTAGGCTGCTTGGTGTGACTTTGGAAATACTGGAAAAAGATTTCTCAACCCTTAACTCTCTCCCTTCATAGTGACTTCTTGGAGAACACAAAATTCATCAATTAGTAAATCATTTCTCTTAATTAATTAAAACATTCAGTCTTATTCTCAAATATTAGCTCTATTTTTTAATTTGTTTTATGATTTATTCAATTTTTTACTTGATATGCAGGATCTTAGTTCTCTGACCAGGATTGAACCCTGGCCCGTAGCAGAGGAAGGGTAGAGTCCTAACCACTTGACCATCAGGGAATTCCCCCAAATATTAGTTTTATATACTGCTTCTGAGATTCTGGTAACATGAAATAGTTTTGCCATTTGTGGAGACATAATATTCTAAGTAGTAGGTTCTAATGAAGCATGTGGGGTTGGGAGACTCAAAAGGAGGAAATAAGAAAATGAGAGGAAGAAATAAAATTGCATGTATGACTACTTTACAGTTTTGCCTAGAAATAGCTCTTGGTGCTAAGGTAAATTCGCTAATGAATTATTTAAATTAGAATGCTCTAATCAGTGATTAGAAAAAGACTAATTTTGTCTTCACATTGTATTACCTTGTATCAGGTTTTTGTCAATCTACTTGATGTAAAATTTGCTGATTAGAGGAAAAGCTTGTGTAAAAATTTACATAAGTTAACAGTGATTTGAAAAGGAGGGTACTTAAGTTTATTGAAAATACTTTGCAACTGGCAGAGAAATCACTGCTTGGCTTTCAAAGTGCTTTGTAGACAATTTTCGATACAAGCCATAAACTACCTTTTCAGAGAATGCTTCAGGGCAGAACCAGGATCTATAGAGTTGGAAGTAGCAAATAGCTTTCATTGGGAAACCCAGAATGACATCTGTCAGATCTAACTAGTGCTACAATATACGAAATGTCACTTTCATTCCAGCTGAGATGGCCTTCTCACCAGTGACTTTTAAGACACCAAATGGCTCTAAGTGGAAGGCATTCGTTTGAGTGTTTGGTGGCAAAAGGTCTTTCACATTTCCCTAGTAACCCTCTCCTGCCACTCTGCAGGATCGTACGTACACTTTGCACTTAAGTTTCTGAGGGGAGGAGACTTTAGAGGGGTAACTTTAGAGCAGTGATTCTTAAACATCTGGCTGTTTCAGAACCATCCAGGGAATTTGTTTGTTTACCATTTCAAAATCTTTTTAAATGTATAGTTTAGAAGCATTAAATATATCCACATTGTTGTGTAACCATCACCACAATCCATTTCCATAAGTTTTCTCATCACCCTAGACTGGAAACTCTATCTATTAAACAATAACTCCCCATTTTCTTCTCCTTCCACCCCCTGAAAACTACCATTTTACTCTCTGTCTCTGAATTTGACGACTCTACCTCATATAAGTGAAATAATACTTCATTTGTCTTTTTGCAACTGGCTTATTTCATTTAGCAGAATGTCTTTAAGATTCATCCATGATGTAGCATATGTCAGAATTTCCTTCCTTCTCAAGGCTGAACAATATTCCCCTGTATGGGTATATAACATTTTGTTTATCCATGCATGCATCAGCTGACATTTGCAGCTGGTCCTGCTGCTTCCTCTGGAGGTTTGAGTTAGGTTACACACAGATAAATCTCTTAGGCAGCCCACAGACAGGTATGAAATTTTCAAAAGCTGGTTTACTTTGCATTCTCTAGTTCTGGGGAAAAGTATTTAGGACCATTTCCAGGGAGGGAGTGGACAAGGGCAAGTAAAAAAGTCACAAAATGTCTTACCATTTTGAATGTGGCTTTTTCTTGATTGGATTTTCACTTGGTTACTATAAATGTTTGAATAATGTTTAGAGCTTCTATAAGGTTATTTTAGTCAGTATCCAGTTGTTTTTAAAAAATATTCCCATGGGAGAATGAGAGCCTGGAACTTCCTAATCTCTCATCTTGCTTATGTCACTTTAAAGTATAACCCAGGTAGTTTTTTTTTAATGAATATTCTGATTAAGAAGGACTAAGTAAGGACCTGGAAATACACATTTTCACAATTTCCTGGGAGTTTCTGATGTAGAAAGGACTCCAGATTAGGACTCCTCTGTCTTGGAGAACAGACATTTACTAGAAGAGTAGAGTCAGTATAAGGCCAAATGGCAGCCCTAGGCCTTACTAAGATTAGTGGCCATGGGTCCCAATTTAGGGACATTATGAAGAGAAGAACATTTAAGCAAGTATGCACAGTATATCATTTTATTAAAATTAATTTTTATTGGCATATAGTTGCTTTACAATATTGTGTTAGTTTCTACTGTACAGCAAAGAGAATCAGTTAAACATATGTCTATTTCTTGTTTTTTGAATTCCCTTCCCATTTAGTTCACCACAGAGCAATGAGTAGAGCTTCCTGTGCTATAGAGTAAGTTCTCATTCGTTATCTATTTTATATATTGCAGATGTAAAAAGCAAATTAATGGTTACCAATAGGGGAAAGGGAGATGGGATGAACTGGGAGACTGGGTTTGACACAAGACACCATTTTCTCCCACAAATTGTGAGAGTCTCTTGGGTCTATATCTTCAATAGAAGAAACTGAATCTATGTATGATTCATAGGGCTCTTTGTGAAGACTGTTTGTCAACTGAGTTGTTGCTCTGTCTCAGACTGATGTGTTGAAAAGCAGTTCTGAGAGGAAAAACTTCCATCTGGCAGTTTAAAACCAAATGAAAACTCCCTAGTAAGGAGGAAAGTTCCAGATGGAGGCGCTCTGGGTCAACAGTACTTAGTATCAGAATACAAAATGAGAAGTTGTGGTGGTGTTAAGCCTCTTTAAATACATTGGTCAGGAAAAACACAAGAAAAGAAGGAGGCAGCTGCCCCAGAACTCTGGACAGTAAAAGTATGGTAGTCCCAATAGCATACACTGGACCAACAATGGTGGGTCATAAGTCAAGCAGTAGCAGTAGCCTTGGCTAAGCCAGGCCTTTTCTTCAGATGTGCTAAAATATATCTTAGTTTTTGCAGTTGCATTAGGGGGAATGGCATATGTGAATCAATGAGTATTGGGAGAAAGTAATAGCCAATGAAGCAATGGACAAGTAATTAATCTCAAAAATATATGAGCAACTCCTGTAGCTCCATGCTAGAAAATAAACGACCCAATCAAAAAGTGGGCCAAAGAACTAAACAGACATTTCTCCAAAGAAGAGATACAAATGGCTAACAAACACATGAAAAGATGCTCAACATCACTCATTATCAGAGAAATGCAAATCAAAACCACAGTGAGGTACCATTTCATGCCAGTCAGAATGGCTGCCATCCAAAAGTCTACGAGCAATAAATGCTGGAGAGGATGTGGAGAAAAGGGAACCCTCTTACACTGTTGGTGGGAATGCAAACTAGTCCAGCCACTATGGAAAACAGTGTGGAGATTCCTTAAAAATCTGCAAATAGAACTGCCATATGACCCAGCAATCCCATTGCTGGGCATACACACCGAGGAAACCAGAATTGAAAGAGACACATGTACCCCAATGTTCATCGCCACATTGTTTACAATAGCCAGGACTTGGAAGTAACCTAGATGCCCATCAACTGACGAATGGATAAGAAAGCTGTGGTACATATACACAATGGAATATTGCATTCACCTCACGCACTAGCAAAGTAATGCTCAAAATTCTCCAAGCTAGGCTTCAATAGTACATGAACTGAGAACTTCCAGATGTTCAAGATGGATTTTAAAAAGGTAGAGAAACCAGAGGTCAAATTGCCAACATCCACTGGATCACTGAAAAAGCAAGAGAGTTCCAGAAAAACATCTACTTCTGCTTCATTGACTATGCCAAAGCCTTTGACTGTGAGGATCACAAGAAACTGTGGGAAATTCTTAAAGAGGTGGGAATACCAGACCACCTTACCTGCCTCCTAAGAAACCTGTATGCAGGTCAAGAAGCAACAGTTAGAACCAGACATGGAGCAACAGACTGTTTCCATATTGGCAAAGGAGAAAGGCTGTATATTGTCACCCTGCTTATTTACTTATACATTACATGACATGATGGGCTGGTTGAAGCACAAGCTGGAATCAAGATTGCCGGGAGCAATATCAATAACCTCAGATATGCAGATGATACCACCCTTATTGAAGAAAGCAAAGAGGAACTAAAAAGCCCCTTGATGAAAGCGAAAGAGGAGAGTGAAAAAGCTGACTTAAAAGTCAACATTCAAAAACGAAGATCATGGCATCTGGTCCCATCATTTCATGACAAATAGATGGGGAAACAATGGAAATAGTGACAGACTTTATATTCTTGGGCTCCCAAACCACCGTAGATGGTGACTGCAGCCATGAAATTAAAAGACACTTGCTCCTTGGGAGAAAAGTTATGACCAACCTAGACAAGTTAATAAAAAGCAGACATTACTTTGTCAATACAGGTCTGTCTAGTCAAAGCTATGGTTTTTCCAGTAGTCATGTATGGATGTTAGAGTTGGACTATAAAGAAAGCTGAGCATCAAAGAATTGATGCTTTTAAACCGTGGCATTGGAGAAGACTCTTGACGGTCCCTTGGACTTCAAGATAAAACCAGTCAATCCTAAAGGAAATCAGTCCTCAATATTCATTGGAAGGACTGATGCTGAAGCTGAAGCTCCAGTACTTTGGCCACTGAAGCTGAAGCTCCAATACTTTGGCCACCTGATAAGAAGAACTGAGTCATTGGAAAAGAACCTGATGCTGGGAAAGACTGAAGGCAGGAGAAGGGGACGACAGAGGATGAGATGGTTGGATGGCATCACTGACTCATTGGAAGGAGCAGGTCTATTATTCACCATCCTCTTAAGACCTCTGAATCAAATGCAATGCTGTTTTTTTTTTTCTAAAAAGCATAGAGATACAGATGTACAGATAGACTATCCCTGCCCCTCCCCATTCCCGCCCCATTCCCGCCCCTGCCCCTCCCCGTTCCCGCCCCTGCCCCTCCCCATTCCCGCCCATTCCTTTCCCCATTTCCACCCCTGCCCTTCCCCGTTCCCGCCCCGTTCCCGCCCCTGCCCATCCACGTTCCCGCCCCTGCCCATCCCCATTCCCGCCCCTTCCCCTCCCGGTTCCCGCCCCTGCCCCGCCCCATTCCCGCCCCATTCCCGCCCCTGCCCTTCCCCGTTCCCGCCCCTGCCCCTCCCTATAAACTAGATAACTGATTCACTCTGCTGTACAGCAGAAACTAGCATAGCAACGATACAAAGGTGGAGAACTTTTTTTTGCTTATTTGATTTGGATTCCGCCTCATGTTTAATGCACTGGCTCCAAGGCCCAAAGATGAGCTGACAGAGAAAGGGAAAAGGGAAGACTCGGGAAAACTCCTCCAGTTCCCACAACCAAGCGGCACTTGACCTCGCGGGGACCTGCTGCTCATCGCCACCCTCCACCCCCGGCGCACATTTGTATCCCGCTGGACGCTGCGCGGGAAGCCCGCCCCCGCGCCCCGTTGATTGGCCGCGCCCACCCGCCAGTCACGCTCTTTTGTCTTGGTTAGCGGAGGATAAAAGCTGCCGCGGCTGCTGTGGGAATCCTGCCGCTTCGACTAGGCTACCAGTCTCAGGGCGGCCGAGTGAAGCAGCTCCATCGGGTAGTCCCGGCTAGCTGAGCGGCTGAGGAGGCGCCCATCCTTTTTCCCTGCAGGGCCGCGGAGACCGAAGGTGGAGTCAGAGCTGTCAACGCCAGAGTGTCCGCTGCCCACCAGTCCAACTCAGGCCACCGGAGCCGAAGCTGAACTTGAATTCTGTGCAGCTGACTACAAAGCTGTCTTGACGCCCTGAAGTCCCGGATCGGCGACCCCGGTGGACCGCGATGGTTGAAGCCCAGAGGCCACCGGTTGCAGAAGCTGGAAGTGAAATAAAGGCGCGCACTTGCTCCTGAGCTCCTTTCCTACTGAGATAGGAGGACGACACAACCCCCCAGCACGCCTGCAGATTAGGCTTTTGGTAAAAGCCTGAGAATCTTGTTAACGTTTAGAGAGCCGGTCATCATCCGTCATGACTAGCATCATTGCGCGCGTGTGTAACAGCCGGCGGCAGAACGCACCCTTGCCACCTTGGGCCCATTCTATGCTAAGGTCTCTGGAGAGGAGTCTTGGTCCTTTAATGGCCATCCTGGCGGAGAGAAAACTGGAATTGTTCTCGGGGAGGGTGGTGCCAGCCCAGGGGGAAGAAACCTTTGAGAACTGGCTGATCCAAGTCAGTGAAGTCCTGCCAGATTGGAATATGTCTGAAGAGGAAAAGTTCAGGCGCTTGATTAAAACCCTGAGGGGCCCTGCGCGGGAGGTGATGCTTTTGCTGCAGGCTGCCAGCCCCAACCTCAGCGTGGCAGATTTCTTGCACGCCATGAAATTGGATTTTGGGGAGTCTGAAAGCAGTGTGACTGCTCATAGTAAATTTTTTAACAGCCTGCAGGCGCAAGGGGAGAAAGCCTCCCTTTGTGTGATCCGTTTAGAGGTGCAGCTCCAGAATGCCCTTCAGGCAGGGACCATAGCTCAGACAGATGCCTCTGAGCTATGCACCAGTGCATAGCTATGCACTGGTGCCTCTCGCCTGCACCAGTTCCTTTTAGGGGCTGACCTGAATGGGGACCTGCGCTTCAGGCTAAAGAATCTTCTCAGGATGTATGCAAATGAGCAGGAGCGTCTCCCCAGTTTCCTGGAGTTAATAAGGATGATAAGGGAGGAAGAGGATTGGGATGACACTTTCATTAAACAGAAGCGGGCCAAGAGATCTGAGTCGGTGGTGGCGAGGGCAACTAGCCCAGTGGCATTTGGGGGCTCCCCACCGATAGTGATTGACAATGAAGACTGTAACGTGATTGAGATAGATAATACCCCCAATGACTGAGATGAGGATGTGATCCTGGTGGAGGAGTCGCAGGACCTTCCAGTTTCATTCTCAGATTCTTCTCCCCCCAGATGCAGGGCCAGGCCTCAGGGTCAAGTGCTAATCATTGATTACCCCAACAATTCCTGGCCTCCATCTCCTTGCACCAGTGGGGGTTCTGGGTATAAGAATGATGGTCCTGGGAATATGCATAGAACCAGGAAGCGAAAACACACAGTTCGCTGTTAATATTGTGGTGAAGAGGGCCACTCAAAGGAAACCTGTGACAACGAGAGCAACAAGGCCCAGATATTTGAGAACCTGATCATCACCCTGCAGGAGCTGGCACATACCGAGGAGAGGTCAAGAGAGGCCCCTGTCGAACCCAGCAACCCTTTTGAGCTACAGTGAGGTGCTAGCTCCAGCTTTAAGTGAACCCTAACCTATATGCAGAGTCCAGCAATGGGAAAAATGGGGGGAGGATGCTTCTAATTACATAAATTAATCCACAAAGCAGCTTTCTTTCGGGGTGGAAGATGGAGGGTCTTGAATATTGGTATGGTGGAGGGAGATGGCCTGACTTCCATCCTTGCTACTAATCCCCTGCTGCCTAAGGGTCTACCCTCTGTGTGCACCCCTTTCCTTGATGCCTTTATTCTCTTTGTGAAAGTGATATAATTCATTGTTAAATATTAAAACAGTAAAGACAAATGCAAAACGTACAAATTACCCCAAACCCTCCAACCCTTAAATAACCACTGTCAACCCTTTGATGAATGTCCTTCTAGGTAGTTCCCTTTACCTATGTACCCAGATAGATAAATGTATAGATAAGAGTGAGCAAATGTAAGTGTTGTTCTAAAGTCTGTATTTTTTCAGCAAATAATATATGTTGTGAGCTTCTTTCTATATCAATAAATAAGCAGCAATAGCTAAAAAATAAAGAAAAAGAAACGACATTTTTATTTATAATAAAAATAAATCAAAAAGTGGGCCAAAGAACTAAACA
>ML663483.1:1215308-1227723 GCA_007570785.1 Antilocapra americana | reverse complement strand
AACTACAAATTCAATTTCATTTATAGTTATCAGCCTATCTAAATTGTCTGTTTTTACTTGATTAAGTCTTGGCAGGGAATATGTTTCTAGAAATTTCTTTATTTCTTCTAGGTTGTCCAGTCTGTTGGTCATATAATTGTTCATTCTCTTTTCTTAGGATTTCTGTATCTCTTTGGTATCAGTTGTTATCTCTAGTCTTTCATTTCCTTTTTTTAAAATATAAATTTATTGATTTAATTGAAGGTTAATTACTTTACAATATTTGAGTGGTTTTCCCATACATCGACATGAATCCATCACGGGTGTACATGTATTCTGCATCCTGAAACCCCCTCCCACTGCCCTCCCCATCCCATCCCTCTGGGTCATCCCAGTGCACCAGCCCTGAGCATCCTGTCTCATGCATCGAACCTGGACTGGCGATTCATTTCACATAAGGTAATATACATGTTTCAGTGCCATTTTCCCAAATCATCCCACCCTCGCCCTTTCCCACAGAGTCCAAAAAACTGTTCTATATATCTGTGTCTCTTTTGCTGTCTCGCATATAGGATTATCATTACCATCTTCTAAATTCCATATATATGAGTTAGTACACTGTATTCTTGTTTTTCTTTCTGGCTTCCTCCACTCTGTGTAATAAGCTCCAGTTTCATCTACCTTATTAGAACTGATTCAAATGTATTCTTTTTAATAGCTGAGTAATATTCCATTGAGTATATGTACCACAGCTTTCTTATCTATGCATCTGCTGATGGACATCTAGGTTGCTTCCATGTCCTGGCTATGATAAACAGTGCTACAAAGAACATTGGGGTACATGTGTCTCTTTCAGTTCTTGTTTCCTTGGTGTGTATTCCCAGTATTGGGATTGCTGGGTCATATGGTAGTTCTATTTCCAGTTTTTTAAGGAATCTCCACACAGTTCTTCATAGTGGCTGTACTATAATGCATTCCCACCAACAATGTAAGAGGGTTCCCTTCTCTCCACACTCTCTCCAGGGTTTATCGCTTGTAGACCTTTGGATAGCAGCCATTCTGACTGGCATGAAATGATACCTCATTGTGGTTTTCATTTGCATTTCTCTGATAACAAGTGATGTTGAGCGTCTTTTCATGTGTTTGTTGGCCATTTGTATGTCTTCTTTGGAGACATGTCTGTTTAGGTCTTTGGCCCATTTTTTGGTTGGGTCGTTTATTTTCATTACTCTGGAATTGAGCTGCAGGAGTTGTTTGTATGTTTCTGAGATTAACTGTCAGTTGCTTTGTTTGCTATTATTTTCTCCCATGCTGAAGGTTGTCCTTTTACCTTGCTTATAGTTTCTTTTGTTGTGCAAAAACTTTTGAGTTTATTTGGGTTCCATTTGTTTATTTTTGCTTTTATTTCCAATATTCTGGGAGGTGGGTCATAGAGGGCCCTGCTGTGATTTATGTTGAAGTGTGTTTTGCCTATGTTTTCCTTTAAGAGTTTCATAGTTTCTGGACTTATGTTTAGATCTTTAATCCATTTTGAGTTTATTTTTGTGTATGGTGTTAGAAAGTGTTCTAGTTTCATTCTTTTCCAAGTAGTGGATCAGTTTTTGCAGCACCACTTATTAAAGAGATTGCCTTTTGTCCATTGTATATTCTTGCTTCCCTTGTCAAAGATAAGGTGTCCATAGGTGCATGGTTTTATCTCTGGGCTTGCTGTTCCATTGATCTATATTTCTCTATTTGTGCCAGTACCATACTCTCTTGATGACTGTGACTTTGTAGTAGAGGCAGAAGTCAGGCAGGTTGATTCCTCCAGTTCCATTCTTCTTTCTCAAGATTGCTTTGGCTCTTGGAGGTTTTTTTGTACTTCCATACAAATTGTGAAAATATTTTTCTAGTTCTGTGAAAAATACTGTTGGTAGCTTGATAGGGATTGCATTGAATTTATAGATTGCTTTGGGTAGTATACTCATTTTCACTATATGGATACCTCCAATCCATGAACACAGTGTATTTCTCCATCTATTTATGTCCTCTTTGATTTTTTTCACAAGTGTTTTATAGTTTTCTATATATAGGTCTTTGTTTCTGTAAGTAAATATATTCCTAAGTATTTTATTCTTTTTATTGCCATGGTGAATGAAATTGTTTCCTTAATTTCTCTTTGTTTTCTCATTGTTAGTGTATATGAATGCAAGGGATTTCTGTGTGTTAATTTTATATCCTGCAACTTTATTATATTCATTGATTAGCTCTAGTAATGTTCTGGGGCTTTCTCTGGAGCTGTTGTGTACAGTGTGGGGTCAGTTCATTTTCAGATAATTCCTTAGTCTGACTTGTACTTCTCAAGGTCTATAGGAAAGATTTAATCTGTTACTCCTGTCACTGCCAAAGCGGTTCCCTCTGATTATTTTAGCGTCTTCTGTTTGCTGGTCTCTTCAGTGTCTATTTCCCACCCTGACACAAGGGGGTCGGTGGTGGTCACTTTTTTAGGCTCACTTGTTCAGTCACGCTGTGGGGAGGGAGGAACACTGCAAACAGATATCCCTGGCATGCACTCACAGTGATTTAGCCTCACTGGGGTTTGTCCCGCTCCTGGCGAGTGCGCATTCCCTGCCCACACTGCTCAGGCTCTCGGTCGCTCCGCCAGAAGCATCCTGAGGCGGCCGCTGGGGCTGCCTGCACTTCCCAGGTCCAAGCTGCCCAGTGCCGTTGGAGGCTGTGACTTCTCTCCTCCCCCGTCCCAGCCGCTTGGTTTTCTCGGTGTGCAACTGGGTGCACCTTCTCAGGTGTGTAGAGAGCTGAGCTCTGGTGGTGACCAACAAGAATCTCAAGAAGTCTTGGTTAGCAACAAAGTCTGCCAGCAGTTAGGTAGAGGATGCCTCGCTGGGGCCACGATTGCACCTGCCAGTCTCCACCGGGGGATGGCCTGGTCCACAGCTCACAGCCGACCAGCTCCACGCAGCCCTTTGTTCTGTGCACAGGCCTGGCTGTGGCTTTTCGTGGGAAAGCTATTCCACAGCCTAGGTTGCTGTCTCAGGCTAGTTCCCTTAGGTGGCCCTGGGGCTTTCAGTCCCACTCCTCACTCAAAGCGGCACAGCCCGCCCCTCCCTGAGCAGCCTGCGCTTGCTCATCACAGGTGGGAAGTCTGGGCCACTGCTCCACTGGGAATTGCAGTTAGGTACATAATCTGTGGAGTTTAATTATTTATCTATTTTTTCTCCCGGTTATTTTGCCCTCTGAGACTTGCCAAGGGCAAAACATTCTTGGAAAGAATGTTTCTTGGGGAGAATGTTTCTTGGTGTTCAGAAACCTCTCTTTTTTTTAAGACTCCCTTCCCAGGACAGATCTCAGTCCCTACCTCTTTCGCCTCTCTTTATTTTTTATATTTTGTCCTATCTTCTTTCGAAGGCAATGGGCTGCCTTTCTGGGTGCCTGATGTCCTCTGCCAGCATTCAGAAGTTGTTTTGTGGAGTTTGCTTGGCTTTTAAATGTTCTTTCAGCGTATTTGCTGGGGAGAAAGTGGTCTTCCCATGCAATTCCTCCGCCATCTTAATTGCCCCCCACCCCGTTCAGTTTTTAGAAATGTATTGCTTAATCTCTATGTGTTTATGTTTTTTACGTTTTTTTCCTGGAATTGATATCTAGTCTCATTGTGTTGTGGCCAGATAAGATGCTTGGTATGATTTCAATTTTTTTTAAATTTACTGAAGTTTGATGTGTGACCCAAGATGTGGTCTATCCTGGAGAATGTTCCATGTCCACTTGAGAAGAGGTGTATTCTCCTGCATTTGGATGGCATGTCCTGAAGAAATCAATGAGATACATCTCATCTAATGTATCATTTAAGACTTGTGTTTCCTTATTAATTTTCTATTTTAATGATTTGTCCTTGGGTGTGAGTGGGGTGTTAAAGTCTCCTACTACTGTTGTGTTAGTGTTAACTTCTCCTTTTATGTCTGTTAGTTTTTGCCTTATGTGTTGAGGTGCTCCTATGTTGGGTGCATAGATATTTACAATTGTGATGTCTTCCTCTTGGATTCATCCCTTGATCATTATGTAGTGTCCTTCTTTATCTCTTGTAATATTCTTTATTTTAAGGTCTATTTTGTCTGATATGAGGATTACTACTCCAGCTTTCTTTTGCTTTTCATTTGCATGGAATATATTTTTCAATCCTCTCACTTTCAGTCTATATGTGTCTTTAGGTCTGACGTGGGTTTCTTGTAGACTACATATATATGGGCCTTATTTTTGTATTTATTCAGCTTGTCTGTGTCTTTTGGTTGGAGCATTTAATCTATTTTCATTTAAAGTAATTATTGATATACATTTTCCTACTGTCATTTTCTTAATTGTTTGGGGTTTATTTGTGGATCCTTTCTCTTTTCTTGTATTTCATGACTATATAAATCCCTTTAACATTTGTTGAAAAGCTGGTTTGGTGGTACTGAATTCTCTTAACTTGCTTGTCTGAAAAGCTTTTTATTTCTCCATCACTTTCGAATTAGATCCTTGCTGGAAACAGTAATCTTGGTTGTAGATTTTTCCCTTTCAGTACTTTAAGATAAATGTATCCTGCCATTCCCTTCTGGCCTGCAAAGTTTCTGCTGAAAGATCAGCTTTTAAACGTATGAGGTTTCCCTTGTATGTAACTTGTTGCCTTTCCCTTTTTGCTTTTAATATTCTTTCTTTGTGTTTAGTCTTTGCTAATTTTCTCATACTTTTTTTTTCTCATCTTCTTCTGGGACCCGTATAATTCAAATGTTGGTGCATTTAATATGGTCTCTAAGGTCTCTGAGACTATCCTCAGTTCTTTACATTCTCTTTACTTTATTCTGCTCTGCAGAAGTTATTTCCACCTTTTTATATTACAGTTCAGTGGTTCATTCTTCTGCTTAAGATTCTGCTATTGACTCCTTTTAGGGTATTTTTAACTGCAGTAATTGTGTTGTTTAATCATTCTTTAATTCTTTTAGGTCTTTGTTGATTGATTCTTGCATTTTATACATTTTGTTTTTGATCATCTTTACTATTATTATTCTGAATTCTTTCTCAGGTATGTTGCCTATTTCCTCTTCATTTATTTGGACTTCTGTGTTTCTAGTTTGTTCCTTTATTTGTGTAGTGTTTCTCTGCCTTTTGATTATTTTTTTAACTTATTGTGTTTGAGGTCTCTTTTTTCCAGGCTTCAAGGTTGAGTTCTTTCTTCCTTTTCATTTCTGCCCTCCTAAATTTGGTTCAGTGGTTTGTGTAAGCTTTGTATAGGGTGAGATTTGTGCTGAGTTTGTGTGTGTGTGTGTGTGTGTGTGTTTTCTCTGATGGGCAAGGCTGAGTGAGGTGGTAATCCTGTCTGCTGTTGATTTGGTTTGTATCTTTGCTTCGGGGCGATACTTTTGATTGGGTGATACTGGGTCTTGTATTCAAGTGGTTTCATTTGTGTGAGTTCTCATTTCACTCTTTCATACTCCCTAGGGTTAGTTCTCTGGTAGTCTCGGGTCTTGGAGTACATACTCCCACTCCAAAGGCTCAGGGTTTGATATCTGGTCAGGAATGAAGACTCCACAAGTGGTTTGTTATGGCATTAAAACAAATATCCAAAAACAGGAAAACAAGGATGAGACCCAGAGAAAAGGCAGTTGCAAAATCAGGCAAATAATAATTAAAATAATGGAATATATACATCCATGAACCAAAGTCAAAACAGTCCAACAAAAATAAAGTATAATAGATTGATCTGGCAAACAAGGAAATCAAAAATTATATTTACCAGTTAAGAACAAAACTTACTAAAGCACAAAGTGGAAAACAAAACTAAAGCAAGGTGCCAAGTGGTGAATAAAGCAATGGAAACAAAACTAACAAATATGTTTAGAGTAAAGGAAAGAAAGAATAGATATGCAAAGTTAAATAGAGGTAGATGAAGAAGATCATATTCATTAAAGATTAACTATAAGGGGGAAAGAACAGTAGGAAAAGCAAACAAGGGAATAAATGTATAAAAAATATAATAGGTTTAAACATTAAAATTATAAAAAGAGAAAATTTTAAAAAATGGAAGAATAAAGAAAAAAGGAAAGAAAAGAACAACTCCACAAAACTGCAAAAGCCCAACGTGGAGGCAGAGGTTTATAACAACAATAAAAAGTGTGACTGAATATACACATATACATATGCACTCATAAGCAAAATCAAAACAGTCCAATAAAAATGAAGTACAATAGACTGACCCAGAGAACAAAGGAAATAAAAATTATGTCTACCAGAACAAAGCTAACTAAAGCACAAATTAGAAAACAAAACTAAAGCAAGGTGCCAATTGGGGAATAAATCAATGAAAATAAAACTAACAAATATTTTGAGAGGAAAGGAAAGAAAGAAAGAATAGATAAGCAAAGTTAAATAGAGGTAGATAAAGAAGATTTATATACATTAAAGATTAACTGCAAGGGGAAAAGGACAGTAGGAAAAGTAAACAAAGGAATAAATGTAGAAAAAATAATAATTGGTTCAATAAATTAAAAATTAAAAAAAGAAAGGAAAACTCCCCAGAACTGCAAAAGCCCAACATAGAGGCAGAGGTTTATAACAACAATAAAAAATGTGACTGAGAAAAGAAAAGCTCAGAAACTTAGTTAGATTTCATAGTGCCAATAAAAGGCATCTCCTTTGGCTCAGATGGTAAAACGTCTGCCTACAATGCTGGAGACCCAGGTTCCATCCCTGCCAGTAAAATGGACAACTACAACAGAGTGGGAAAGGGCAGGGGGGGGGGGGAGATCCAAAAAAATCTACAGAACAAATCAAAAGATAAGAACAAAAAATGTTTTTTCTTAAGTCACTGCTGTCAGGATCCTTTCCCTCACTGGGAATCACAGTGCACCTCACCTCTCTAAGATGCCCTCTAGCACTGTGCTGATCTCTGAACCTGTTGTGAGGCAGCTCAGATTCTAATCTGGTCCTTCTCCTGTGTGTTCTTGCCTCCAATGTCCAATATTCCATAGACACAGAGTCTGCCTAGTTGATTGTGTGGATTTAATCTGTAGCTTGTATAGCTGGTGGGAAGGTTTTGGGTCTTCTTCCTTAGCCACACTGCCCCTGGGTTTCAATTGTGGTTTTATTTCCACCTCTTCATGTGGGTCGGCCACTGGGGTTTTCCCCTGAGGCTCCCTGGAGGACTTGTGTTTACCCCTGTGGGAGCTGGGTGAAGGAGGTGGTGAAGCTGCTTGGGTCACAGGGGTTCTGGCAGCACCAGGTACTCAGGGGAGTTGGCAGCTAGGGCAGCAGGAAATATAGTGCTCTAGAAAGGTATGGCAACCAGTATTGGCCAATACGCTCCAGTATTCTTGCCTGCAGAACCCTCCTCCCTGACAGAGAAGCCTGGCAGGCCACAGTCTACAGGGTCGCAAAGAGTTGGACACAACTGAAGTGACCCTGCATGCATAGATGCAAGAATTTTTTTTGCCTGTGGCAGCTCTGCCCCAGTGAGAGTTGGGCGTGAAGGTGAAGCAGCTGCTTGCTTGTGGGGACCCTGGTGGCGCCAAGTGTGCAGGGAGATGGACTGCCTCCACCCCAGGAGTTATGGCCTGTCAGAGTCTTTTTTTCAAGCCTCTTGTAGCTGGTGATCAGAAGGCCTCTTTGGCCAGTCTCTCTCTGTAGCTCCGCCCATTCAGGCACTTAGAGGGCTCACTTGCCTAGGGTCCTTCTCTGTTGTTCGGTGCATCAGGCACGTAGTGTGGCTCCCCTGGCTGAGATCCTACTCGGTAGTTCAGTGTGTCAGGTGTTTGATGGGCCAGCCTCTCTATTGTTCAGCTTCCATTGCTGGCGGGTGGCGGGAGGCAGGCTATGTTGGTGGCTCCACCCCCTATGCATGACTCAGCAGTATTGCCTTGCTTCCACGGCTGCCCGCCTTTCCTCCAGAGACATTTCCCACCACCCTCTCCTCCTTCACATCCCCCGTCTCTCTCTCTGCAGTTAATAGCAGTCCTTGCCCTTGGGTGCTCTGTAATCCCTAAACTCCACCTCCTACCTGCTGAACCTTCCAGGGGATCTACATCCCTATCGGGGTATGTATGCATGCAGCAAGGATGTCTGATTCTCATTCAATTTAGGCTGCTCCAGATCAGCTGTTTCACTCTGAGCCTTTAATGTTTCTCCTCTGACTTAGACAACTTCCCTGATGTGGGGGATCGGACCTCTGCTTCAGTTCCCCCACCCACCAAGGGCAGGTTCAGTCCTACTAACACTCCTGTTTTTCCCCCTAGTTCCTTCATTCTACCAAGTTTTGCATGGATCTATATGTTCTTTTCTGCTAGGTGGGTACTCCTGTCTGCTCTCAGCTGGTGTTCTGCATGCACTTCTGTGTCTGAAGGTGTATTCCTTATGTATCTGTGGAGAGAGATGTACTCCACAGCCACCTATTCCTCCACCATCTTGTTCTCTTGGCTTCTGTTTTAAAGTCTATTTTGTCTGATATGAGTATTGCTACCCCTCATTCTTGTTATTTCTATTTGTGTGAAATATCTTATTCCATCCCTTCACATTCAGTCTTTGTGTGCCCTTAGTCCTGAAGTGAGTCTCTTGTAATATTTAAAGTCGTTATGATAGCTATGTACTTACTGCCATTTTACTACTTCTTTTCTGATTGTTTTTGTAGTTATTCTCTGTTCATTTCTTATTTTTATTTCTTTCTTGTGCTTCAATGATTTTCTTTTGTAGTGTGCTTGAGTTCCTTGTGTGTATGTGAGTGTATGTATCTATTTTAAGTTTTTGTTGTATGGTTACCAAGAGATTCATATATGTTGACCTATAATTATATCTACTTGTTTTAAACTGGTAGTCATTTAAGTTCATTAAGGAAGACATTTTAAAAGGTCTAAATTTTTTACTCCTCCCCCACATTTTGTGCTTTTGATGTCATAGTTTGCATGTTCATGTTTTCCCTTTAACTGTTTATTATAGTTACAGCTGCTTTTACAGGTTTTTTGTCTTTTATATTTATACTAGCTTTTTTAGGCAACTTTCAGTCCAGATATATAGTAAATATCTGCCTTTCCTAGTAGAACTTTCCTTATCCTATCTGCCTATGCATTTCCCTATCCATTTCTGCCAATGCAGGAAACATAGGAGACACGGGGTCAATCCCTGGGTCTAGAAGATCCCCTGCAGGAGGAAATGGCAACCTACTCCAGTATTCTTGCCTGGAAAATTCCATGGACCGAGGAGCCTGGTGGGCTATTGCCCATGGGGTTGCAAAGAATTGGACATGACTTAGAAACTATGCATGCACACAGATTCTTACTTCTTTTCCATTTAGAGATGACCTTTCAAATTTTCTTTTTCTTTTATTTCTCTTTTTGGGGGTGCCATGCAGCATGTGGGATCTTAGTTTCTTATCCAGGGATAAAACCCATGTTTCCTGCATTGAAAGGTGAAGTCTTAACCACTGAACTGCCAGGAAAGTCCCCTTTGACATTTCTTTTGGGGTAGGTTTACTATCACTGAATTCTTTTTGTTTTTGCCTATCTGAGAAATTATTTCTCTCTCTCTCTTTTCTAAATTATAATCTTGCTGGGTAGACTATCCTAGGTTGTAGGTTTTCTCTTTCCAGCACTTTCAGTAATCTTGTCACTCTCTTCTAGCTTGTAAAGTTTCTGCAGTAAAATCATCTGCGAGCCTTATGGGGAGTCCCTTGTATATGACTGTTTTTCTTCTGCTTCCTTTAGAATCCTTTCTTTATCTTTAATTTTTGCCATTATAGTTATGTATTAATATGATTCTGCTTGAGTTCATCTTGTTTGGGACACTGTGTTTCCTGTACCTGGATATCTATTTCCTCCTACAAGTTTATGAAGTTTTCAGCCAAAATTTCTTCAAATACTATTTTTATTTCCTTTTCTCTTTTATCCTTCTGAAACTACTATAATGTGAATGTTTACACTTTTTATGTAAATAAAGTGTGTTGCTTTTTTATCTCAGATATATTGTGTGTTGCTTTTTTATCTGTCTTTCTGTCTGCTGATTGGATGGTATCTGTTTTATCTCCCAGATCACTTATGCATTCTTCTGCACCACTTAGTCTCCTATTCATTTCTTCTTTTGTCTTTTTTTATTTCAGTTATTGAGTTATCTATTTTTGATTGATTCTTTTTAATATTTTCTAGTTCCTAGTTAAAATGATCAGTATTTTTTCATATTGTTAATTGTTTTCCTTTTATATTTATATGTTTAATCCATCAGGAATTTATTTTTATGTAAAGTATGAAGTAGATGTTTCTACTACTCAGCTTTGCTGCAGTGACAAAACAAAATGATCAATATTTAGATCAATTATTTTCCCTAATTCAGTTAACACATTTATTACAAATGTTTTGAATCTCTATCTGATAAATACTTCACTATTTATTTTTTAGGTGTTTTCTCTTGCAAATGAGTATTTCCTTTGCCTTTTAATTTCACTTAACTTTCCATGCATCTGTGAATTTAGGTGAAACAGCTGCCTGTTGTCATTCTAAAGGAGTGTTCTTCTGTGAGAAAGAGCATCCATATTCAGACTGCATGTGCCCAGTGTGCTTGGTGGTAGGACTGAACTTGATAGGGACAAAAGTCACATCTTTCTTTTGAATGTATGACAGATATCACCCTGGTAGGGGATGGAGCTGGAAATAGAATACCTAGAGCTTGCACAGGGTATGAGATAAACTTCCTCTCTGCTCAGTAACTGTTGCAGTCCTGTCAGGGATAGGTTCTCGTTCCAAGTTGCTCGAGTGGAAGCCCTGATGGTCAGGTTTGAATGGGCTCTGTTTCTTTTAAGCATGTGTTTTTCCTTACCTCCACTTGCACTGAACCTTCCCCCCAAAAGCGGAGTGCTAAAGCAAGTAGGGCCCATGTGCTTACCGAAGTCTAATCCTCTGCCTGTGTTTGCATCTGTGGCTCCACTCAAATAGCCCACATTTGCATCTCTTCCCTAGTCATGTCTGCCCCAGATCTAGTGCCAAACTGTGGCATGCAGTTTGCAGGACTGAGGTGTTCACTAGGCGCTGGCTAAAGAGTGCAGTGAGGTAGTCATCGACAATTTGGCAACAGCTAGGACCAACATCTCTGCCCTACCTGGAGGCAAGCCAGCACCCACACACTCTTCACAAGTGGGGTACAGGTTTCTTTAGCCTTTTTATTTGTCCCAGCAATTCTCCAAGCCACCAAGGGGACTTGTGTCCTCTGTGTAACACTCCAGGAGTGGAACACCCTGTCTGTGGCTTGACCTGCTCACTCCAAGAGTCTGCCCATGTGATCTCTCTTTAACTCTTAGTCCCCTCCCAGCAGTGGAGGTCCTGACCTGTTTGATTCTTCCAGTTCTACCCAATTACATGTGTGTTTTTCTTACAGCCTTAGTTTTATTGGTGTCTTTTTGAAAGTTTCCAGTTAGTTTTCCATGAAAGTTTTTCCACATGTAGCTGTATTTTTGGTGTGTCTGTTGGAGTGAGGTGAGTTCCATATCTTCTTACTCCACTATCTTGATTTTTGAATCCAAAAGTCACTTTTTAAACTGTAATAAATGAAACCTTGTCCACACCATCTTCCTATCCCTAAATCAGGTACCTTTGATTGTTAGGTGTTTATGTTGTTTTATCTAATGATGACAAGCAAAGGCTGGGTTAAACAGAAGAGAATAGACTTTGAACAAATGGTACTTTAGTAAAGCAAAAGCTGTGGTAGGTTAAACATATCTTAAGTCACTAAGGAGCCTAAGGAAGAATGTGATTGGAGGAGAGTGTAAAATTAGACTATCCACATACATATAATTAAGGGTAAGTATGAATTGCTTCAGATTCAAATCAGATAGTCAAATGAATGAATGAATGAGAAGTTTAAAAAAGTTTTTGATACCTAGGATAATGCCTTTCATCAATACTGAATACAGTAGCTTCTGGCATCACTTTTGCCTTACACAAAACAATAGGAATGGGATATAATTGTTCATATAATTCAGGGGGATTATTTTGAGCTAATCATTTTTCTCTGGGAAAGTTGATGGCAGAATTCAAAATAGGTTTCTTAAGTTTGAAACAAAACCACAGTGCTACTTAATTCCAACTGGGGATCCCACTGTGAAACAGCAACACCTAGTGTTGGAATTTAAATAGTGTCCTTATTCACTATATATTTTTAAATATCTTCTTTTTCTTTAGAATTTCTTGAAAATATATACTTTCTTGCACTTTAGTGGCGGGGGGGCGGAGAAAATAGATTTGAAAGAAGCGCCTTGAGCTCTCAGGAGTACATAAAAATGAAGCTTTATTATATTTTTATTACCTTACTTTTATATGTTAGATCATTTTGCTTGTGGATTAAATAAGTCTTAGAAGAAAAACAGTTATCATTCAAGTATATATGCCCTACATATTTTTGATATATGAAGGACATATTTTACTTTTATTTTGGG
>ML663483.1:1130968-1202001 GCA_007570785.1 Antilocapra americana | reverse complement strand
TCTCCAGGCAAGAATACTGGAGTGGGTTGCCATTTCCTTCTCCAAGACAGGTCTAGGGATGATAAATTTCTTAAGCTTTTGTTTGTATGGAGAAGTCTTTTTCCCTCCTTCATTTCTGAGGGACAGCTTTGCTAGATAAAGTATTGTCGGTTGGTACTTTTTTTGCTTTGGGCATTTCAAGTGTTTCATTCCATTCTTTCCTTGTCTGCAAGGCTTCTGCTTGAAATAATATTAAGTCCTAATCTTATTAGGACTACCTTGTACATGATAAGTCTTTTTTCCCTTGCTGCTTTCAGAATTCTGTCTTTGGTTTTTGAATTTTATTATACTGTATCTTGTTAAAAATCATTTTGAGTTGAATTTGTTTGAGGATCTTTGTGCTTCTTGTGTGTAGTTGGCCATATTTCCCCAGACTTGGGAGGCTTTCAGTCATTATTTCCTTAAATATGTTTTCTGTCCTCTTCTCACTGTTATCCTTCTGATACTCCTATAATGTGAATTTTCTTTCAGTTGATACTGTCCCATAATTCATGCAGACTTTCTTCACTCTTTTAAATTTTTTATTTATTTTCTCCTCTGAGTGGATAATATCAAGAGATCTGTCTTCAGGTTTGCAGATTATTTTTCTGCTTGGTTTTATTATTATTGAAGATCTTTGTTTCATTTTCCTTTCATTCATTTTATTCTTCAGTTCCAAAATGTCTGTTTGGTTCATTCTTATGATTTCTCTCACTTTGCTGAACTTCTCATTTTATTTATGCAATGCTTTCCTGAGTTGTTTATGTTCTCTTGACTCTTGCTGAGCTTCCCTAAAATAATTATTTTGTATTATTTTTCAGTTAACTCTCATATTTATGTTTCTTTGGGGTCAGTTTGGGAAGTTATTGTGTTTCTGGTGGTGTTATGTTTCTTTGCTTTTTCATGTCCCTAATGGCTTTATGTTCACGTCTGTGCATCTGAGGGGGCAGTAACTTCTTCCAACCTTTTCAAACTTGCTTCAGTGGGCAAAGACTTTAACCTGATGGTGGCTGAAAGACACTGACTGAGTTATGCATAGTCTTTAGCTCCTGGGAGGGCACAGTGGCATGGTCTTTGAACATCTCCATCACCTGAGGTCAACGTTGGCAAAGACTGCAGAGACCTTACAGGTGGCAATGGTGGTTATGGTTGTTGGGGTCATCAGAGGCAAAGATTGCTTGCATTCTGTTATTCTTTTTTGGTCTATGGAAGGAAGTTCCAGTTGAGGAAATCTCTCTTGGACAGATTTTGTATGCTTACATTCTGAGTGGCATCAGAACTGGGGTCTTGGAGTTAGGCACACATAGAACTACCATAGCCCCCAGATCTTGGAGCACAGGTGTTCTTGGGATGTCAATAGTACTAGTTTTATGAGGTACAGACATGCACAGATCTCCCATGGAACTGTGTCTCAGCTCTCTAGGTCTTGAAGCAGTAACTTGGTCCTGAGGGATGTCGATGTAGCAGTGGTAGAGACTTGAAGATGACATGGTGCAGCAGTGGCTTGGTTCAAGGGGACAAGGTACACTAGCCTCACATCCTGGGGGAAGGTAGGTCAAGTCAAACTCTGGCCCCAGGGTAGCAGTTGTGGAAGAGCAGCAGCTTGGTTCTGGTGGTAGCAACTCAAACCTGTGACTTACAATCCCAGGGACAGGGCACAGAGCAGCTGTAGTGCATCTCAATTATGGTAGGTCAAAGCCGTGATTTAGAACTCCAGGGGAAGTTGCAGAACAGCAGCAGCTGGGCCTGATGATGGCCCATTAAAGCCACATGTTGGGAACACCCAGGTGATGGGGTGCAAAGCAGTAGCAGTATGGCTAGGGCTACAGTCCTGACTTACTACCTGGAGACAGGGCATGGAGCAACAGCAGTGCAACTCTGGTTGTCATGGGTCAAAGCCACAACTTAAGGACCTAGAGGCAGAGTGTAGCACAGCATCAGCTCTAGTCCTAAAGATTGCAAGCCACTGCAGTGCCCTGATCCTGGAGGGTTAGGCACAGTAATGACTGGGGCCCTTGGGAGCAAGTCTCACTGAAACAACAAATCTAGCCCCAGGGAGGTGACAAAACAGTAGGGATTCCAGCCAGCTCCTTCATCTAGATGTAGCATTGGTGAAGATGTTTTGAGTCCTCAATAGCAAAGGATTCAAATATCCATAGCATAAAGCTTGTTGGTGTCCTTCTGCTCTTCTTTAGCTATGGGGTGAAATTCTAAGGGGGCCCCTCCTGGTGCCAAGCTTCTCTGGGATGGTGGCTGGGGTGACACAGGCAAAATACTTCCTATGGTTTTCTATGTAGCCATCTTTACTTTTTGAGCTCCTCAGAGCTTCTAAGGCTTCTTCATTATAGCCCAGAGCTCTCTAGGAGTATTTTTGTTACTTTGCATTTTATTTATTGTTTATATAATTTTTATGTAAGTGGCAAGTGTCCAGAATTCTTCAGCCTCCATCTTGCAGTTGTTATCTCTCTATTTTGTTTAAAAATTTTGTTATATTTAAATTTTATACTTTATTTTATTCTTTCTCATTTTATTTTATCAAATCACTTAACCTCTCTAAGCCACAATTCCTAACCTGGAAAATAAGAAAAACTGTACCTACTTGAAAAGAATTTTTTAATGATAAAACATGTAAATTAATACTATATTTTAGAAAGTATAGTATTAATTTACATGCTTAATCAAAATTATTTTATTATTTATATTTGGATATATCTAGAGAGGAGCTTCCCAGATGGTGCTACTGGTAAAGAACCTGCCTGCCAATGCAGGAGACGTAGGAGATGAAGTTTCAATCTCTGGGTTGGGAAGGTCTGCTGGAGGAGGGCATGGCAACCCACTCCAGTATTCTTGCCTGGAGAATCATAGTTTTCTCAAATCTAGAGACCTTAGTATCCAATTTTCAAACTGTTGTTTGTCCTTCTCATGCAATTCTTCAAATACATTTAGATCAGCTCTTTCCTTTGCTTCTCTCTCTCTCTCTCTCTCTCTTTTTTTAGAGTGAACTGTACTTTAATTTACTGGCATTGTCAATCTATGAACAAGACAGATATTATTATTTTTTTTCCATGAAGGGAGATGGTTTCCAATCTGCTATATGTGCCCACAGCTTCACCTCGAACATGCAGCATTCAGGCTGTACTCAGGGTAGATTATTCCTTTTTCACTTTCACAATTTTTATGCTGCTGCCAGAAGTTTTCATGGCATTTGCTTTGAATTCAGTCTTCAGTGCATCTTTGACTGCTTTTGCACAGATCTGGGAGTATCAGATGTAGCTGAGTCCAGCCTGTCGCCAGTACGCTACCATGATGTCGTGAGAGGGGGAATCGGGCCGAATCACGAAGACCTGTCAATGTCAGCTCAGCGCGCAGCCCAGCTGCCCGAAGGTCAGGTCTGCTTTTCTTTTGTACAGCAATATCCTCTGTGTGTGTTTCTTCAGCTGGAAAATGGGAATGATTTAATTAGACTACTTCACAGGGCAGAGTGAGATAGGCATCCCAAATTTATCCCTAGAGTTGTTGGAAATGAAGTCCAACCCTTCTTGCTCCCCCTCTGGTGCTCCCTTAGCACAGTAAGAAAGGCCTAGTGTAAGGATTCAATTCCTAATCTGGAAAATAAGAACAATTGCACTTACCTCAAAAGCATTGTTTTGAAGATTATATGAAATAAAGCTTCTTAATACATGCTTAATCAATGTTAGTTATCAGTATTCAGACACTATTCCATCCTGAAAATAGTGGAATTCCAAAATAGTGTAATTCCATAATTCCAGACACATTCCATTCTTCTTCCTGAGATCAGTGCCTTACCTTTGCTTCAAAACTCTAATCAAAATCTTTCATTTAGAGACTGGAGCAATAACTCTCAAAGCAGTTGGTACACTGACCTATCCTACTGAACAAAGGAAAAGTCCATTTTTTAAAAAAAATCCTATATTTAAGGAAATAAGGGTAAAGAAAGTTTGTCTGTTTCTTAGACCAAGACAGTAGAGGTCTTCAGTGAATGTTTTTCAACTGGTCAACCAAATATATTTTTTAATGTGGTGAAAGGAGCCAAGAGTTTGACAAATGTGGTTCTCTGTGGGAAAGATATGTAAATTCTGTAGAACATTCATCAAATTTGTAGTAAAACCTGAGCTTGAAATGAGAAGTGGATTTGAACAACTGAATTTCTTTATTTATTTAAAAATAATATTGCTATTATATTATTATATGTATAATCCATGCTCACTATTGAAAATATAGAAAAAACAAATAAGTTGGAAAAAATCCCTAATAATTATTTAACTAAGAGATCATGCTTTTCAAAAAATTGTTATATAGATATTCAGATGTTTTCAGGTGTGTAGGTATGTGTATGCATGTGTAAAATACTAAATAATGAATAAATAAAAATTTTAACAAGAATGAGTTTATATTATTCATGGTTCTTTGTGTTTTTCCATCTATATCTTAAATATTTTTCCACGAAAAAAGTTCTAAATATCTTAAAAGCTTATGAAGTTACGTTTTTCATGCAATGTTTCAGGCTGGAGGAATCCTTTCATAATGCCTGCTGAAAAGTTCATTTTTGTGTCAGCTGCAATATCTGCTGTCAGCTAATTATGCTATTTAACTAGGGGGACACTATAGAATTGATTTTGGTCAAATGAGAAATCTAAGTATTGAGGAGGTATGAGATTCCCAAGTACAAGTGGCCTTCTTTCTGCTGCCCTCAGCAGTCCTCAAATATTTTTTGAAAGTAAGCATAAAGAAATAGAATTTGCTCATCCCTTCAGGGGGGTAATGACTCAGTTAAGAAACATCTCTCTCATCAGTAGTTATGTTGGAGGTGCTCATCATAATTTTCTGTTCTGTAATAAAACTTCATTTAGAAATAGCTGGAAGGATTTCCACTTCTATGGGAATGGAGATGGGGAGAAGGCAGAACCTTTGAAATGCTAGAAGTACTCAGTGACTCCCATGTAACTGCCCAAGAGGACAGAGGCTCTTGTAGAGGACTTAACTACCTACCTACACTAACATTTCTTGGGATTCTGAGCCTGCTGGCTGTAATTCCCCAAAGCCTTGCTACAGTGACATTTCCCAAATCCTGGACTGTCAGTCTTCATATGAAATACTGCATATGTCTTCCCATTAAAAAGAATTCTAGAGAAGATCTGAAACTTTTGGAATCTGTTCTTCACATCCACAATTTGTAAGTTTGTGAAGCTTTCATGGCTGTTAAACCTCAAAGAGTGTAAATATGTATGATTGCTTCATATCATTTTGAAGATGCTTCGTGTTCTGCCAAATTAGAAAAAAAACCCACATTTCTACTTCTTCCCTGTGGTATGATGCTGTGTTATTGAAAACAGAGAAAGCCTGAAGAACTCTCCAGTGGCAGGTCTTCATTTTATGATTCTTGGGTGATTTCAAAATTTGGGGTTCTTTATTTCCATGCCAAAAAGAATAGTATTATTTTTATTCTGTTAGTTTCCCTAAAATCTGAAACACTTCCAGACAGCTATTTTGGGGTCCCTGTTCTCACTATTTTTACATATAGTGTCCCTTTTTCTTTCCAAACACGAGTGTTAGAGACTCTGCCATAAATTATACTGAATATTAGTCCATCCATAACTTACTGAAAAGTTTGTCTTATTTCAACTCTTAGACATACCTACTCTTAGACACACCACAAGACACACTTGAACACCTACTCTAAGACACACCTCATCAGTAGTAAGAAAAAGAAGTGGAAAAAATAAACCATCATTTTCTGGGTGATTATTAAACATCAGACACTGTACTGGGAAACTTGCATATGCTACCCAGATGTCAGTTGATATTATCTTGTGCTTTGAGATTCTATAATTTTGGCACAAGTCCTCCAACATACACTGGTAGGTCTAGCGCTGCTCCTGTATTTTCTGTGAATCCTCAGGGAATTATGGTCTTATAATCACATCTGGCTTTGAGTTCCTGCTTCCACTAATCTCCCTGATAGTTTTCTATCTGACATCTAGCCAGCTAGGGAACTCTGTTCCTATCCCTTGATTTCTTCCCAAATTGCTCTCACAAGCAATGTGTAGCAAAGAGCACACTAGCAACTTGGAATCAAAGAGACAGTTTCCACTGATGCAAAATGAGCAACTTGGAACTTAATTTTAGACATGCATCTTTTTGCAAGTCTTTTGGCCATACTGCTACAAGGAGTTTCTCACTGGTCATCTTATTCCACAAGCTCCAGAGCATACTTCCGTGTTGATCAGCTCTCTCTCTCTCTCTCAAGGCTTCCCTTTTATCTTTCTGCTACTCTGTTTGCCAAGTTCTTCTAGAATCACTCTCCCCAAACTTAATTCTCCTGTTTTATTACATGAAATAATGATTCTCTATCCATTTACTTATTGTGTTAGTATGCTACTGCTGCTGTAACAAACTACCACAGACTGAACAGTTTAAACAACAGAAACTTATTTTCTCACAGTTCTGGGTGCTGGTAGTTCAAAGTAACAAAGTGCCAGCAAGGTTGGTCTCCCTTCTTGGCTTTCAGATGTCACCTTCTTTTTGGATCTTCAAGGGCCTTTTCTCTATGGTCACATTTCACTGGTATCTCTTCCTCCTCTTATAGACACTGTCGCTCAGTTGTGTCAACTCTTGTGACCTCATGGACTGTAGCCCACCAGGCTCCTCTGTCCGTGGGATTTTCCTGGCAAGAATACTGGAGTGGGTTGTCATTTCCTTCTCCATTATAGACACTAGTCCTGTTGTATTAAGTACCACCCTCATGACCTCATTTGCCCTAATCATCTCCTTAAAGAAGATGATTAAATCATATTCCTTCCACTGGAAGTTAGAGCTTCAACATGAATTTTGCAGGACATAATTCAGTCCACAACATTCATCTTAAGGCCTATCATTTGTATCCAAAGGCAAACTAACGTAATATGAAAAATATAAGCCCACACATACTGGGGATTCACCCTTCAGAAATACCTACAGAATAGTAGAGGCTTTGAGATTTCAATCTCTCTATTCTTTTCTCCCCTCTTATTCTTTATTTTCTTTCTTCTTCCCTTTCCTCTTCTGCATCTTCTCCTTATCCTCCTCCTTTTTCTTTTTTTTCTCTCTCTTCTTCTCTCTCCAGTCTAGCAACAGATGATGTAGTAGACTAAATAATGGGCACCCCTAATACCAGGTTATAATTCCTGGGACTTTTAAATATTGCTTTTAAAAAACATACTTTGCAGATGCCATTAAATTTATGATTTGGAGATGGGGAAATTATCCTGGATTATCTATGTGGGCTCTAAATGAAATTTCATGTATCCTAATAAGAAAGGTAGAATGAAATTTGACACACATAGAGGAAGAGGTGGAGAAGGCAATGGCAACCCATTCCAGTACTCTTGCCTGGAATATCCCATGGACGGAGGAGTCTGGTAGGCTGCAGTCTATGGAGTCGCGAAGAGGCAGACACGACTGAGTGACTTCACTTTTACTTTTCACTTTCATGCATTGGAGAAGGAAATGGAAGCCCACTCCAGTGTTCTTGCCTGGAGAATCCCAGGGACAGCAGAGCCTGGTGGGGGGCCGTCTATGGGGTCAGACAAGACTGAAGCGACTTAGCAGCAGCAGCAGCAGAGCTTCCAGAAGGAGTGAGGCCATGCTGACATCTTGATTTTAGCCCAGTGATGCTGATTTTGTACTTTTGATCTCCAGAACTGTGAAATAATAAATGTGTATTGTTTTAAGACATTAAGTTCATAGTCATTTGTTACAGCAGGAAACTAATACAGATGGGAAGAAAATAAAGACCAATTTTCTGACTGATGGAAATTTATGCCACTACCAACTACACTCATTCACCATGCACACCTTAGAAGGCAAGATGGAAGTATGATAACACATTTATAGGAGACTTGGAAAATACAGAACAAAGTCAAATATAGTTCCACTATATATTATAATTATTTTTAAGTAGATAAATTAATATGTTTAGTTGGAGTTTTAATGCCAAACTCTCAATAATTAATAGAATGAACAGAAAAGTAGGATATAATAGGCCTGAAAAGCACTATGAACAAATCCAATATTCTTAAGGTTTATACAATTTGCACACAACAGCAGGATACAAATTCTATTTAAGTTCCCATAGACTATAAACCAGGAGACACTGGAACATATCCAGGGACATAAAACAAGGAACAAAATTTTCATGGTCTAAAGGTATTGAAATCATATACAGTCTACATAAAACAAGGAACAAAATTTTCATGGTCTAAAGGTATTGAAATCATATACAGTCTATTCTCTTATCACTGTGGAATTAGACTGGAAATCAATATCAAAAGATATTTGAAAATAGCCCACATATCGTCAAGTGCAATGTAACATTTACCAAAAGGAATCTTTGACTTAGCCATTGAAAGCCTTAATAAAGTTAAAAGACTGAAAAAACACAGAGGATGATTGCAGAGAAGAAAGTATTTAAATGAGAATTTAATATCAAAATAAGAAATTAATATCAATGATACTTTAAAACCTCATGCATTTGGAAATTAAATGTCCACTTTTAAATGATGGGTGTATTTAAGAAATCATAACAAGGAAAATTAGAAAATATTTCTAACAGAATAAAAATGAAAAGAGAATTTATCAGAATTTGTTTCAGGCAGCTGAAGCTGCTCAACGCAACTAAATAAAATGTGGAATCTTGAATAAGGTATGAGAACAAATAATGGACCCTAACATAAAATTTTGTGAAACTTGAACAAAATCTCGACTTTAGTTAATAAAGTATCACATGTTAATTTCCTAATTTTTTTTAACAACAGAGGACTTTTTTATAGTCTCAGGATTGGATTAAAAGTTTTAAGCCTCATTCAAATATTTGTTTAAAAATCACTAAAATAATAAGCTTTCTAGACTTTAAGCAGTAATACTACATGACAGAATAAATGAAACTATATCAAAGTTTTGAGTGTAAATAAATTAGAAATCCAGCATTCTATTCATGTGCAATAAGTCGCTTCAGCTGTGTCTGACTCTTTGTGACTCTATGGATTATAGCCCTCCAGGCTCCTTTGTCCATGGCAATTTTCCAGGCAAGAATACTGGAGTGGGTTTCATGCCCTCTTCCAGGGGATCTTCCTGAACCAGGAATAGAACCCTCTTCTCTTATGTCTTCTGCATTGACAGGAGGGTTCTTTACCATTACTGCCTCCTATTCATACTTAGTCAAACAAGTGGAAAAAAATGTCATAAATTTCTTAGCAAAGCAAAACTTCATGTTTTATAAAGCATATGTATTTTATTATATATATATTATATAATTATATATTATGCATTATAAATATAATATAATACTATATATATATATGTATACACAAAAGCTTTTCTACCACATGGAATAAGGGCTTGAAAAAGAACAACAAAAAAGAGATGGAGAAATTGAAAAATGTAAATTAAATGGGAGCATTGAATATGAAATATAAAAGTGAAACAAACTAGATAAAAGTAAAAGATCATATAGTTCAGTTGTTTTTAAATATGGCTGATCATTAGAATTATATCTGGAGCTTTGGTGTAAAAAACAATACCTGGACATTTGTGTTTTTCAAAAACTTCCAAGATAATTCTAAGGTGCATCTGGATTTTATTTATTTTTTTCTCCCTTTTATTGTTTTTGCCATACAATGCCATGATATCACCATGGGTTCACATATGCTCCCCCCCCAGAAACCCCTCCCTCCCCCCTCCCGCATCTGGATTTTAAAAAGTGATTACAGATTTTTTCTATTAAATGGTAGTTTTAGAGACATGTAGTTTTTCAATGCAGAAGCCCAGTGTGTCTCTCTTAGCCTGGCAAAGCAGTAAAGCTATCCTTTTTTGCTTCACCCAAAACTCTTTCCCCGGGATTTGATTCAACACCAGAGTAGAGAGAGGCTGAGTTTTCAGTAACAACCTCACTTCTCTGATAGATCTAAGAGGAGTCGTTGATTTTTCAGTTTGTTGTGATTATTTATTTGTTGGGATGGAGTGATGACTTCTGAGACCCTTACATGCTGGATTGGAAGCTTGAAGTATGGCCCCATTCTCTCTGGTCAAGGCTCTAGGTTCATCCACCTCTGACACTTGTGGTGAAGAACCCACTTGCCAGTGAAGGAGATATAAGAGAAATGGGTCTGATTCCTGGGTTGGGAAGATCCCTGAGAGGAGGGCATGGCAACCCACTCCAGAATTCTTCCAAGAATCCCATGGACAGAGGAGCCTGTCCTAGGGTTCTCCCAGGTCTCCTGCTGACTGCTCTTCTCCAAAGGCCCCCTCCAAGGAACGTCTAGAGCCCATCCAGGGAGGCAGCAGCAGTGACATACACAGGAGTGCCAGCAATGATGTTATTTTGGAACTTTGTCTACGAAATCTTCTCCAAACTGTTTCTGGGAAAGAAGGTGATGGTGAGAGTTACTCACCCTGATGTGAACTGTGGCAACCAGTATAGAGGGGTCTGTTGGCTGGAGCAGGAGGCCCCCAAGCCTCATCATTGTTGGGAGTGTCCTGAGTCTTGGCCCATGTGGGACTGAGCTTCAGACCAAGACTTTGGGAGCAGGCACCGTTAGAAGATGCAAAGCTACCTGGAGCCAGGGTGGAGCTACCAGTAGAAGAACCAGGGAAGGAAGCAAGCAGAGTGATGGCAGTGTGGTGAAGGCTGCAGAAGTAGAACCAGAGATGCTCATGCTGGAGTAAGTCTGGGAGAGCACCAGCATTACTGTTTGCAATAATTCTTTTAAATTATTTTGAGAGATACTTTTTTAACCTTTAAGAATCAGTGTAGTTACATTTATAATACTTTCTGTATCAGTTTTTAGGTGCTAGAAACTGGCAAGAAGCCTGAGAGGAGGCTTAATTCTGGAAAACATATCTTTTACAACAGTGTCAATGTGAAAACATTTTTACAAATGAATTTTGGCTCTCCGGCACTGATAAACTGAGGTATTCTAGGGTATGATATGGCCACCATCTTCAAATGAAAAAGCAAGCACTTGCTGTCCTTTGAAATATCTGCTGCATCTATGCTGCTATGTGTGCATAAGTTAACCTGCTTTTATGGTTGTATTTTTTGTGTTGAATATCTATTTTGAATCTGCATAATTATATTTCGATTATTTGTAATTTCTCATTTTGTGTAACTAAAACATGTTGACAATAATCTGTAAATAAAAGAAAGAAATGTATGAAATAAATTATTTCTTTATATGTTAAAAAAAATGGTAGTTTTAGTGATATAGAATTCCATTATTTTCTGTTGACCAATCATGATACAATGGTATTAAAATGAAGAACAGTTACATAATCATAATAGCAAAAGATATTTATCAGTTTTCACAATCGATAGCCAGACAAAAGATAAAAGATAATTGCAAGCCATAATGGAAATATGAATAACCTAACAATATGAATTAATTACATACAATTTGGGTGTTAAATAGAGTGATGTGGTATGTGGAAGTATATACACATACATGTTTTCATCCACCCAGCTAGTCTAAGTCTTTTGGTATGTGCATTTAATCTCTTTACATTTCAGGTAATTTAATTATCAATATGGAAGGCATGGCAACTCACTCCAGTATTCGTGTCTGGAGAACCCCATGGACAGAGGAACCTGACAGATTGCAGTCCTAAGGGTCACACAGAGTCGGACATGACTAATGCAACTAACACATGATCCTGTTACCATTTTCTTAATTGTTTCGAGTTTATTTTTTGTAGGTCTTTTCCTTCCCTAGTGTTTCATGCCTAGAAAAGTTCCTTTAGCATTTGCTGTAAAGCTGGTATGGTGGTGCTGAATTCTCTTAATTTTTGCTTCTCTGCAAACCTTTTGATTCCTCCATCAAAGCTGAATGAGTCTGGCTGGGCAGAGTATTCCTGTTTATAGGTTCTTTCCTTTCATCACTTTAAACATATTGTACCATTCTCTTTTGGCTTGTAGGGTTTCTGTTGAGAAATCAGCTGATAATGTTATGGTAGTTCCCTGTATGTTATTTGTTGCTTTTCCCATGTTGCTTTTAATACTTCATCTTTGTCTTTTATTTCTGTCAATTTGATTACTATATATCTCAGTATATTCCTCCTTGGGTTTATCCTGTCTGGGACTCTGTGCTTCCTGAACTTGGTTGACTAGCTCTTTCCCCACATTAAGGAAATTTTCAGTTATTATCACTTCAAATATTTTCTTGGGTCTTTTCTCTCTCTCTTCTCATCCTGGGACCCATATAATGCAAATGTTGATGTGTTTAATGTTGCCCTAGTGGTCTCTTAGGCTGTCTTCATTTTTTCATTCTTTTTTCTATATTCTGTTTTGTGGCAGTAATTTCCACCATTCTGTTTTCCAGGTCATTTATCCATTCTTCTGCCTCAGTTATTCTACTATTGATTCTTTCTAGTGTACTATTCATCTCTGTGTGTTCTTTAGTTCTTCTAGGTCTCTTGTAAACATTTCATGAACCTTTAATCTTTTTCTGAGATCTTGGATCATCTCCACTATAATTATTCTGAATTCTTTTCCTGGAAGGTTCCCTATCTCCACATCATTCAGTTGTTTTTCTGAGGTTTTTATCTTGTCCCTTCATCTGAGACATAATCCTCTGCCTTTTTCATTTTGATTAACTTTGGAATTAAAGTTCTTGCTTCTTCTGTCTGCCTTCTGGTAGATGAGGCTAAGAGGTTTCTGTAAGTTTCTTGATGGGAGGGACTGGTGGTGGGAAAAACTGAGTTTTGCTCTGTTGGGCAGGGCTGTACTCAGTAAAACTTTAATCCAATTGTCTGCTGGTGCATGGGGCTGTACTTCCTTCCTGCTAGTTGTTTAGCCTGAGGCAACCCAGCCATGGAGTCTACAGGCTTTATGGTAGAACTAATGGTGAAACTCCAAGAGGGCTCATGCCAAAGGACACCTCTCAGGACTTCTGCTAACAGTGCCCCTGTCCCTGTGATGAGCCCCTGCCAACCCACACCTCCACAGGAGATCCTCCAACACTAGCAGGTAGGTCTGGTTCCTGTGGGATCATTGCTCCTTTATTCTGGCTCTTGTATTCACAAGATTTTGTTTGTGCCCTCCAAGACTGGAGTCTCTGTTTCCTCCAGTCTTGTGGAAGTCCTTTAATTGAATCCCACTGGCCTTCAAAGTCAGATTCCCTGGAGATTCTTAGTCATTTTGCCAGACCCCCACACTAGGAAGCTCAGAACCTTCACAACAATGGGGAAATTTTGTTATTATTGTTCTCCAGTTTGTGGATCTCCCACTCAAAGATTATGGGATTTGATGTTATCATTATTGCACCCCTCCTACTGTCTCATTGTGGTTTCTCCTTTGTCTTTGGATGTGGGACATCTTTTTTGGAGCTGGTCTGGCATCTTCCTGTTGATGGTTGTTCAACAGATAGTTACAATTTCGTTGCTCTTACAGTAGGAGATGAGCGCACATCCTTCCACTCTGCCATCTTGAACCAATTCTCCTGATCCCTCTTTTATTGATAAGGAAACTGAGACTTAGAGACCTTAAGCAACTTGTCAGAAGGCACACAATTAATAAGTGGTAGAATCTTGATTGGGCTTTCTAGGTGATGCTAGTGGTAAAGAATCTGCTTAACAATGCAGGAGACACCCGAGATGTAGGTTCAATCCCTGGGTCAGGAAGATCCCCTGGAATAGGAAATGGCAACCTGCTCCAGTATTCATGCCTGGAACATTTTATGGACAGAGGAGCCTGGTGGGGTACAGTCCATGGATCTGCAAAGAGTCAGATACAACTGTGCAACTGAGCACACAAGAACCAATATTTAAACTTATAGAAAGAAAGTTGTAGGTATTAATGTGTAAGGATATATGAAGGTAGCACTAACAAGTAGAAACTGAAGTAGAAACTAAAACTTAAAAGAAACCTGGCCATTTATTTACTGGTTTTATTAGATGATTGTAGACATTGCCACTGATACAGTAGTAGTGAATATTACAAACTGAAAACTTTCATCAGCTTTTACAATATAAATATATTCTTCAATAATTGTTTAGAAATTAGGTTCTTATGGAAACATGCTCAGGAATGAAAGAATTTAATTCCACAACAGTGATTATGACACAGTCCTGGAACTCAAGCAGTGAATATTCTAGTGCATGTAAGATGGTAGGATGTGGAATTAGCATAAGGATATCTTACTATGATGTAATGTAGCTTCTAAGATATAATGTTGCTGCCCACAGATAGATTTGGATCTTTCCTTTTTGCCTCTCAGAATTCATCTCTAGATATCTTCTGTGGGTATATGTGAGAGTAGGGTTAGAATTATAAGTATGTTCTCTCCTAATATATTTAATGTAGATCACATCTGACACATTAAAGTGAATCTTCCTAAGCCACATATGCACTATATGACAAATTTAAATATTTTAAGCATATTTTATATGAACCATTAATTTTGACTATGTTATACTACCCCCTGCTCTGTAATTGACTGTGAAGGACACCAGGATTGCTGCCCTCACATTGTTCATTTTCTTCCCAGACTACAGAAAAACATAATCCCATTTCACCTCATCATAAAAGGTGAAATGTATGGTGTTAGAAAGTGATCTAGTTTCATTCTTTTACAAGTGGCTGTCCAGTTTTCCCAGCACCACTTGTTAAAGAGGTTGTCTTTTCTCCATTGTATATTCTTGCCTCCTTTGTCAAAGATAAGGTGTCCATAGATGCGTGGATTTATCTCTGGGCTTTCTATTCTGTTCCATTGATCTATATTTCTGTCTTTGTGCCAGTACCATACTGTCTTAATGACTGTGCCATATGACCCAGCAATCCCACTGCTGGGCATATACACCGAGGAAACCAGAATTGAAAGAGCCACGTGTACCCCAATGTTCATCGCTGCATTGTTTACAATAGCCAGGACATGGAAGCAACCTAGATGCCCATCAACTGACGAATGGATAAGAAAGCTGTGGTATATATACACAATGGAATATTACTCAGCATTAAAAAAAAATTCATTTGAAGCAATTCTACTCAGATGGACGAAACTGGAGCCCATTATCCAGAGTGAAGTAAGCCAGAAGCAAAAACAACAATACAGTATATTAACGCATATATATGGAATTTAGAAAGACGGTAACGAGAACCCAACATACGAGACAGCAAAAGGAAAGCAGATGTATAGAATAGACTCGTGGACTTTGTGGATGAGGGTAAGGGTGGGATGATATGGGAGAAGGGCATTGAAGCATGTTAATTTTCATATGTCTAATCAATCGCCAGCCCAGGACTGATGCTCGGGGCTGGTGCAGCGAGATTTCCCGGGGGGGGGGAGGGAAGAGGGAGGGGGGTTCCGGAGGGGAAGCATATGTAAACCCATGGTGATATCATGACAATGTATGGCAAAAACAATTAAAAAAAATAAATTAAAAAAATTTTTAAAAAAAAGGTGAAATGAGGGATGGGATTCTTAGAGGGGTTCTTGGAAGAAGTTGAATTTTAACTGAATTTTGAATAATAATGTGAACAAGTAGAGAAGCAAAGATATTTTCAAGTGGAATTGTGTGAGAAAAGGCATGCACATGAGGCATTGCTGGGAAAACATAATATTCCCTGTGTTTAGAAATAAAAAAGAAGGATGAATTAGGGCTGGACTCTGAAGAGGAATGTAGGCTTTAGTAAGAGTGGCCAATTTAGAGGGTCAGTTTAGCCTCATTTCCTTTTCTATAGTGTCATTAGACAGATGGTAGTAATGCTACAGATTTAAAAATTCTAGATTTCAGCAAGATGTTTGTTAAGGTTCTGGAACCTTATCTGGGTAAAAGCATTGCTGAGAGGCTAATAGCTGGAAATCTTTTACCAACAAGTGCTGATCAATGAATGAATATTAAACCTATAGGAAAATCTCTATTAGTGTCACACTACTAAAAGGCATGCATGATTTTCAGGTTATACAAGATGTGGAAATAAAGCTGAAATGCAGAATGAAAGAACCAGGATTCATAATGCTTTCTACAGGTAAAAACTTAATGAGATTTAAAAAATGTTTGCTGCATTTTCCTTCATTCACATTTTCAAACATTTATCTTGAGCACCTACAAAGCATTAGGCTAGGTGGTGGGGATACAAAGATAAAGAAGACATAATTCCTCAAGGAATTCAAAGTCTCACTGGAAGAGGCAGATAAATCAAATTTGTTAGTACAGTGTGGTAAGTACTATGATAGAGGTAAGCACAGAGTGCTATGAGAAGAAAAAGAGCATTTAAATGAATAAATGAGAAAGGTATTCATGAGATTGTGACGTTTGAGCTGAATTTTAGAGAAGTTAGCTAGAATCTGATGAAACAAAAAAAAGATATCTTAGGTTGAAGAAAATAAATGGCTTTGAAGCAGTAAGATATATATCAGGAAGGTCTGAATCTGTAAGGTCTGACTGTAAGTAATGGTACTAAAGAGTGATACAGAAATAAAATTGGTCTGTGAGATCACTGAAATTGAGATCACGATGTATCTACTTGGTGTTACCTGCAACTATCATAGATCTTGTATTGGATGCAAATCAACCCCTTAATGTAAAGCACATGTATTCTCAATGTTGCCCTCTGGTTGCTCTGGTTCTCAGTTAGATGATGTTACACAGATTGATTGGTCTTCAGCCCATGTTACATCGTGGGGTTGGATAGCTGCAAAGGTCTCGGGGTTTAATGACTCTAAAAAATGCGGCATTCTCTATTGTATCCAAAAATTGGGATTCCCTCTCCCTTCACAATCAAGTTTCATGAAATGACAATTGCCTGTACTCACAGTCGTGATTCCTCTAACCTATGCAATTAGCCGATTGTTCAGTTGAGTTTCTCAGTCATTTCTGACCATTTGCAACCCCACGGACTGCAGCACATCAGGCTTCCCTGTCCATTACCAACTCCTGGAGCTTCCTCAAACTCATGTCCATCAGGTTTGTGATGCTGTCCAACAATCTCATCCTCTGTCATCCCCTTCTTCTCCTGCCTTCAATCTTTCCCAGCATCAGGGTCTTTTCAAATGAGTCAGCTCTTTGCATCAGGTGGCCAAAGTATTGGAGTTTCAGCTTCAGCATCAGTCCTTCCAATGAATGTTCAGAATTGATTTCCTTTAGGACTGACTTGTTTGATCTCCTTGCAGTTCAAGGGACTCTCAAGAGTCTTCTCCAACACCATAGTTCAAAAGCATCAATTCTTTAGCACTCAGCTTGCTTTATAGTCCAACTCTCACATCCATACATGACTGTTGGAAAAATCATAGCTTTCACTAGGTGGACCTTTGTTGGCAAAGTAATGTCTCTGCTTTCTAATATGCTGTCTAGGTTGGTCATAGCTGTTCTTCCGAGGAGCAAGTGTCTTTTAATTTCATGGCCACAGTCACCATCTGCAGTGATTTTGGAGCCCAAGAAAATAGTCTCTCACTGTTTCCATTGTTTCCCCATTTATTTGCCATGAAATGATGGGACCAGATGCCATGATCTTTGTATTTTGAATGTTGAGTTTTAAACCAGCTTTTTCATTCTCCTTATTCATTTTCATCAAGAGGCTCTTTAGTTCCTCTTTGCTTTCTGCCATAAATGTGGTGTCATCTGCATATGTGAGGTTATTGACATTTTCCCCAGCAATCTTGATTCTAGCTTGTGCTTCAGTGAGCCTGGCATTTTGCATGATGCAATCTGCTATAAGTTAAACAAGCAGGGTGATGATATATATCCTTTTCATACTCCTTTCCCAATTTGTAACCAGTCTGTTGTTCCATGTCCAGTTCTAACTGTTGCTTCTTGACCTGCATACAGGTTTCTCAGAAGGCAAGTAAGGTGGTCTGGTATTCCCATCTCTTGAAGAGTTTTCCATAGTTTGTTGTGATCCATGCAGTCAAAGGCTTTGGCATAGTCAATAAAGCAAAAGTAGTTGTTTTTCTGGAACTCTCTTGCTTTTCCTATGATCCAGTGCAGGTTAGCTGATTGTAGTTATTGGTTTTTCCTCCATGGCAGTGTACCTTGAACAACTCTTGTTCTTCTGCTGGCTCTCAAACCTCATAGTCCAGGGTCCCAATTCCATTAGAACCTTGCTCTGTTAGGGAAATGATAAATGATCTCAAAATGAAGCTTAAATTTCTGATAAACTCTTCATACCCATGTTAGCAAGCATGTATTGTCAGAGCCCAACAGAGTTTCAATGCACAGGTCTCTTAGATCTGTGACCCCCAAATCTTGCCTCTTAGCTGGTTATTAGTGTATAAGCTGACCTATGTTCAGATAATAGCATTTGGGGCTCCTGATACAAGAATGCAACAAAAAGGGCAGTAATGTCTAAAGAGAACCAGAAAACTTTATTTGGCATAAGGTATAATCACAGTCATATTTAATATATACACCCATTATTATCAGTATCTTTCTTTCAATAGCAATTATGGGCAAACCTATATGTGTTACTTACCCCATCTCAGTAAGTCTCAGCAACACCATTTCAATAAATCAGTCTATTTTGGCTAGATATCTTGATGATATGATGACATCACAATGTTATCTTGGCCTTTCATAAAACTACAGAATATGAAATCCTATAATGATCACTTAGTTCCACTCCCTTGTTTTACAATACGTAGACACTGAGGCCAGAAAGAGGAATTGGCTTGTATTGGACTACACAGCTATTAAAAATAAGACCTAGAGTCGCAGTCTCTTGACTCCAAGTCTTGATATTCTTCTACTTTACCATATTGCTATGGATCATCATCTGAAAACAATTCCTAATGGGATGAATATTTAGTTTCCCATTTTCATTGCCTTCCCCACATGATCTTCTAAGGAAATTATCTAGCATATCATAACTTGATAATATATGAAATTACATTTATCTCATTCAGTCTTATAGTTAACTGAAATTTCTATAGAAAAAAAGCTCAATCTTTATTGGATATTTTCATTTAGCAGTGTCTTTGTTAATCCTACTGCCCTAGGATTAAGTCATGAATCACCCTAGGAAACTTGCATGTTTATTGTCCAGTGACTACTCAGTGTTATCTAAAAAAAGAGATATTGGGAAGATCAAAATTAACATGTAGATACTGATCTCTGATAGTAAGCCATGCTTGTGTGCTAAGTTATTTCAGTTATGTTCGACTCTTTGCGGATAGCAAAGCCACTGACCGGCAAAATGTTATAATACTAAATAAATCAAAAAGTTGTTCAAGACCAGACACTTCCAGGAGATGGCAGTATAAGGCAGGTCTGGATTCAAAGGAAATTGAAAATTGTAAAAGGCAGGGGGTGGGGTCGGGAGGCAACTTTTTATTTCACAGTAATGGTTTTAAGATGGGATTGTGCCAGTAACCAAAACTTGTATACAAACAATAGGCACTGATGTGACAAGGGCAGTGTGAGATTTACCAGGCAATGGCCACAGAACATTTCAAAGAAAATACTGAGATTAAACACATCTTGTAAACTTTGTTTTAAATATTTCTAAGAAGTCAACACCATGTGGTTAACAGTGAGATAATACTTTCAAAGTAAGACTCTAATCATATTATGTGTGAGAACACTTGCTCGAAGTTTATGATATTTACTTTTTATTGATTGTCTGACCTGTCAGGCACTATGTATTGAATATTTATATACACAAATCATTGAACCTAATCTTCATCCTGTGCAGTAACTACCATTATCAAAATTTTATAGATTAGGAGACTAAGTTTAGAGAGTTTAATAGCTTTCCTTATAGAAAATATTTACACTTGAGATACAAAAATCCCATCTAAAATTTCATTATTTTTCTTTACAATTTTGACTGTTTTCTTTGGTACTTTTGTCCTTAATTCCTGATTACTTGAAAGTATGTTTACTTAAAGTGTAATAGACAGCATAGGCTTTTGCAGCATTGCCAAAAGAAAGATATCCTCTTCATTATCAGATGAAAACAATTCTGAGCTATCCAACTTTCCAAATAACAATGGCAATTTTCCCCTAAGTTTCAATTATTTGTGGTTTACCTTTCTCTGATCTAGGATCCTGTCCTTTCAATCTGATTGGAGGTCTGATAGACAGATATAAAAAATAAATGCAAACTACATGTGTAAATATACTGGGTTTGTTCTTTGTCATGGAGAAGGCAATGGCACCCCACGCCAGTAATCTTGCCTGGAAAATCCCATGGACAGGGGAGCCTGGTAGCCTGCAGTCCTTGGGGTCGTTATGAGTTGGACACGACTGAGCGACTTCACTTTCACTCTTCACTTTCATGCATTGGAGAACGAGATGGCAACCCACTCCAGTGTTCTTGCCTGGAGAATCCCAGGGATGGGGGAGCCTGGTGGGCTGCCGCTATAGGGTCGCACAGAGTCGGACACGACTGAAGTGACTCAGCTGCAGCAGCAGCTCTTTGTCAGCACACAGTGGGTTGTAAATACAGTATTTCTCGTATCAACCTGAACCAAACAATTTGCTCTATTTACTGAACTGAAGCCTGGCTTCCTCCTTTGTGTAGATCCTGGAGAGCAGGATCACTGTATTTAACAGTTTGGACATACAGAATGTTGCACCTATATCTCATTATTTTGCCTTTTATTTTCTTTTTCCTGCTTTTGTAGTTTGAAGTGCAAAAGAAAATTATGTCAGGCTTTACTAGAAGTCTTTTGGCTATGCAGAGACCTCAATAGGTAGCATTTTTTTTCTAAAGGTTATCACAGTGTAGGATCTGGCACTCAGCCATTCAAAGCCAAATGTTCAATTTTCTCTGTATTCTAAAGCTGATTAGTCTCTGAAGACCTGACTTACAATCACCAGCTTCACCAAAGACTGGCATTTAAACCAGAGAATTTGTTCATTATTTTATAATTATAGTTATAATTATTAAAGGGATCATAATCATTCATTCTCTGATCAGCCTATTCTCTCCCAGTAACTTACAGGGAAAGTCAAAACATAATCAGAAGCTTGTTTGTGGATCACAGATACAGAACAAGAGGAGTGAGCTGTATGATTTGACTGGTTTGTAACACCAATCCCTGGCTCTTCTACATCCACCCACCTAGTTTGGGTGACCTACTTAACTTAATAGCTCAGTTTCCTCCTCTGTAAAGTGGGGATAACAATAATGCTTACTACTTTGTGGGATTGCTGTTAGGATTAAATTAATAAACACAAAGTATTAGAACAATGCCTGGCACATATTAAGTGCTCAAAATATGTTGGTTATTATTATTTTTGTTACTTAATATATTGTTTGCACAACAGAAATACCCTGAATTCACTCCACTGGACCTCTCTTACCAGTCAATTATGGACTCTATCTTGTGTATGTCTTTACTTTATATACTTTGGTGGCTTTAACGAGTATCTTTCTGTGAGTGATGCCCAAATCTGTATCTCCATCCCTATTAGCTCTTCTGAGTTTCACATTTACATATTCAGTAGCCAATGCAGCATCATCAACTTAACTGATGCTTCCCAAATTTTTCATGGAATGGTAAAAACATAGAAAATGGAAATAATTATTACAACATATTGGGCTTAATGCATAAGGTAGTGCATGCCTGAGGTTTGTAACCTGACAAGCTGGGGACTTTAGCTGCCCCGGAAAACCCAGCCATGCTGAGGGCGGAGGAGTCCATGTTTCCATATATAATAACCCATTTGGGCCAAAGTTCTGACCTAGATATCTCACCAAGCACCTCACACTCACCATGTCCAACATGAAATAACTATCTCTTCCTTCAGGACAGATTTTTTACTCATTATAACCTACCTACTCAGATATATTAAAGGCAGAAACTGGAACATTTTCTAGATTTATCCTCTTCCCAACTTCTAATATCTAGTCAATAAATTTTGCCAATTTTCTCTATCAAGTCTTTCTGGTCTCTGTCACTTCTCTCCATCCACCATGGTCCTAGTCTAACTCCTGATCTCTACTCAGACGCTCAGTTGTGTCCAACTCTTTGTGATCCCGTGGACTATAACCCACCAAGCTCTTCTGTCCATGGTATTCTCCAGGCAAGAATACTGGAGTGGGTTGCCAATCCCTCCTCCAGGGGACCTTCCTGACCCAGGGATCAAACCCCCATCTCTATGTCTCCAGCGTTGGCACAAAGATTCTTTACCACTAGCTGGGAAGCCCCTAACCTTTGGTCAGCACTGTTGTAATAGCTTCCTAAAACTATTGTCCTGTCATATTCCACCCTCCCTTCCATCCTTCACACAATTGCCATGGTAATTTAAAACACAAACCTCACTTTATCATTCTTCTGCTTAAAATCCTTCAATGACTGCCCATAATTTAGAACTATGGTTCTAAAACTTTTCTACTGAAGTGTCATGCAAGAAAGATGACCTCTTACAAGAATTCTTAAAGTGAGGAAGGGGGGAGAGTGGTGGTGATAAGGACTACAAATTTGAAAATTGTATGAAGTCTTATATTTTATCCTAAACTTATTCACTGGCAATTTTGAATTCTAAATGATAATATATGTTTGCTTTAACATAGAAATATTGTTTCAAATTGCATACCATCAAGTTAAAATTGATGCCTCATAAGTTTTGTTCCTTGCCTTGGCATACTTGTTAACACAACTTGGAAAACCCAGTGTAAGAAATTGGCAAAGGAGAAAGTACAAGCTGGCTTCCACAGCCTTCACGATCTGGCCTTTGATTATCTCCATCCTCCCTCATGTTGCTCTAGTAGCACTGAACCAGGTGTACTTCTATGCCCACATCATGCTATTTCTGAGCCCTCTACCAAGAAGCCTTCCATCTGCTCCTATTCCCATCCCTTTTGTCCAATCATCTGAATTATTCTAACTCTTCCTTTAAGATACAGTACATGTATCTCAGCTGTCATATTCTTCAAGTCTCCTGCCATGTGCTTGGCTGGATTAGGTGCTTTTCCTATGTTACTCCCCCAGTGCTATGGGTTTATATTGGTTGTAACATTTAACGCACTGCATTGATATTCTCTCTCTCTTTTGTCTTTCTTGCACTCCCTATTAAAATATAAGCTCCTCCAAAACAGATTCTGTGCATAAATCTCTTCCTAGGTACTCAACAAAAATTTTTAAATGTAACTGAATTCTGAATAATTTAAACTTCTATTGTAGACCAATCCTCTCTTTGATTGGCAAATTGTTTCTTTAGATATGGTAATACCAGCATCACTTTATAACCAAGACTAACTTTAAAACACAGTTTCGTCTCTCTGCCCCTTTCTGGGTTTATTTCATACTGCACCTCTTGGAGAAAAAAACTCAATTATTTGGAGACATTTTATGTAGTCTACAAACATCCCTTTTCTGTTATATACTGATTATTTTAAAAATCAAAACCATTTATTCTTTGCTCTGGGAGGAAATATAAAGAAAATAAAAATATCATAGGGAGAAGGCAACAGCAACCCACTCCAGTACTCTTGCCTGGAAAATCCCATGGACGGAGGAGCCTTGTAGGCTGCAGTCCATGGGGTCGCTAGGAGTTGGACACGACTGAGCGAATTCACTTTCAATTTTAACTTTCATGCATTGGAGAAGGAAACGGCAACCCACTCCAGTACTCTTGCCTGGAGAATCCCAGGGACATAGGAGCCTGGTGGGCTGCCGTCTATGGGGTCGCACAGAATTGGACACGACTGAAACGACTTAGCAGCAGTGACAGAAATATCATAAACAACTAAGAGAAATACTAAATAAAGATGCATCAGATGATGGCAGAGGAGAAAAGTAAAACTAGTTTAGGATTATTGAATGAAAACCAGTTCTATCAATGAAAAGTCTCATTTCTTATACACTAGATACCTTCCATTGTTGATCTGTTTTGTTTGAATGTCATTTCAGAAAAAGATACTTTCTATCATTTCAGAAAGAGGTACATGTCAAACTGTAAGGAGATTTCTATACAAAAAATAGGTTTTTGTAATGTGTTTGTTCATATAATATTCTGTTAAGACTGAATTTGCCTAAGCTCCATATATAAATAGAATGATGATAGTGATGATAGGAACTGTAGAACTGTCTATTTGTCATTTTAAATTTCTCTCCAATATCTCTTTTTAGCTCATCTTTTAGATTTTTTAAACTCTTTGTGCTATAGAATGGATTAAAACCATAGGATATCCAGTCTTTTACACCTTTGAAAACTAATATCACTCAAAAGTAATTTATTTAAAATATACTCTGAAAACAAATCTGAATTGTGTTTTACAATGAAATATTAATTTGCTAATTTTAGGCTATTTCAAGCTAGACTTTTATTTAGAGAAGCAAAAATTTTTTTCCCATTGGTAGTGGCATGTTGCCACTAAAGGCCATTAAATCTATTCTCCTGCTCCTGTAGGCAATAGTTGGAAGAAATGATTCCAAATCAGTAGTGCTCCTCAGTTTCTGAGGTATGATACAAGCTGCATTTTCAAAGCTGATTGGGTAAGAAGATTGTTGGCACATTCGTTGAATTGTAAATGCAAATCTGTATATAATGTAATTAACATATTCCTGAAACAATAAATTATCTCTGTGATGTGAAAATGGAAACATCGTGTGATGACAAATCATGTGAAAGTGTTAGTTGATCAGTTGTGTCTGACTCTTTGAAATCACAGGAAGTGTAGTCTACCAAGCTCCTCTGTCAATGGAATTCTCTAAGCAAGAATACTGGAGTGGTCGGCCATTCCCTTCTCCAGGGGATCTTCCCAACCCAGAGATCTAACCTGGATCTCCTGAATTGCAGGCAGATTCTTTACTGTCTGAACCTCAAAGGAAGCCCCTGGTAAATCATAAGTATTTTTATTTGTGAAAGCATTTAGAGAGTATTTTGAGGGCCACATTTCAAAGGAATGCTATTTAATTGCCAATACTTCTATTGTTTGCCAACATAGTCCATACTTATCTTAATTATATAGACCTGTTCATGTTTTCAAATAGCACAGGTTAACATAACGCCTTTCCAAATTTCCTTAGAAAATGCATAATGAATGTCCATAGCTACTCTGCAGGAACCCCAGCCCATCATTTTCTCCCAAGATACTTTAACTTCCTGTAGAGGATGAGGGGTGGGTGAGTGGTATATCACATGCTCCACAAAGTAGAACTTTTGGCCACTCAGTGGCAACTGCCATTAGTTTCAATATTATAATCAAATGCAAGTTACATACAAAAAACTGAGGCTCAAGCAAATAATGGCTTATTTTTTCACATAAAAGCAAGTATAGAAGTATATCATTGCTGGTGCTGATTTGGTTGTTCAATAATGCCATCTGGACCCAAGGAAGTTTTTTTTTTTCCTGACCTGCTTTTCTTACTATGTTGAGTTTCATCTTCATGTCTGTTGTCATACTGTCATAAGATAGCTGCTGAAGCTCCAGACATCACGTTTACATTCAAAGCAGAGAGAAGAAGGAGGAGTACAGGGTCCGTGCCAGCAGACTTCTGCTTAATGTCACATTCCCAGAACGGAGTCACATTGTTGCTCTTATCTGCAAATGAGTATAGGAAATTGAGTTTTTGGCTTTCTAAGTTACATAATGGAAAACAGCAAGGGAGAAATGGATTGAGAGTAGCTATTTAATGAGATGACTCCATTTTTAGGCCTGCTGTGGTAATGTCTCTTATCATCACTAATGACAGTAATAGTAGTTTCATCAAATAGATGGTTTCAAGATTATGCAATAAGATAGTGGAGGAGTAGGTGGACATGGAGTACATCTCTCTCAATGGATACATCAAGAATACACCTTCAGACACAGAAAATCTTTCAGAACACCTGCTGAGAGTGCACAGGAGTACCTGACCACCAGAAAGGAATATATAGACCCACACAAATCTTGGTAGGATGAAGGAAGGAGGTGGGGAAAAGAGGAGAGTGAGCAGGACTAGGCCTGGGACAATATTAAATGCACCAACATTCGAATTATAGAGGTCCCAGCAGAAAAAAGAAAAGATCTGAGAAATTTTTTGAAGAGATTATAGTTGAAAGTTTATGCAACATGGGAAAGGAAATAGTCAATCAAATCCAGGAGTGCAGAGAGTCCCATACATGATAAACCCAAGGAGAAACATGCCAAGACACATTCTAATCAAACTAACAAAGATTAAAACAAAGAGAGAATATTAAATGCAGCAAAGGTAAAGCAACAAGTAACATACAAGGGAAATCTCATATGACTAACAACTGATTGTTCAGAAGAAACTTCAAGCAAGAAGGGAATGGCGGGATATATTTAAAGTACTTCAGGGGAAAAATCAACAACCAAGATTACTCTAACCAGCAAGGATCTCATTCAAAATTGATGGAGAAATCAAAATCTTTATAGATGAGCAGAAGCTAAGAGAATTTAACACCACCAAATTTATTTACAACAAATGTTAAATGAACGTATATAGACAGAAAATACAAGAGAAGGAAAAGGCCTACAAAAATAAACCTCAAGCAATTAAGAAAATGGCAATAGGAACATATATATCAATAATTAAATGTAAATAGATTAAATGCTTCAACCAAAGGACACAGACTAACTGAATGGATACAAAAATAAGACCTCAGGACCCATATATATGCTGTCTATAAGAAATCCACTTCAGACCTAGAGACATATATAGACTGAAAGTGAGAGGATGGAAAAATATATTCCATGCAAATGGGAAGCAAAAGAAAGTTAGAGTAGCAATCCTCATATCAGACAAAATATAACTTAAAATAAAGATTATTACAAGAGATAAGGAAGTACACTATATAATGATCAAGGGACCAATCCAAGAGAAAGACATAACAATTGTAAGTATTTATGTACCCAACATAGAAACACCTCAATACCTATGACGAATACTAACAAACATAAAAGGAGAATTGACAGTAACACAATAATGGTAGGGGGCTTCAACATCCCACTTACACCAGTGGACCCATCATCAAAACAGAGAATTAGCAAGAAAACATAAGCCTTAAATGACACTTTAGACCAAATGGCCCTGATTGATAGCTTCAAGTCATTCCATCCAAATGCAGAAGAATACACATTCTTCTCAAGTGCACACGGAACATTCTCCAGGATAGACCACATCTTGGGTCACAAATTAAACCTAAGTAAATTTAAGGAAATTGAAATCATATCAAGCATATTATCTGGCCACAACACAATGAGACTAGATATCAATTACAGGAAAAAAATGTAAAAAACACAAACATATAGAGATTAAACAATACATTTCTAAAAACTAAACAGGTTACTGAAGAAATAAAAAGGGAAATTTTTAAAAAAATCCTAGAAAGAAATGACAATGAAAACATGACAGCTCAAAACTGAGAGAATCAGCAAAAGCAATTCTAAGAGGACAGTTTATAGCAACACAATACAATCTCAAGAAAAAAAGGAAAACATCAAATAGACAACCTAACTTTACACCTAAAACAACTGGAAACAGAACAAAAAAAGTTCCAAGGTTAGTAGAAGGAAAGAAATCATAAAAATCAGAGCAGAAATAAATGAAAAGGAGATGAAGGAAACAATAGTAAAGATTAATAAAACTAAAAGATGGTTCTTTGAGAAGATAAAAAATATTGACAAACCACTAGCCAGAGTCATCAAGAAAAAAGGGGAGAAGATTCAAATTAAAAATATTAGAAATGAAAAAAGGAGAGGTTACAACAGATAATGCAGAAATACGAAGAATCATTAGAGACTATTATGACCAATAAGTCAATAAAATGGACAACCTGGTAGAAATGGACAGATTCTTAGAAAAGTTCAGTCTTCCAAGACTGCAAGAAGAAATAGAAATTATGAACAAGCCAAAAAGAAGCACTGAGATTGAAACTGTGGTTAAAAATCTCCCAAGACACAAAAGCCCAGGGGCAAATGATTTCACAGGTGAGTTCTGTCAAACATTTAGAGAAGAGCTAATGCTTATCCTTTTAAAATCCTTTCAAAAAATTGCAGAGGAAGGTACACTTTCAAACTCATCCTACAAGGTCACCATCACCTTGGCACCTAAACCAGACAAAGAAAACACAAAGAAATAAAATTGTAGGCCAGTATCTCCAGTGAACATAGAGGCAACAATCCTCAACAAAACTAGCAAACAGGATTCAGCAACGCATCAAAAAGATCATACACCATGATCAAGTCAAGTTTATTCCAGAGTTGCAAGAATTCTTCAACATATACAAATCAATCAATATGATATACTATACTAACAAATTGAAAGATAAAAACCATATGATAATCTCAGTAGATGCAGTAAAAGCATCTTTGGGGTCACAAAAATTCAGACATGACTGAAGATACTTAGCAAACACACATGCACACATGGAATCTAGAAATATGGTACTGATGAACTTATTTGCAGAGCAGCAATGGAGATACAGACATAGAGAACAGACTTATGGACATGGGGCTGGGAGGGGGAGCAAGGAGAAGATGGGATGTATTGAGAGAGTAACATGGAAACATATACATTACTATATGAAAAATACATAGCCAATGGGAATTTACTCTTTGCCTCAGGGAACACCAACCAGGGCTCTGTAACAACCTAGAAGGGTGGAAGGTTGAAGAGTGAAGGAACATAGGCATATCTATGGCTGATTCATGTTGATGTTTGGCAGAAACCAACACAATATTGTAAACCAATTATCCTTCAATTAAAAATAAACTGCAAAAATAAAATAAAAATAAATTTAATTTTAAAAGAATTAAAAATAGATTGGGCCCCACTAATGTTTACACTGAGAGTAGTTTTCTCACCCTGAAAGTCAGGAAAACTCTAAATTACTGGTCCAGAGGATGCTTAGAGTGACAGTCGTCATGGTATTTTAAGTCAGCCCTTCCCTCTGATCTTACTTCATTGCCTTGGGTTAGCTTAGTAAATCTCTTTTTTTTCTAATTTTAGTTTTTTTAATTGAAAAATAGTTGATTTATAAAATTGTGTTAGTTTCAAGAACATAGCACAGCAATTCAGTATTTTTGCAGATAATATTCCATTATAGGTTATTAAAAGACAATGGGCAAAATTCCCTGTGCTATACAGTATATCCTTGTTGCTTATATATTTTATATATAGCATTTTGTTTCTGTTAATCCTATATCCCCAATTTGTCCCTCCCCCATTGTTGGTTGTGGGTTTGTCATAAATGATTTTTATATATTGAGATATGTTCCCTCTCTACCTTTGTTTCTTATCCTGTTTTATTTTTCTCATGTTTGGTATCAGTATGCTCTGACTTCTTAATTATGTTCTTTGTGTAATTTCTACAGGTTTTTCTCTTGTGGTTACCATGATGCTCATATAAAATATCTTAAAATTTTAACATTTTATTTTGAGCTGATAACAAGTTAACTTTGTAGAATGCCTAAACTTGGCACTTTTACTTCTCCACACTGTCAAATTTTAGATTATTGTTGTTACAGTTTACATATATTTTATATTGTATAACTAGCAACAGATTTTTGTAGTTATGGTTATTTTCACTGTTTTTTTTTTGACATTTAAACTGGAGTTATAAGAGAATGTTTCACCAGTTACCAAATGACAGAATCTAATTGTGACTATGTACTTACCATTAGTAGTATGCATTTCCCTATCTTTTTAAGTTTTTTGACTTCTTTTTTCTCCTGTGTCAGCTCTGCCCCAATGATAGTTGAGTGTGATGGTAGCACAGCTGCTTGGCTTGACCCTGGTGCTGCCAAGTATGCAGGGACATGGACTGCCTCCACCCTAGGAATTACGGCCCTATCAGAGTCTTTTTTTGGAGTCTCTGTAGCTGGCAATCAGAAGGTCTCTTTGGCCAGTCTTTCTCCGTAGCCCCACCTGTTCAGGCACTAAGAGGGCTAACTTTCCTGGGGTCCTTCTCTGTTGTTTGGCACGACAGGCACATAGCGTGGCCACCCTGGCTGGGGTCCTCCTCTGTAGTTCAGTGTATCAAGTGTTTGAGCGGCCTGCCTCTCTTTTGTACAGCTGTGATGCTGGTGAGTCAGAGAAGGCAATGGCACCCCACTCCAGTACTCTTGCCTGGAAAATCCCGTGGATGGAGGAGCCTGGTAGGCTTCAGTCCATGGGGTCACGAAGAGTGGGACACAACTGAGCGACTTCACTTTTACTTTTCACTTTCATGCATTAGAGAAGGAAATGGCAACCCACTCCAGTGTTCTTGCCTGGAGAATCCCAGGGACAATGGGGCCTGGTGGGCTGCCATCTATGGGGTCACACAGAGATGGACACGACTGAAGCGCCTTAGCAGCAGATACTGGTGTGTGGGGAGAGAGAGGCTATGGTGTTGGTTCCTCCCCCTACATGTGACTCAGCACTAACCCCTTGCTTCTGTGGCTGCCCAGCTTTCCTTCACAGGCATTTCCCACCACAATCTCCTCCCTCACCTCTCCCCCCCCCCATTTTTTTCCTTTCTTTATTTTTTTACTTTACAATATTGTATTGGTTCTACCATACATTGACATGAATCCACCACAGGTGTACATGTGTTCCCCATCCAGAACCCTCCTCCCACCTCCCTCCCCATCCCATCCCTCTGGTTCATCCCAGTGCACCAGCCCCAAGCACTCTGTCTCTCCGTAATCAAAAGCAGCCCTCACCCTAGGATTGCTCCACAGTCCCTAGACTCCAGCTCCCAGCTGCTGAGCCTTCCAGGGGACCTGAGTCCCTGTCCAGGGTATCTATGGCTGTGGCAAGGACTGCCTGATTCTCATTTCATTTAGACTGCCAGAGATCAGCTATTTCACTCTCAGGCTTAAATGTTTCTCCTCTGACTCAGACAACTGCCCCACTGTGGGGATTGGATCCCTCCTTCAGTTCCCCCACCCTCTGAGGGCAGGTCCAGTTATACTAACACTCCTGTTTTTCCTCCTAGTTCCATCATCCTACCGAGTTTTGTGTGGGTCTATATATTCTTTTCCACTGGTTAGGTACTCCTGTCCACTCTCAGCTGGTGTTCTGCATGCATTTCTGTGTCTGAGGGTGTATTCCTGATGTATCTGTGGAGAGAGATCTACTCCAGTTCCACCTACTCCTCCACTATCTTGTTTTCTCTTCCTTATGTCTTCCTCTTTCTTGATGTATTCCTTTTTTATAAAAGTGATATATATTTATTTATAACAAAATGCATATATCTTAGATGTACAATTTGATAAGTTTTGACAACGATACACACATATTTACTTACCATTTAAATCAAGATAAAGGGCATTTTAATCATCCCCATAAAGTTCTTATATACCCCTCTCAAGTAAATTCTCTCCATGTCAGAGACAACTCTTAGAAATCATAGTTTTCCCTGTTCTAGGACCTAATGTAAATGGAGTCATATAGTATTCTTTTATATCTGGTTGTATATATATATATATATATATAGTATTCTTTTATATATTCTTCTATACTTAGCAAAAGTATTCTTTTGCTAATCATGTTTTGGGAGTTCATCCTTGCCATCAGCCAACCTTTTCATTGTTAAGTAACATTCCATTTTATGACTATTGAATATTTAACCATCCTCCTGTTGATATACATTGCAGCTGATTCTCATCTGAGGGAAAATGGATAAAATTGCTAATAGTCTTACACAAGTGTTTTGTGAACAGAAAATTAACATTGATACATTATGATTAACTAGGAACTTTACTCAAATTTCATTAGATTTTCCATGCACTTATTTGTGTCTATGTGTAGTTCTATGCCATTTTATCCCATGTATATATTTGTGTAACCAAAATAAAAATTGGAAGTGTTACAATGTGATTTTCATTTATGCCTTTCTGTTAACTGCTAATATTGAGAATACTCTCATTTTCTTTAGAAATTTGTGGTTATTTAGAAGTTTGTGAATAGTCTAAGTTTTTTTTGATTAATGGTGCTCTTTCTTATCGATCTGTATGATTATTTATATATTCTGATTTTGAATTCTTTAGAAGATTATCTGTATTGTGAGTGTTTTCCTCCACTCTTTGGTTGCCTCTTCACTCTCCTAAGAGTGTCTTTTAATTAACAGAAGTTCTTAATTGTTATTGAAATCTAATTTCTTTTATCATTAATTCTATTTTTTCCAGTTTAACAAGTTTTTGCCTGACTAGGTCATGAAAATAGTTCACTGTGGTTTCATCTAAAAGATTTAGCTTTTACAGTTGTATCTATGATCCATTTTGACTTAATTATTGTTTCTGATGTGAGGTAGGGTGTCAAGGCTCACTTTCTCCCTGTGAGTATGCAGTTAATTCCTCAACATTTATTGTAAAGATTATTCTTTACTGCACTGAAGTAGAGATTTGTCATAAATCAGGAAACTACACATATGTAGATCCATGTTTGGAATATCTTTGCTGTACAATTGGTTTATCTTTGCTCCAATATCATATTCTCTTAATTTTTTATAATTTTATAATAAACATGTTCTTCAAAATTACTTGTCAATTATAAATCCTCTATAGCTCCATATAAATTTTAAGGTTAGCTTGTCAATTTCCTACTGAGTCTACTTTATAAATATAACTTGTTACACGTAAGCCTCATGGTAATCACAAAGCAAAATCCTAGAGTATATATAAAAAATATAAGGAAAAGGAATCTAAGCATACTACTAAAGAAAGTCATCGGGTTTTCTCTCCTCTGGGTATGGAGGCTGAGAGACCCCAGGAAGAAGAGGATGGTGAGCAGCATCAGGGTCTCCATCAGGATGAGCATGGTTGGCCCCCTGCGAGCTCCAGCACTCGGCCTTGGAGGTGTGCCCCTCCATCCCCGCCTCCTCCAGGGATTCGCCAAACAGCCCTGGGGCCCCGCTCGGCCTCCCTGCTCTCCCTGCAGACCGAGCTCCTTCTGGACCTGGTGGCGGAGGCCCAGTCCCGCCGCCTAGAGGAGCGGAGAGCCACCTTCCATCCCCCCAAGAACCCCCCAAGCCTAGGTCGAACCCTACCCCGGCCTCTTGAGGACAGAGAACAGCTCTACAGCACCATCCTCAGTCACCAGTGCCAGCGGATGGAAGCCCAGCGGTCAGAGCCTCCCCTACCCCTAGGGGGGCAGGAGCTCCTGGAGTTGCTGCTGAGAGTTCAGGGTGGGGGTCGAATGGAAGAGCAAAGGTCCCGGCCCCCCACACATACCTGCTGATACTTCAGCCCCCACCAGCCCCTCTGCATTCCTGGGGCTCAAAAGCTGGGCAGCCCCATTGCATGCCCTCACCTCTGCCAGGGAGGGGCACCAGAGACTGGAAGACCCAGCAGTAATCTCAATATTCATCACCCTCATCCACCTTTCCTGGGAAGTGGAGCGGGTGAAAGTCTTAAACCCTGGGAATAGCCAAGGTAGGATGGGTAACAACTCCCTCCATAACCAAGTGTGTTATGAGGCTAAGAGAGGATCCCAGCCTCAGTGGGACACCTCACCCTCTCTTCTGATCTCAGGGAATGCCTGAGAGTCTCGGTCCTGAACTGTGGGGACACCCCCAGTAGTCAAGCTACCAGGTGGGATCTCAAGGCTCTGTCCTCCATCTCCCAAAAGAATGGCAAATTTCCCAAGGTTTTGACCTGAGAATTCCACCCTCCTTCCCAATAAGAAGAAAGGAAGAGAGGGTACAGCAAAGACAGAAAGACCATTCTCACATTTCCATAACTGGCACCCCCTAGTCCCAGGACTGAGGGGCCTACGGGCTGTGAAAGGACACTGAGCCCTGCCCACCCTCCCTCCCCACTGCTGTTCTGAACTGTCTGATGTTTGGTTATATGAATATATGTGATCCCCCTCTGGAAAAAAATAAAGAAAGAAAGAAAGTCATCAAAGAGCAAATGGAAAGACAAGAGAAAGAAAATGAAAGGGACAGAAATATTATAAAACATCTAGAAAACAATTAACAAAATATCAATAAGTATATATCTATCAATAATTATTTTAAGTGGAAAATAAAGTAAATTCACCAACCTAAAGGTACACAGTGACTGAATGGATGAAGAAAGCAAGACCCATATATGTGCTGCTTACAAGAGACTCACTTCAGACAGAAGAACACATACAAAATGAAAGATAGGGCGTGGAAAATAATATGCTTTCAAGTGGAAATCAAGAGAAATCTGGGATAGAGATACATATACTAGACAAAGTCAACTTTAAAACAAAGAATGTAATAAAATGCAGAGGAGGTCATTACAGAATGATAATAGAATTAAACAAATAAGAGGATATAATATTTGTAAATATTTATATGCATAATATAGGATAGCCTAAATATATAAAGCAAATATTAATAAAGACAGCTATAAACACCAATACAGGAATAATAGAAGTCTTTAATACCCCACTTTCATCAATAGATAGATCATTTAGACAGAAAACCTAAAAGGAAACATAGGCTTTAAACAACATGTTAGGTCAAAAGAAGTTAATATATACACAGAACAGTCCATCCAAAAGCAACAGAATACACATTTTTCTAAAGTGCACATGAAACCTTGTTTAGGAAATATATTAGAGCATAAAACCAGTCTTAAATTTGAGCAGATTGAAATTATATCAAGCATTATCTTCAATCACAATGCATAAAATTAGAAATAAATTGCAAGGAGGAAACTGAAAATTTATAAATGTGTGGAGATTAAACAACCAGTAAGTCAACTAAAAAAATCAAGAGAGTATTTAAAAATACCTAGAGACAAATAAAAATGGAAGTGCAACTTAACAAAATAAAAAAATCTTATGGTTTGTAGCAACAGCAGTTATAAGAAGGAAGTTAATAGTAGTAAATGCCTACCTCAAGAAACAAGAAAAATATAAAATAAGCAACCTAACTTTGCAACTTGAGAAATTATAAAAAGGAAGAACAAACAAAAAGCAAAATAAATAGAGGAGGGAAATGAAGACCACAGCAGAAATAAATAAAACAAAAACTAAAAGGCCAATAATAGATAATATAAAGAAGACCTGGTTCTTTGAAAACACACAAAATTAAGATCCATTTGGCTAGACTTATGAAGAAAAATAGAGTGATGACTCAAACAAAATCAGAAATAAAAGACAAGCTATAAGTGATACCAAAGAAATATAAAGGATCATAAGCAACAATTACAATTGTATGCCAAGATATTGGACAATGTAGAAGAAGTGAATAAATTAATATTAACATACAACATTTAAAGAACAAATTATGAAAAAATAGAAAATCTGAACAGATGGATTACTAGTAACAGATTGAGTTGATAATCAAAAACTTCCCAACAAACAAAAGTTTAAGGGCAGACAGTATCACTGATGAATTCTAGCAAACATTCATGGATTAATACCAATTGCCAATCCTTCTTGAAATCTTTCAAAAAAAAAGAAACAGAAGAGGAGGAAACACTTCCAAACTCATTTTACAAGGCCAGAATTACTCTGATGCCAAAACCGGATAGCTGAATTCAGTCATTCAGTCGTGTCCAACTCTTTGCAACCTCATGTACTGCAGCATGCCAGGCTTCCCCGTCCATCACCAACTCCCGAAGCTTGCGCAAACTCATGTCCATCGAGTCGGTGATACCATACAACCATCTTATCCTGTGTCATCCCCTTCTTCTCCTGCCTTCAATCTTTCCCAGTATCAGGGTGCTTTCCAGTGAGTCAGTTCTTCGCATCAGGTGGCCAAAGTATGGAAGTTTCAGCTTCAGTATCAGTCAGTCCAATGAATTTTCATGACTGATTTCCTTTAGGATTGACTGGTTTTATCTCCTTGCAGTCCAAGGGACCCTCAAGAGTCTTCTCCAGCATCACAGTTCAAAAGCATCAATTCTTCAGCACTCAGCTTTCTTTATAGACCAACTCTCACATCCATACATGACTACTGGAAAAACCATAGCTTTGACCAGTGGACCTTTGTTAGCAAAGTAATGTGTCTGTTTTTAATATGCTGTTTAGGTTGGTCACAGGTTTTCTTCCAAGGAGCAAGAATCTTTAAATCTCATGACTCCAGTCACCATCTGCAGTGATTTTGGAACCCAAGAAAATAGTCTTTCACTGTTTCCATTGTTTCCCCATGAAGAGATGAGACCAAATGCCATGATCATAGTTTTAGGAGTGGTAAGTTTTAAGCCAGGTTTTTCCCTCTCCTCTTTAACTTTCATCAAGAGGCTCTTTAGTTCTTCTTCACTTTCTGCCATAAGGTTGGTATCATCTGTTTATCTGAGGTTATTGAAATTTCTCTTGGCAATTTTGATTCCAGCTTGTGCTTCATCCAAGCTGGCATTTTGCATGATGTACTCTGCATATACGTTAAATAAGCAGGGTGACAATAGACAGCCTTGACGTACTACTTTTCCAATTTGGAACCAGTCCATTATTCCATGTCTAGTTCTAACTGTTATTTCTTGACCTGCATACAGATTTCTCAATAGGCAGGTAAGGTGGTCTGGTATTCCCATCCCTTGAAGAATTTTCCACAGTTTGTTGTGATCCACACAGTCAATGCTTTGGCATAATCAATAAAGCAGAAATAGATGAGCAAAGTAATGCTCAAAATTCTCCAAGCCAGGCTTCAACAATACGTGGACTGTGAACTTCCAGATGTTCAAGCTGGATTTAGAAAAGGCAGAGGAACCAGAGTTTTGCCAACATTTCTGGATAATAAAAAAGGCAAGAGAATTCCACAAAAAACATATATTTCTGCTTTATTGATTATGCCAAAACCAGACAAGGACATCACTGAAAGATGAAATTACAAACTAATATCCCTAATGTACATAGATGCAAAAAAAATTCAGCAAATTATTAGTAACCAAATTCAACAATACTTTAAAAGGATTGTAAGCATGATGAAGTGGGATTTATCTCAGGTATGCAAGGATGGTTCAACATCCACACATCGATAAATGTGATGTATCATATGAACAGAATGAAAGATAAAACTGATATGATCATCTCAATAAATGCAGAAGAAATCATCTGACATAATTCAACATCCATTTATGTAAAAACTCTCAACAAAAGATGTGTAGAGAGAACATATCTTAAAAAAATAAAGGCCACGTGTCTCTTTCAGTTCTGGTTTCCTCGGTGTGTATGCTCAGCAGTGGGATTGCTGGGTCATATGGCAGGTCTATTTGCAGTTTTTTAAGGAATCTCCACACTGTACTCCATAGTGGCTGTACTAGTTTGCATTCCCACCAACAGTGTAAGAGGGTTCTCTTTTCTCCACATCCTCTCCAGCATTTATTGCTTTTAGATTTTTGGATTGCAGCCATTCTAACTGGTGTAAAGTGGTACCTCATTGTGGTTTTGATTTGTATTTCTCTGATAATGAGTGATGTTGAGCATCCGCATTGTTTACAATAGCCAGGACATGGAAGCAACCTAGATTCCCATCAACTGACGAATGGATAAGAAAGCTGTGGTACATATACACAATGGAATACTACTCAGCATTAAAAAAAATTCATTTGAATCAGTTCTATTCAGGTGGACGGAACTGGAGCCTATTATTCAGAGTGAAGTAAGTCAGAAGGAAAAACAACAATACAGTATACTAACGCATATATATGGAATTTAGAAAGATGGTAACGAGAACCCTGCATGCGAGACAGCAAAAGGAACGCAGATGTATAGAACAGACTCGTGGACTCTGTGGAAGAGGGCAAGGGTGGGATGATATGGGAGAATGGTATTGAAACATGTTAATTACCATATGTGAAATCAATCGCCAGCCCAGGATTGATGCTCGGGGCTGGTGCACCGAGATGTCCCAGGGGGAGGGAATCGGGAGGGAGGAGGGAGGGGGGTTCTGGAGGGGGAGCATATGTAAACCCATGGCAGTTTCATGTCATTATATGGCAAAACCAACACAATAAAGTAAAGAAAATTAAAAAAATAAAAATAAAAAATAAAGGCCTTATGTGACAAGTCCACAGCTAATACAAAACTCAATGACAAAAAGCTGAAAGCTTTAACTAACATCAAAAAGAAGAAAAGGATGCCTACTCTCACAACTTCTATTCAACATATTATTGGAAGTCCTAGGCAGAGCAATTAGGCGAGAAAGAAAAGTCATGTAAATTGGAAAGGAAGAAGTAAAACTGTCACTATTCAAAGATGATGCATACTTATATATAGAAAGACCTAATGGGTCCACCAAAAAAAGAAAACCGTCAGAATTAATAAACGAATTAAGGAATGTGACAGGATACAAAATCAATATATAGAAATTTGTAGCAATTCTATATGCTAATAAGAAAGTATCTGAAAGAGAAATTAAGAAAACAATCAGATGTGAATTGCATTGAAAATACTAAGATACCTAAGTATAAATTTAATCAAAGAGCTGAAAGATCTGCACACAGAAAATTAGAAGATATTGATGAAAGAAACTGAAGAAGACTCAAACAAATGGAAAGATACTCTGTGTTCATAGTTTGTAAGGATTAATATTACTAATGTGTCCTTACTATTCAAAGAAGTCTGCAGATTCAACACAATACCTATCAAGATTCCAATGCCATTTTTCACAGAAATAGAACAAACTATAGTAAAATCTATATGGAAACACAACAGTCCCAGAATGCCCAAAGCCATGTTGAGAAAGGACAAAGCTGGATGCACCACGACCCCTGATTTAAAGCTATATTACAAAGTTATAATAATCGGGACAGTATGGTGCTGGCATTAAAAGTGCACATTCATCAATGGAACCAAATTAAGAGCCCAGAAATAAATCCACATATATATGGACAATTGATCTACAACTATGAAACAAAGAACTTACAATAGAGAAAGAGGAGGCTCTTTAATAAAGGTGCTGAGACAACTGGAAAGCCACATCCAAAAGAAAAAAAATAGACTACTAACACACAAAAATTAGCTCATAATGGAATAACAATTTGAGTGTAAAACCTGAAATTATAAAATTCCTAGAAGAAAACATAGGCAGTAATCTCATTGACATTGGTCTTAGCAATGTTTTGTGCCTCTGTTTCTAAAGGCAAGGGAAACAAAAGCAAGAATAAACAAATGTGACTACATCAAAATTATAATAAAAAAACTTTTGCACAGTGACAAAAGCCATCAATAAAATGAAAAGGCAACCTAGTTAATAGGAGAAGATATTTATAAATTTATAAATCATATGGATGATAAAGGATTAGTGCCTCAAATATATGAAGAACACATAACTCAATAGGCAAAACACAATCTGATTAAAAATTGGCAGAAAATCTGTATAGATATTTTTCAAAAGAACACAGACCAATTGACTTACTTCACTAATCATAACATACCTTAGTTTCAACTAATTTGCTTCAAATGGCAAATTTTCATTCTTTTTTTATGTGTAGTAATTTGTATCTGTTAATCCCATTGTTGGTGCTCAGTCACTAAATCGTGTCTGATTCTTTGCAATCCCACAGACAGTCTTCCCTGTCCTTCACCATCTCCTGTAGTTTGCTCAAACTCATGTCCATCAAGTTGGTGATGCCATTCAACCATTTCATCCTCTGTTGCCCCATTCTCCTTCTGTCTTCAACCTTTTCCAGCATCAGGATCTTTTCCAGTGAGTCGCCTCTTCCCATCAAGTGGCCAAAGTACTGGAGCTTCAGTTTCAGCATCAGTCCTTCCAATGAATATTCAGAGTTGATTTCTTTTAGGATTAACTGGTTTGATCTTCCTGCAGTCCAAGGGACTCTCAAGAGTCTTCTCCAGCTCAACAGTTTGAAAACATCAATTCTTCAGTGCTCAGCCTTCTTCAGGGCCCAACTCTCACATCCGTAGATGACTATTAGAAAATCCATAGCTTTGACTATACAGACCTTTGTCAACAAGATGGTGTTTCTGCTTCTTAATACACTGTACAGGTTTTTCATAGCTTTTCTTCCAAGAAGCAAGCATGTTTTAATTTCATGGCTGCAGTCACTGTCTGCAGTGATTTTGGAGCCCAAGAAGATATAATCTGACACTGTTTCCATGTTTCCCCATCTATTTGCCATTTTTGCCATGAAGTGATTGGACCGGTTGTTGCCATGATCTTAGTTTTTTGAATGTTGAGTTTTAAGCTAGCTTTTTTGCTCTCCTCTTTCACCTTCATCAAGAGGCTCTTTATTTCCTCTTCACTTTTTTCCATACTCATAACTTATCCCTCTTTCTTTTACTCTCCCCTTTGGTAACTATTAGATTGTATTCTGTGACCATGAGGCTGTTTCTGTTTTGCACATATCATTTCAAATTAATGTTTCCATTTTTTCCAGATATATTCCCAGAAATGGGATTCCTGGATTATATGGTAGGTCTAGTTTTAGTTTTTTGAGGAAACTTCATATTGCTTTTCATAGTGACCGTACCAATTTACATTCCCAACAATGATGCAGAAAGATTCCATTTTTTCACATCCTCTCCAACACTGTACAAATTTTGTCGATAGTCATTTTGACAGCACTAAAGTGATATCTCATTGTTGTTTTGATTTTCATTTCTGTAATAATTAGATGAAATAGTTTCCTATTATGGTCTTGAATAAGGATGTTCTTATTTGGCAGCAGAAACTGACCTGCAAGCAATGTTTGCTCAGCCTGAGGAGGCAGGGACAGGATTGGACAGGAACCTGTGCATGGCCTAGAGAGGAGCCATCTTCTCTTCTCTCTAATCTGACTAGAGTCTGCCTTACTTCTGAGATGTGGGTGCTAGAGTCCTCAGGGAGTCTGCATACACACTATGTAGACTAAGAGTGTCCAGTGCCTTTAGGGGAAAGGCTGATTTTAATATGGATGTCATTCATTTCTTTCCTCAAGGTATTCTGTCAGCTATCACTTTAGTAGGAGGTGTAACTAGAGGTAGAGTGGCTAATTAGAGGTGGAGTGGCTAGAGATGGTGTTTGGTGTGAGACAGGACTTCTTCTCTGCCCGGTGGCCTTAATGCCTTGCTCAAGGCAAGGTCCAAAACCATGTAACTGGAGCAGAAGCTCTGAAGTTTGGGCCTGAGCTGACTCTATTCCCACTGAGTGTAGTTTTTCCTCTCCCTGTGGAAAATTCTGAAAGAGATGGGAATACCAGACCACCTGACCTGCCTCTTGAAAAACCAGTATGCAGGTCAGGAAGCAACAGTTAGAACTGGACATGGAACAACAGATTGGTTCCAAATAGGAAAAGGAGTACGTCAAGGCTGTATATTGTTACCCTGTTTATTTAATTTATATGCAGAGTGGATCATGAGAAATGCTGGGCTAAAGGAAACACAAGCTGGAATCAAGATTGCCAGGAGAAATACCAATAATCTCAGATATCCAGATGACACCAACCTTATGGCAGAAAGTGAAGAGGAACTAAAAAGCCTCTTGATGAAAGTGAAAGAGGAGAGTGAAAAAGTTGTCTAAAAGCTCAACATTCAGAAAATTAAGATCATGGCATCTGGTCCCATCACTTCATGACAAATAGATGGATAATACACGAAAACGGGGTAGAACTTAATTTGGGGGGCTCCAAAATCACTGCAGATGGTGATTGCAGCCATGAAATCAAAAGACACTTACTCCTTGGAAGGAGAGTTATGACCAACCTAGAAAGCATATTAAAAGCAGAGACATTACTTTGTCAACAAAGGTCCATCTAGTCATGGCTATGGTTTTTCCAGTGGTCATGTATGGATGTGAGAGTTGGACTATAAAGAAAGCTGAGCACCAAAGAATTGATGCTTTTGAACTGTGGTGTTGGAAAAGACTCTTGAGAGTCCTTTGGACTGCGAGGAGATCCAACCAGTCCATCCTAAAGGAAATCAGTCTTGACTATTCATTGGAAGGACTTATGTTGAAGCTGAAACTCCAATACTTTGGCCACCTGATGCAAAGATTAGAAAAGACCTTGCTGCTGGGAAAGATTGAGGGCAGGAGGAGAAGGGGATGACAGAGGATGAGATGGTTGGATGGCATCACCGGCTCAATGGACATGGGTTTCTTTGGACTCCGGGAGTTGGTGATGGACAGGGACGCCTGGCGTACTGCGGTTCATGGGGTCTCAAAGAGTCAGACACTACTGAGCGACTGAACTGAACTTTGTCTCCCTACAGTGGGACCCTTGTCCTCCTAGAGGATGAGAATGCTGAAACAAGTGGGACCCATGCACAGAATTCCAACATGCTGCCCATGCAGAAGCCCATGGGTCCATTCTGAGGCACTCTCATGTACAAGTCCCCTTTATCCCTCACAGCTGATTACTGCCCCTAGCTTCTGATGCCCCTGCCTTGTTGTAGCATCCACAGGGCTGGTGGTGCCTGCCTGGACTCTTGGCATACACTAGAAGGTGAGCTCTGGTGGAGTGGTCACCAGCAGAGATCTGAGTTGCTTCTGGGTGCTGCTGGAGTAACAGCCAACAATGGCCATGCTGCCCACCTGGATTCTACTCTGGGAGCCTGTCACCATTGCATCCCATGTTTGAGATTTTTCCCTGGCTGTGGCTGTGTCAAATCTAGTGCCATGTTTTGGCATGGAATTAGAGGGGCCAGAATGTTCACTCAGCTCAGGTTGGGTAGTGACTATGTGGTGGTGGGAAAACAGGTTGTCTCTAGTGCAGACCTCTCTCCACACTGCCTCACAAGCAAGTCCCATTGTCTCTCACAACTGATCATTCAATCCAGCCTCCACCATTCTCATTCTGTTGTGGAACAAATTCTCATTTGGCCAGTCTTTGTCTTTTGGTTGGAGAGTTTAACCCACTGTAATTTAAGATAATCATTGATAAGTATGATCCAATTACCATTTACTTTGTTACTTTGGGTTTGTCTTTATAAACCTTTGCTCTATTTTCTGTCTAGAGAAAATCCTTTAGCATTTGTTGAAGAGCTCGTTTGGTGGTACTGAATTGTCTCAGCTTTTGCTTGTCTGTAAAGCTTTTAATTTCTTCTTCATATCTGAATGAGATCCTTGCTGGATTGAGTAATCTTGGTTGCAGGTTTTTCTCTTTGATCACTTTAAGTATGTCATGCCATTCCTTTCGGGCCTGAAGCGTTTCTATTGAAAGATCAGCTGTTATGCTTATGGGGATCCCCTTGTGTGTTACTTGTTGCTTTGCCCTTGCTGCTTTTACTTTTTGCTCTATGTGTTTGGTCTTTGTTAGTTTGATTAATACGTATCTTGGGGTGTTTTGCCTTAGGTTTATCCTCTTTGGGACTCTGGATTTCTTGGACTTGGGTGGTTATTTCCTCTCCATTTTAGGGAAGCTTTCTACTATCATCTCCTCATAATGATAGGCCATTTTCTCATGGCCTTCCTTTTTGCCTTCTTTTTCTGAAACACCTATCATTCAAATGTTGGGGTGTTTAACATTGTCCGAAAGATCTCTGAGGTTGTCTTCATTTCTTTTAATTCATTTTTTTATTTTTTCCTGTCTGCTTCATTTATTACACCATTCTATCTTCTACCTAACTTATCCTCTCTTCTGGCTCAGTTATTCTACTGTTGGTTCCTTCCAGAGTGCTTTTGATCTCAGTTATTGCATTATTCTTTACTGATTTATTCTTCTTTATTTCTTCTAGGTCCTTATGAAGCATTTTTTTTTTGCATCTTCTCAATCCTTGTCTCTAGTCTATCTGTCTGTAATTCCATTTTGCTTTCAAAATTTTAGGTCACCTTTACTATCATTATTCTGAAGTTTTTTTCCAGGTAGACTCCCTATCTCCTTCTCTTTTGTTTGGTTTGGGGTAGGGGGTATCATGTTCTTTCACCTGCTGAATATTATTTCTCTGCCTTTTCATTTTGTTTAGATTGTTGTGTTTGGGTTGCCCTTTCTGCAGGCTGGAAGTTCGTGGTTCATCCAAGTTGTGGAGTCTACTCCCTGTGGGTAGGGTTTGACTAATAACTTGTCAAGGATTCTTGGTTGGGGGAGCTTTTGTCTGTGTTCTGGTGGGTGTAGCTGGATCACATCTCTCTGGAGTGCAGTGAAGTGTCCAGTAGCGTGTTTAGGGGTGTCTGTGTGTTTGTCATGGCTTTGTGCAGCCCATCTTTTAATGTTCAGGGTTGTGGTCCTATTTTGTTGGAGAATTAGTGTGGTGTGTCTTGCACTGGATCTTGTTGACTCTTGGGTGGAACCTGGTTTCTGTGTAGGTGTGGAGGCTTTTGGGTGAGCCCTTGTCTATTAATGTTCCCTGGAGTTGGGAGTTGTTTGATGTTCTAAAGTTTTGGACTTGAGCCTCCTGCTTATGGCTTTTGGTCCTTCTCTTAAAGTAGCCTCAAAACTTCTCCATCCATACAGCATAGAAGATAACACCCCTAGGTTATTAGTGAAACAATTCTCCACAGCCAGGAACACCCAGAGAGATTCACATAGTTATACAGAGAAGAGGAGAGAGAGGAAAGAGACAGAGGTGACCTGGAGGAGAAAAGGGAGAGTCAAAAGGGGAGAGAGCAATCAAGCCAGTAATCAAATCCTTAATTGAGAATGGATATTGAAGATTACATTCTTAGAAATACAAAATTGATAGCAAAGATTAAAAGCTCAGGATAGAGGTTAGATTCTCAAAAGTATAATATAAATTATACAAAACATAATCAATCACAAAATTGTTTTTAAATAAAGAATTTGTTTTTAAACTTTTAAGAGGTAATAGTAGGCTATAAAAATGAAAGTTAAAGGTGTAATAAACTATTTTTTAATTAAAAATGATTATAGTATATATATATATATATAGGATATGTAGTATATATATATATATATATATGTAGGATTTTTTCTGGAGCTGTTGTGGGCAGTGTGGGGTCACTTCAGTGTCAGATATTTTTTTGTTCCAACTTATACTTGTTCTCAGAGTATAGGTGCTTCTCAAATGCACAGTCTCCAGCATTAAATGCAGGGCTTTAATCTGTTGCACCTGTTACTTCCAGGGCAATTCCCCTTCTTTTTTTATTTTGGCTTCCTCTGTTTGAAACTCCATTGGTCTACTAACCTACATAGAAGGAAAAATCTCTCAATTTGTTCTTATTTTCGTGGAATAGAACCTATAGTGAATTCCTAGAGAAGATAAAATGAGAGATAGTTTTTTAAGTCCTTGAGTAGCTGAACATATTTTTAAAAACACTCTCATATTTGATTTAGTCCGTTTATAAAGTCCATTTATAAAGTGAAAACATTTACACTCAGATTATTATTATTATTATTATAGCTATTTCTGTATTGTCTTCTAGTTTTCAGTATTGCTACTGAAAACGTATACATATCTGATTATAAATATTTTGTATTCAGCTTATTTTGAGTGTAAGGTTGGTGAGCATAGAACAGAACTTTTAGAATCATTACTAAAATTTGGCTTTCATCAGTACCTGGGTCCGTTTGGGATTCAGTTCAGTTCAGTCACTCAGTCATGTCCGACTCTTTGTGACCCCATGGACTGTAGCATGCCAGGCTTCCCTGTCCATGACCAACTCATTTGGGGTTAGCCATTTCATTTCAAGCAAATAAGTCAGGCAGGAGTATGTGGCAGTTGATATAGGAAGCTTTGGTAAAACACAATCCTTCCATCTTTCAGGTCATCTCCATAATACTGTCTGCCTCAGTCTGTAAGTTTCTGTTTGATACAAAAAGCAGCTATAAATTTCTCTTAAATTTGTTTATGCTTGTTTTGTGACCTAGTATATGACCTATCCTGAAGAATGTTTCATGTGCACTTGAAAAGAATTTCTATTCTGATGCATTTACAGGTAATGTCCCATGGATATTTATTAAGTTCAGTGGGTCTATTGTGTCACTTGAGACTACTGTTGCCTCACTAATTTTTCTTTCTGGATGATCTCTTCATTGAGGTCAGTGGAGTGTGAAAATCTCCTACTATTACTGTCAATTTCTCCCTTTATATCACTTAGTATTTGCTTTATGTATTTAGGTGTCCCTCTATTGGTGCAAATATCAAGTTAATATCCCCTTCTTGTGTTGATACCTTCATCATTATATTAAGTCCTTTTTTTCTTCTTTGTTATAGATTTTATTTTAAAGTTTACTTTGTGTGATATGAGTTTCACTCCCTCTGTGTTTTTTTGTTTATTTGTATGAAATACCTTTTTCCATCCCTTAACCAAGATATTTTGCACAGAAGTAGTACAAACAATCCTAAATTTTTTGTAGAACCACAGAAGACCTTGAATTGCCAAAGCAATCTTGGAAAGAAGAAACCTGGAGTTATCATGCTCCCGGACTTCAGACTGTACTGTAAAGTTACAGTAATCAAAATAGTATGGTATTGGCATAAACACAGACACATAGATCAATGGGGAAGAATAGAAAACCTAGATATAAACCCATACTCTATGCTCAATCAATCTATAAATCTATAAACAGAGGATACAATAGAGAAAAGACAGTCTCTTCAACAAGTGGTGATAGGAAAACTGAACAGCCACATGTAAAATAATGAGACTAGAACATTTCCTCACACCATAGACAAAAATAAACTCAAAATGGTTTAAAGACCTAAATATAGGAACAGAAACCATTGAACTACTAGAAGGGAACATGGGCAGAGCACCCTTTGACAAATCATAGCAATATTTTTGAGATCAGTTTTCTAAGCCAAAAGAAATAAAAGCAAAAATAAACAAATGGAACATAATTAAACTTTAAAGGTATGCATAGCAAAGGGAAACCACTGACAAAAGAAAAAGTCAACCTATGGAATGGGAGAAAATATTTGCAAATGATGCAACAGGCAAGGGGTTAATATCTAAAATATACAAGCAGCTAATATAACTCAATGAAACAGAAAAGAGACAACCTAATAGAAAATAATTGGCAGAAGACCTAAATAGACATTATCCTAAAAGAAGCCATATATATTGCTAACAGACACATGAAAAGATGTTCAACATTGCTAATTACTAAAGAAGTGTAAATCAAAACAACAATGAAAACTTTTATCAGAATTGCTATTATCAAACAGTCAACAAATGTTGGGTAAGATGTGGAGAAAGGGAACTCTTATATACTGTTGGTAGGAATGAAAATTGGTACAGGCATTGTGAAAAGCAGTATGGAGATTCCTCAAAAATCTAAAAAATAAACTAACATATGATCCAGGGATTTCATGCTCCTGAGTATACTTATATGTGGAAAACATTAAAACACTAATTTGAAAAGGTATATGCACCCGCAATGTTTATAGCAGCACTATTTGCAATATCCAAGACATGGAAGCAACCCAAGAGCTCATCAACAGATGAATGAATTAAGAGCATGTAGTATGTATGGGAGAAGGCAATGGCACTCCACTCCAGTACATTTTTGCCTGGAAACTCCCATGGACGGAGGATCCTGGCAGGCTGCAGTCCATGGGGTCGCTAAGAGTCAGACACGACTGAGCTACTTCACTTTCAGTTTTCACTTTCATGCATTGGAGAAGGCAATGGCAACCCACTCCAGCGTTCTTGCCTGGAGAATCCCAGGGACAGGGGAGCCTGGTGGGCTGCCGTCTATGGGGTCACACAGAGTCGGACACGACTGAAGCAACTTAGCAGCAGCAGCAGTATGTATGCACACACACGCACAATGAAATGTCACTCAGCCATATAAAAAGTATGAAGTTCTGCCATTGCAGCAATGTGGATACACCTAGAGAATATTATGTTCAGGGAAATGAGTCAGACAAAGAGACAAATACTTTATGATATCACTTATATGTGAAATCTAAAAAGTAACATAAGTTAATGTATGTGCAAAAGAGAAACAGACTCACCCTTCAGAAGGCAGACAAAAGAAGCAAGAACTACAATCCCATGGCCTCCAGAATGAAAGTCACAATCACAGAAAACTAACCAAAATGATTACATGGATCACACCCTTGTGTAACTCAATGAAACTATAAGTGATGCCATGCATGGCCGTCCAAGATGGACGGGTCATTGTGGCTAGTTCTGACAAAACATGGTCCACTGGAAAAGGGAACAACAAACCACTTCAGTATTCTTACATTGACTATTTCTTCCTAAATCCAATTCACTCTAATTCAAAAATCAAAATATGTCATGACTACTTCAAGGCAACTAAAAATATTTGTGATGAAAAGTAATACCCCATTTCTTCGCCACCATCAAAACCAAGAGTATTGAAATTTCAAAAAGAAAAAGTTAGGAGAAATCTTCCCCACACATATTCTGATATATTTCCCTGGGTCTCCAAGTATTTAAATAAATTAAGCATGATAGTTTTATGGACAAAGTAAAAAATGCATATGATATTTCTAAGTTCCTGTACTAACAATGTGACTTCATTTATAAAGAATGCCATAAAAACACAATTTTATGTATAGGTTCTTATGTTTCTGATTCTCCCACTCTCCTGAAAAGCATTTATTTTTTTTATTTCAATATTTCTGGAAACTTTATATCTACATTAAGACTCCATTTTGGAAAATATTAAGCACCCCATTTAGCCACTTGTTAATGCTCATAGAAAACAATGGGTTATTTATTTAGCAGTTCTGAATTATAAATGTTTCTAGCAGTTAAGTAAAGCAGGGAGATCTGTGCCAAGGGAATTGAATAGTTAATAAAGAGGTCTTAGTCTCCTCTTGAATTGATAATAGTCCTTAGAGTCTCTAAGAAAATTATTCAGTAGCAGTAGTTAAGTAGTCATGTTGGCAATTAACTACAGGGCTCTACAGGCGCACTGTCAAATGATAAGGATGTTCAGCTGGGTGAGATTAAGCAGTAATTATAGAAGCAAAAACACTCTAGTCCATTGGCAATCCCTTGAGACCCTTAATGCCAGTGTTTAGCTAATGATAATATTTCTGTAGAGCTCTGCTTTAAAAAGAAAAAAAAAACTGGCTACAAGATTTATTTTTAGATGAGAAATAGGAAACAGTAGGTAAATAAACATCAAGTCATCTCATAAATATAAAAATAAAACCTCAGTTATATTTGGAAAGCACTCATATTTGAAGTTTCCCAGGGGGAGTAGTGGTAAAGAATCTGCCTGCCAATGCAAGAGATGCAAGAGACAAAGGTTTCATTCCTGGGTGGGGAAGATCCCTGGAGGAGGAAATGGCAACCCGCTCCAGTATTCTTGCTTCGAAAATCCCACTGACAGAAGGAGCCTGGCTGCCTACAGTCAAATGGGTTGCAAAGAGTCAAACTGAGCATACATGCACTTTCAGGGCATGAACACACATACTTGAAGCAAAGAAAAAAGGATTTTTAAATCTGTGTAAATAGACATGTTTTATATTATTTATTTATACACACAATTAGAATCGTGGAAATTAATTTTTAAAATGTCAAAATATTAATGGTGGCCATTTCAGGTAATATCATTACAAAGAAAACTTTCATAGTAGCAAATGGTCAAGGAGCTAAACCCTTTGGAGAATACACAGATAGTCATAGGCTCATGTAGGGAAAAGTTTAAGTCTTTTAGTTTACTGGAACTCTAGCTTGTTTCTAAAATCTGAAAGACCTAAACTTTTCCCTACATAAGCCTATGAATATCTATCAAAACTCCCCTCAATTCTAAGCATTGAGTTAAGAATGTCTTCCTGTGACCAAGACACTAGAGGTAGAACTGTGGGTGTGGGGGGGGAAGAGGGTTAAACAACAAGAAATAAAAAGGAAAGGGAATTTCCAGATACCCATATGCAGTAATTTTGACTGAACTTAAAGACAATGCCACAAATTAATATTTTTTACCCTTCTCTGAACTGCAAATTTATTTCATCTACCAATGAGTAGGGCAGATGAGACATCTTCTAGATGTCCCAAAACACAAGGAAAGGTTTATACTTATTTCAATTATGGATATAACCCGCATATTCTCTCATCATTGTAAGACTATAACCTGAAACCTGATAAATGAGTATCACTAGTAGATTTTAGGACCAACAAGACCAGAAAAATTCACCTAATTAAATACAAACAATCTCTATTTCTTGCATTGATCATATGCTCAGAGAATTTTTTGGTTTGGTTTGTGCTATCAGAATTAGGTAACTAAACTGTTTCAGCAATAATAGTAGTATTTATTTCTGTCACTCAAATCAGCAACACAGATCAATATTTTAAAATTAAATACTCTTGACTCTGTTGTTAGGGGGCCTGGCTGAGCCTAAATGATAGTGTCTGGGCTCACTGATGCACTGATCATATTTTTGCATGTGGAAGAAGCCTAGGAAAAGGAGGTATGCTCTAAGGACTTGCTGAGTGGATGGAAGAGAACAGGGAAGGGAATGCCTGACATTTGTTCTCCTGCCTGGATTCATGTACTATGTTTAAGCCCAAGAGAGAATGGAGCTCTAGTATCAAGGTGAAAGAAGCTTTGCTTGTTTGTTTTTGAGATTTAGGGTTTAAACAGAGCTACCTTGGTGCTTGGGGCTTCCCTGGTGGCTAAGACATTAAAGAATCTGCCTGCAATGTGGGAGACCCAGGTTCAATTACTGGATGAGGAAGATCCCCTGGAGAAGGGAATGACTACCCTCGCCAGTATTCTTGCCTGGAAAATTCCGAGGACAGAGGAGCCTGGCTCATGGGATCGCAAAGAGTCAGACACAACTGAGAGACTAACACTTTCATCTTGGTGCTTAGGTATTAATAAACAACTCAAACTATGGAGAGAGGAATATTCCTATTCTGAGCAAAATGTAAGCATGACTCTGATTCATTTAGGACTGAAAGAAGGGTAATGCTGTTTTAGTACCTTACAGACTTCATCTTTGGTCTGCTGGGTTCTACCAAATATTTGCCTCAAATTTAGTAGGCCTTTGAGAAAACAGGGCTGAGGAGCCTGACGCTAGATAGTGTTGGAGGAGCATAAAATGGAATAGAGGCTGAGGACACTGACCCATGATCACGCCCTAGGTGTCAGGCCCATTCATTGAAGAGAACAGAGAATAGACTCTATCTTGGCCAGGCACTGACCTCTATATTTCCAGAACACTGCCTATAAAGGGGCTAGGGATTCCTCTAGTGGTTATGAGGAAGAGTTACTATGTGTCATTCAGGACTCCATGCCTCTAATGGCAGATGATTCATTAGAGCCCTAAAAGGTCAAATGTATTTACTTTTAGTAGCCATCCTCAATTCTGTTGCAATATACATTAGGATTCCTCAAAGAAGAAAATATTTAAATTACATTAAATACCTCCCCAATATCCTGAATAACAAAAGGAAAAGAAGAAATTGCTAAGACTAAAGAAAGAAATCATAGTCATAATGACACAAAATTTGTCCTACCACATCAAAGACCTTAGACTAAAATTCAGTTTATTATAAGATTCCATAATAAATGAAAGGTAGGGCAATTGATTTTATGTGTATAGTCCAGACCATATATAATAAAATATCTACAATGTAACCTTCAGTCCTCCTTGTCAATGTCAATAAATGACACACTAGTTGCCACTGGACTCAACAGTTTTGACTAATAAGAGTTACCGAATTAGAGACCAGATTTATTTAAGGAGGGTTCCCCCCTGCCTTGGGCAAGTCCCATTGAACCTATATTAAGACAAAGTAAAGATGAATGAGGCCTGTGATAATACCTCCTATCACAATGTCACCTATAAAATTCAAATTTCAAACATTATCAAAAATACAAATTCTATTTGGTAGACTAAGGCAACTTAGCATGTGCAACCAAGCTGTTGAGAGCTTCCCATGTGGTGCTAGTGGTAAAGAATCTGCCTGCCAATGCAGGAGACTCAGAAGATGTGGGTTTGATCTCTAGGTCTGGAAGATCTCCTCCAGAAGGAAATGGCAATCCACTCCAGTATGCTTGCCTGAAAAACTCAATGGACAGAGGAGCCTGGCATGACTGAGCAACTGAACAACAAAAATAGGTTTGGCTAACATGTTATATTCAGTGCCTCTTTCAATAGCCTTCCAGCTTCAATTTCCAATCCTCTTCAAAGGAACACTGTACACCCTTACTTGTCTCTCCATGACACCTGAAAAATCTAGCCATCACACATAGGAGAGAGTTAAAGCTTAGGCAGGCAGTCCAAGGCCCTCAAGGACTCCTTGCTCATGCTTTCCTTAAGCCTTCTACAACAATGTATCTTGCCCAAGAATGTCATTTCTTTTTTAAAATTTATTTTAATTGGAGGCTAATTACTTTACAGTATTGTGGTGGTTTTTGCCATACATTCACATGATTCAGCCATGGGTGTAGATGTGTTTCCCATCCTGATCCTCCCTCCCACCTCCCCATCCCTCAGGGTCATCCCAGTGCACCATCCCTGAGCACCCTGTCTCATGCATCGAGCCTGGACTGGCAATCTATTTCACATATGATAATACACATGTTTCAATGCTATTATCTCAAATCATCCCACCCTCATCTCCCACAGAGTCCAAAAGTCTGTTCTTTACATCTGTGTCTCTGTTGCTGTCTCACATATAGGGTCATTGTTACCATTTTTCTAAATTCCATATATTTGTGTTAATATACTGCATTGGTGTTTTTCTTTTTAACTTACTTCACTCTGTATAATAAGCTCCAGTTTCACCCACCTCATTAGAACTGATTCAAATGCATTCTTTTTAATAGCTGAGTAATATTCCATTGTGTATATATACCACAGCTTTCTTATCCATTCATCTGCTGATGGACATCTAGGATGCTTCCATGTCCTGGCTATTGTAAACAGTGCTGCAATGAACATTGAGGTACACGTGTCTTTCAATTCTGGTTTCCTCAGTGTGTATGCCCAGTGGTGGGATTGCTGGATCATATGGCAGTTCTATTTCCAGTTTTTTAAGGAATCTCCACACTAGAACTGGCCTTTCTTTAGGAGCTAATAATCACACAGTCAGTGTCTTACTCATAGAAATGCTTTTCTTAAAATCTATGTTAATAATTATAATTGTAATAAATCTTGCCTGGGAAACTGTTTGTCAAGATTTGTACCCCTGATTACACAGCAACAGTATATCTACCCCCAGAGACATTGCCTGGAACTCATTCTCCCTGGCTAATCTTGTACTGAAGTTATCTCAGGATACATTACTAGGAAAAGGATCTGGTGGAACTCTCAAGGCTTTGAGGTATTCTTTTTATCTATTCTCAGCAGCCAGTTTAAAAGTATATAATGCCCTACTTAAACTAGTGAAGCAGGTACTCTTTTATCTCCTTCTGATGTCTATGTCAGAAGCTTTTTCTGTCACTTTAACTTTAAATAAAAATCTACACAAAGCTCTGAGTGGCTGAGACTACCCTTGGTCCCAGAGTTAAAACTTCTCCATTGGAGATGGAGAAGTCCTTCTAATTGGCGACACCGTTCACTGTAAGCTATCACATAGATGATACATACAAGCCCTCAATCATATCCAGTTGCTTCCCAGAACCCAGGTATGATATTTTATTAATAATATTCTATGTAGACATATAAATGCTGATTAAAAAGCTTTCTAATAACACTTACTGGGTTTAAAGAGATTTTTGAGATGACATATTCCCATTTACATATTTCATTAGTTGTATGTCTGCTCATGATAAATGGGGCATGCCTCACCAACAAGCCCTAGAGGCTGTGCTATATGACAAAAGCATTTTCTTTAGTGTTACCAGGCTCCTCCTTTCTAGATAAAGCTTAGCCCCACTTACTCATGCTTTCTGAAACCTCTGGATTACTTTGGATGACCAAATACATGAGCTCCTGGATATACTCTAATAAAACAACACTTGCTAGCTGCATATTAGGTCTTTTTGGACATTGAAGCTCATTGGTCCCAAACCAGTAACCCTTTGGATAGAGTAGTCCATCATGCCTTGAGTCATGGAGGCAATGCCCCACCAGTTGGGCACAGCCACAGAAGCCTCCTGGCAAAAATAAAAATTACATCTTTAGAATAAATCCAGATCTGGGCCATCTGGCATCTTTTTTTTTAGGGAATCAAATCAAAATGTATTACAGAGGAATTAATTAATATAAACAGAGGTCAACAAAGGTGGTAATTAGATCATGTATGATATATGGTGTCAGCAGAATGCTAATATTTCAAGAAAAGACACACACACATGTTGAGAGTGCTATTTATAGGTTTTTCTTGTCATGAATATATATGTATGTGTGTATATATGTGTGTGTGTATGTGTATGCTTACTCAAGATCCTATCAGTCCTGTTTTTTAAGTTCTTAGCCTTTTAAAAATATTTATTTAATATTAAACATTACATTTAATTAATATTTTAATATTTATTTCTTTTAAATTGATGATTGCTGTACAATATTGATTTAATTTCTATCATACATAAATATGAATTAACCATAGGTGTACATATGTCCCCTCCCTCTTGAATCTCCCTCCCACCTCCCACCCTTTCCCACCCCTCTTTACAGAGCACAGCTGGAGTACCCTGAGTCATACAGCTTATTTTCATTGGCTATCTATTTACATATGTTAGTGTATATGCTTCCGTGCTACTCACTCCATTCATCTCACCTTCTCCCTCCTCTCCCTTACCCTTGTGCATAAGTCTGTTCTCTATGTCTGCATCTCCACGGTGCTCTGCAAACAGGTTCATCAGTACCATCCCTCTAGATTCCATATGTATGTTTAATATATGATATTTGTTTTTCTTTTCCTGACTTACTTTACTCTGTAAAGTAGAGTCATCTACCTCATTAGAACTGACCCAAATGAGTTCCTTTTTATGGCTGAGTAGTATACTATTGTATATATGTACTGCAGCTTGTTTACCCATTTATCTGTCAATGGGCGTCTAGGTCTCTTCCAAGTCCTAGCTATTGTAAATAGTGCTGCAATTAACATGTGTCTTTTTCAGTTTTGGTTTCTTCAGTGTATATGCCTAGAAGTGGTATTGCTGAGTCATATTGTGGTTTTATTCCTAGTTCTTTAAGGACTCTCCATACTGTTCTCCATGGAGGTTGTATCCGTTTGCATTCCCACCAACAATGTAAGACAGTTCCACTTTCTTCACACCCTCTACAACATTGTAGACTTTTTGATGATAGCCATTCTGACTGGTGTGAGGTGATACTTCATTGTGGTTTTGATTTGCATTTCTTTAATAATGAGTAATGTTGAGCATCTCTTCATGTGTTTATTAGCCATCTGTATGTCTTTGGAGAAATGTCTGTTTAAGCCTTTTCCCCACTTTTCAATTGGGTTCTTTGTTTTTCTGGTATTGAGTGGTATGAGCTGCTTATATATTTTGGAAATTAATCCTCTGTCAGTTGTTTCATTTGCTATTATTTTCTCCCATTCTGAAGACTGCCTTTTTACCTTAGTTATAGTTTCCTTTGCTGTGCAAAAGCTTTTAAGTTTAATTAGGTGCCACTTATTTAACCATCTGGCATTTTTATCTGTAAGAGAAAATTATTTCCTCTTGTCCTCAGTACCTTGACCAAGACTATGATACTAGAAGAGGTCACCCTTCTCTCAAAGACACTAGCCACTTTCAGGAGTGGGACATGTTAGAGAACCAGAAAAGAAGTTTGTAAATTTGAATATGCTACAGTCACTATGACAAGTGATAGAGCTCACTGGACTCAGTTGTTTTCTGTTACTTCATGGGGACATCCCTGACCAAGTATGGACCCAAGGGTCAGTTCAGTTAGCCGAACTACAAGCTATTATTTTAGTAACAGAAGATGCTTTGGGTAACCATAGGCCTTGTCCATCCTTTTTTTTTGACTCCTGAGCTGTGCAAATGGGTTAATCACCTATAAAAACAGCATTACAAAAATATATTGTCTCTTCATAATACAGAGTTTAAAATGATTCATATTTCAACCTACTTCTGACCAGATACCAATGCTGACTCTTGAATAAAGGACTCAATAAAATTTAAAATTTCCTTAGTTTCAATCTTGCCCCAATCCATTCGAAAATAAGACTAGATTGGAAGCAAAGGTGAATACCATTAAAAATGATCCTCTAATAATAAATTCCAAAGGAGCTTGAGCTTTATTTTTGATAACCCATTAATTCTATGCTACCCATGAATAATAAAACTTCACCAAGATTGAAGTTTTACCATCCTACTCTACCCCCAAAGACCAACCCACCCTAATATAACTTATGCAATCTGTCAATAAAGTCTGGGCTCCTGGGAGGTGTCAATATCCCCTATACTTCTATAGTGACTCTTTGTAGATCGATACAAGCTATTTTAATCTTTTTTTTAGTTGTGGTAAAGTGGAACATGAAATTTACCATCTTAACCATTTTTAAGTGTACAGTTCAGTAGCATTAAGTATGCTGTTATGAAATAAAGTATTCATATCTTTTTCATCTTGCAAAACTGAAATTCAATACACATTAAAAAAAAAACCAACTCCCTCTTTCCTCCTCTCCCAGACCCTAGAAATCACCAAGGGCTTTCTGTTTACTTTCAATCTCTATGAATTTGACTACCTTAATTATCCCATATAAGTGCAACCATACAGTATTTGTCTTTTTTGTGACTAGATTACTTCATATAGCATAAAATTCTCAAGATTCATCCATATTATATATGTGACAAGAATTCCTCCTTTTGTAAGGCTGAATAATAATCCATTGCATATATAAATACATTTTATGTATATATTCATCTGTCAATAGACATTTGGCTTGCTTCTGACTCCTGTCTATTGTGAACAATGCTGCAATGAAAATGGATGTGCAACTGTCTTTTTTAAATCATGCTATCAATACTTTTGATTAAATATCTATACATGGGATTGCTGGATCATATGGTAGGTCTAGTTTTAATTTTTTGATGAATATTTACACTATTTTCATAGCAGATGCACCATTTCATATTCCCATTAACAGTGCACAACAGTCCACATTCTTGCCAACACTTGTTATTTCCTGTTTGCTTGTCTTTGATAATGACTATCCTAACAAGATAATGTCTCATTGTGGTTTTTATTTGCGTATCTCTAATGGTTAGTAATGTATATCTTTCATATGCTTGTTATTGGCCATTTCTATATCTTCTTTGTAGTTCATATATTAATGATGTTATTTGTTGTCAAGTCACATGAGTTCTTTATATATTATAGATATTAACCCTTTATCAGATATATGACTTGCAAATATTTTCTCCCATTTCATAATTTGTCTTTTCATTTTGTTGTTTGCTTTGTAAAGCAGTTTTTTTTTAAAGTTTGATGTAGTTCCATTTGTCTAATTTTTTGTTGCCACTGTTGCCTAGGCTTTGGTGTCATATCCAAAAAATAATTCCCAAATGCAATGTCTTAAAGTTTTCCTCTTATGTTTTCTTTTAGGAGTTTTATACTTTTGGGTCTTATGTTTAGGTCTTTAAGACATTTTGAGTTAATTTTTGCATACGGTGTAAAGTAAATGTTTAATCTATTTTTTTTAGATGTAGATATCCATTTTTTAACACCATTTGTGGGGATCCTGTTGTATATTGGCATCCTTGTGAAAGACCATTTGACCACATACATGAATGTTAATTTCTGGACCTACAATTACAATTGCTGAAATTTTCCCAAAGAATGAAGGCTACATCAAGCTCCCCAGCCTGGGAGTCCTGCACTGGAAAAACAAACCCCCAAAGAATTTGGTTTAAAGGCCAATGGAGCTTACTTTTGGAACAGCCAGAGAGCTGTGAGAAATGGACTCCACTCTTAAAGGGTGCACACAAAATCTCACACACTCTGAGATCCAGGATAGAAACAATAATTTACCTGAATCAGACTCACTTGCTGATCTTTGAGAGCCTCCTGGAGAAGTAGGAAACAACCGAAACTCACCCTGGTGGCATAGACACTGGCAGCAGTCATTTGGGAGCTCATCTCACCACAAGGACACTGGTGCTGGTAAGAACAATTTTGGAATTCTCTCTCTAGTTTATTAGTGCTAGGACTCTGTCCCACTCACCAACCAATCAGCACCAGTCCTGGGATGCCCCAAGCCAAGCAGCTAACTGGGTGGGACTTGGCCTGCCCCCATGAGCAGGTCATCTGTTTTTTAGCCCATAGTCACCCCCGATAGTAGGCCTTCCCTGATAGCTCAGGTGGTAAAGAATCCTCCTGCAATGCAGGAGACCTTGGTTTGATTCCTGGGTTGGGAAGATCCCCTGGAGAAGAGATAGGCTACCCACACAAGTGTTCTTGGGCTTCCCTTGCAGCACAGCTGGTAAAGAATCCACCTGCAATTCGAGAGACCTAGGTTCAGTCTCTGGGTTGGGAAGATCCCCTGGAGAAGGGAAAGGTTGCCCACTCCAGTATTCTGGCCTGGAGAATTCCATGGACAGTCCATGGGGTCACAAATAGTCGGACACGACTGAGTGACTTTTACTTTCACTTTCTTTCACCCCAGAACCCAGCCCCAAATACCAGAGGGCCAAGGACTTTGACCCACTCACCAATGGGCAGGCAATAACCCCAGTACTTGACTTCACTCACCAGCTGGTGGGTATCAGCTCCAGGATCACCTGTGCTCCAACCCTGCCAACTTTCACTTGTAAACTGACACCAACACAAGAACTCCCAAGGCTAGGCATCCAGAGACCCAGTGACACAGCTCTACACACCAGTGGGCTGACAGTAGCCCTTGGAGCCCCTGGCACTGCTTACCAGCAGGCCTACACCAACTCTGAGAACTCCAGCCCCCAAAGACAGAGACCCTAGGACCTAGCTCCACCCACCATTGGGCTGGCACTGGTCCTGGGACCCAGCTCAGCCTTGAGTGAACCCAATCATAACCAGCCTGACCCTAGCTCCAGACCTCCCAGCCCTACATCCAGCCATCCCTGGACCCAGCTCCACCCACAAATGGGCCAGCATTAGCCCTGGAGCCCCCAAGGGTCTAATTGACCAATGACATCATTCAAGTTACTATCCCTGTCTTTCCCTTTTGTCCTACAACCAGACAATCTGGTAAGAATGCCTACAGTCCCTCTGACTCTTGGCACTGGCAGAAACCTGATTCCTCCACCCCAGTCTCACCTCTAATGACAATAAAAACTCAAAAGCTTCAACTCCTCCCTTACTCTTGTTTCACTCCACGTTGAACCTGAGCCGTTCTCTTTAGGGGTTCTTTTTGCTATTTAATATGTGAAAAATGTTGAATTGTAAGCCAACTTTTTCACTGTCCTCTTTCACTTTCATCAAGAGGCTCTTTAGTTCTTCTTCACTTTCCCCCATAAGTGTGGTGTCATCTGCGTATCTGAGGTTGTTGATATTTCTCTTGGCAATCTTAATTTCAGCTTGGGCTTCCTCCAGCCCAGCATTTCTCATGATGTCCTCTGCATATAAGTTAAATAAGCAGGGTGACAATATATACAGCCTTGAAATACTCCTTTTCCTATTTGGAACCAATCTGTTGTTCCATGTCCAGTTGCTTCCTGACTTGCATACATATTTCTCAAGAGGCAAGTCTGGTATTCCCATCTCTTTCAGAATTTTCCAGTTTATTGTGATCCATACAGTCAAAGGCTTCGGCATAGTCAATAAAGCAGAAATAGATGTTTTTCTGGAACTCTCTTGCTTTTTTGATGATCCAGCAGAAATTGGCAATTTGATCTCTGGTTCCTCTGCCTTTTCTAAAACCAACTTGAACATCTGGACGTTCATGGTTCATGTATTCTTGAAGCCTGGCTTGGAGAATTTTGAGCATAACTTTGCTAGTGTGTGAGATGAGTGCAATTGTGTGATAGTTTGAACATTCTTTAGCATTGCCTTCCTTTGGTATTGGAATGAAAACTGACCTTTTCCAGTCCCCTGGCCACTACTGAGTTTTCCAAATTTTTCTGGCATATTGAGTGCAGCACTTTCACAGCATCATCTTTTAGGATTTGAAATAGTTCAACTGGAATTCCATCACCTCCACAAGCTTTGTTCGTAGTGACGCTTCCTAAGGCCTACTTGACTTTACATTCCAGGATGTCTGGCTCTCAGTGAGTGATCACACCATCATGATTATCTGGGTCGTGAAGATCTTTTTTTTGTACAGTTCTTCTGTGTATTCTTACCACCTCTTCTTAATATCTTCTGCTTCTGTTAGGCCCATACCATTTCTGTCCTTTATTGAGCCCATCTTTGCATGAAATGGTTCCCTTGATATCTCTAATTCTCTTGAAGAGCTCTCTAGTATTTCCCATTCTATCATTTTCCTCTATTTCTTTGCACTGATCACTAAGGAAGGCTTTCTTATCTCTCCTTGCTATTCTTTGGAAATCTGCATTCAAATGGGTATATCTTCCCTTTTCACCTTTGCTTTTTGCTTCTCTTCTTTTCACAGCTATTTGTAAGGCCTCCTCAGACAGCCATTTTACTTTGTTTCATTTCTTTTTCTTGGGGATGGCCTTGCTCCCAGTCTCCTGTAGAAGATTATGAACCTCCGTCCATAGTTCATCCATTCCTAGTGAAAAATAACTTTATTTTCTATCTATAGGTGCCTATGTCATTAATCCTGAAATACATAGTTCATTCATGAGGGCTTTCAAGAATCCAGCAGTGGATGCCAGGCACCCAAATATAAGTGACAAAATCAGATTCTCTGTGTGGTAATAAGCATTCCTTATACTCCTCTAATGGAGTGGACTCACATCTCTGCTTCTTCAGAGCTGACCATCCATAATACAAGAAAAAAATATCTTCTCTAATATTGATCATGTCTCAGACTTAACTTTTTGGTATAATTTTTGTAGACTAATTCCTTACTTAATGATGAGGATGGGAAACAGTTAAATGAATGGAGGAAAAAGAAATCTGTTCTGATACAACAAGAATACCATCTGCTAGACTTTCTTCTCAGAGGTGGTAGCCTCACCATGTAGTATAGGAAGTATGATCTATATTTATATGGGGAATTTCATAATATTTGTGAATTTGGTGGGAGATTAAGAGAGGGAGTATCAGCTCAAGAACCCTCCTCCTAGGACACAAGAGTAGATGGTCATGAAATGTACATTTGTAAACAGTGTTTATTCATAGGGTCTTCCCTGGTGGCTCAGATGGTAAAGAATCCACCTGCAATACAGGAGACCCAGGTTCGACCCATGGGTTGGAAAAATCCCCTGGAGAAATGGAGTGTTAATTTACAGAGGAATGGCAATGCCTGAGCCAAGTTGATAGCAATGAAGACTGAACACAAGAGTTGAGTGCTAGAGACACTGTAAAAGAATCCCCATAAAGTGTGCACTCAGTTTGAGGTTTAAAGAAGAATCAACAATGACAAAGATATTGAAGCTTACAAGCCCAGGAGGAAGGCAGAAGGATAATTAGGCTTTGTCTACAAGGAAAACTAGCTTATTTTTTAACTTACTGAATGTGAAATATATGTTGTTGCTGTTGTTCAGTCACTCAGTCGTGTCCGAATCTTTGTGACCCCATGGACTGCAGCATGCCAGACTTCCCTGTACTTCACCATCTCCTGGAGTTTGTTCAAACTCATGTCCATTGAGTCAGTAATGCTATCTAACCATCTCATCCTCTGCCGCCCCCTTCTCCTTTTGCCTTCAATATTTCAGAGCAGCAGGGTCTTTTTCAATGATTTGACTCCTTACATAAGGTTGCAAAAGCATTGGAGCTTCAGCTTTAGCATCAGCCCTTCCAATTCCATTTTTTGAATGTTGAGTTTTAAGCTAGATTTTTCACATTCTTCTTTCACCCTTGTCAAGAGACTCTTTAGTTCCTTTTCTCTTTATGCCATTAGAGTGGTAGCATCTGCATATCTGAGGTTGTTGATATTTCTCCCAGTAATCTTGATTCCAGTTTGTGATTCATCCAGCCCCACACTTTGCATGATGTACTCTGCATATAAGTTAAATAAGCAGAGTGACAATATACAGCCTTCCCAATTTTGAACCAGACTTTATGTTAAAACTTATTTTTAGTGATGAAAAACTAAAATCATCTTTCTCTAAGATCAGGAACAAGACAAAGGTGCCCACTGTCACCACTGTTACTCAACATAATTTTGTAAGTCTTAGCCACAGCAATCAGAGAAGAAAAAGAAATAAAAGGAATCTAGATTTAAAAAGAAGTAAAACTCTGTTTGCAGATGACATGTTTGTTATTGTTCTTGTACAGTAGCTAAGTCATGTCTGACTCTTTGTGGCCCCATGGACTGTAGCACACCAGGCTTCCCTGTCCTTCACTATCTCCTGGAGTTTGCTCAAACTTATGTCCACTGAATAGATGATGCCATCCAACCAACTTATCCTCTGTTAGCCCCTTCTCCTCCTGCCTTCAATCTTTCCCAGCATCAGGGTCTTTTCCGATGAGTTGGCTCTTTGCATCAGGTGGCTATAATATTGAGATTTATTCTGGAAGTTAATAGAGAACATGCTTCTCATGTAGAACTGTAAGAGAACCAGCTACTACATTTCCATAATTGCAAAGCCACAATGTGATCTAGCTAATGCTGAAGTTATTTCTTAGATTTGGTTTGCACAAGGTAAAACTTCTTGGGCTTGAAATTGTTTTGAGTGATATTACTGTCACTCATAGGTCAAAGGCATTTGCTGGGACCAGAAGAAATAACACTGTCAAATGTTGCATATTTTTTTCCTGTGAATTTTATCTTGCATTGTTTTACATAAAAAGTCCTTTTCCAAAAAGCAAAAGGAGGGGGCGAGGAGAATTAATAATGAAGATATTCTTAGCCAGATGGCAATTTTCTTTTGATTGAAGCACATTCTCTACTACATAGCTAAATTCATTCTTTGATATTTTAATTTCCTGTGAATGACACTGCACTCCTCCCCTAGATTAGAGAGGGCTGGTTGCAGCTAGAGCACACGTCAGTGTGCACACAACTTTCAAACCTACTGTTTTTCATTGCTTTCTGAATAGCCTGGCTATTCTCTTCCAAGACAGAGAAAAATGATTCCCTGGAAATGGAACTTCCTCATCTCTATGCCGCAAAGAGCTCATATTCATTTTCTCAGCCTCTCTCAGCTTCAGAAAAGATAGCAATTGTTAGCATGGACTATTCTTGGAGCCAGAAATGCTATGGTCAGGGCACTTCATCAACCAAATCACAGTTGTTCTGCCTTTCCATAAGTGATATGCTGCTGTCCTCACCTTCTATTAGATTGCTTCAGGAAAAAGAGTTTGCTATAACTAAATCGCTTCATATAGAATTTTTAAATGTCTAGACCTTTGGCTTGTAGCTAGTCTTTCTCTTCCAGTATGGTGATTCAAAACACATCTGGAGCCACAGCCAACACCACAAAACATCTACGTTTTCCTTCATCTCTTTATGTAAGATTGCACCAAAAAAGATTTTTGAACATTGAAAATTACACTCTTTCACTTGCCTTTGTCTTGTATTTTCTCCTAAGGATTTAAATAACACTCATCCCTCACAATTTGGAGAAAACAGGAAATAGCCTAATTTAGCTTCTGTATTCATGCATTACATGTTGGTGAATATATATGTGCTTAAATATACTCAGTAGGCATGCATGCTCAAAAGTTTACAGGTACTCAAATTTTAAAATGAAATAGATACTTTGTCTCTTTCGACACATACAACCTTCTCCCCACAAATTAGAGGTGGTGTTAATTCAGGTTTATGTAAGGTAGCAAGAAGTAAATTCTTAGTGGGGAAATTCCAACTTAGAGCAACTCATTCTTCTTGAAATTTCATTAAAATGTTAAAAGATGGGAAAAAACAAATTGACGATATAATTACTAAATCCTGAGACCTTAACTTTCTCAAAACATGTAACACAGTAACTACAGCAACAACAACAAAAACTTTCTCAGAGATATTTGGAGAAATGTCTAATCCCAGGGCTATGATAAGGTAGACACAAAACAAACCTGGAACATCACATTATACCAAAAATGTAATAATAATGTTTTGATTTTATTGGAGTATGTCACAAGGATGCTTAAAAAGGCTTCCCCTGGCCGAATCTGAGACAATATGAGCACCAAAATAATTAAGTAAACCATTGATAAAAATAAAAATTCATGAGTCCACATTGATAATAATAGATAAATATATAAATTAAAGTGGGATAAAGGCTCTTTCTTAATGTAGAATTCTGAGGGTTAGCTGGTAATTGTGAGAGGGAGTACTGGAGTTGAAAACTCATTTTACAACAATCATAGTAAAGTTTGGCTTATGCATGAATCATCAACGGAGGCTGGATCTTGAGAGAAGTTATAATAAGGGGCAGGATATTTGCATGGTATTAAAGTGACTCTTTGGGCTTCCCTGGTAACTCAGCTGGTAAACAATCTGCCTGCAATGTAGGAGACCCCAGTTTAATTCCTCGGTTTGGAAGATCCCCTAGAGAAGGGATAGGCTACCCGGTCCAGTATTCTTGGCCTTCCCTGGTGGCTCAGACCATAAAGAATCTGTCTGCAATGCAGAAGACCTGTGTTCGATCCCTGGGTAGGGAAGATCCCCTGGAGGAGGGCATAGCAACCCACTCCAGTGTTCTTGCCTGGAGAATCCCCATGGATAGAGGAGCCTGGCGGGCTACAGTCCATGGGGTCACAAAGAGCTGGGCGTGACTGAGCAACTAAGCACAGCACAAAGTGACTCTTCATAGACTGCTCAATAGTTGAAAAGGAGAAAAAAACCCCAGTAATTATACCAGGGAAAAACCAGACAACACCTTAATTGATTCAATGAATAAAGGGCAAAGAAAGGCTATGAAACTGTTCTAGATTACAGAAACCTAACAAGATATGACAACAGTAAGTGATACCACATACTAATCTAGATCTTCCTCAATTGGAGGAGAGCAATACTCTCTAAAGGATAATTTTGGGCCAACTGACAAAACTGGAATATGAAAGATACACTAGATAAAAGTATGTATCATATTTTAGGACCAAGATGAATATAACTTTCCCTTGCATAGTTTAAAAAATATTATGAAATTATCTGTGTGTATATCAATATCTATCAATTCTCTCTCTCTCTCTCTCTCTCTCCCTCTCTCTCTCTCTCTCTCTCTCGCTATTGGGAGAGTACACAAATACAGACCAAATGGGACAAAATATTACCAACACAATAATGTAAAGAAAAAAAGTAATTAATTAATTTTAAAAAAAGAAAAAAATATTAACAAACCAAAATATTAACAACAGATACATCTGATTAAAGTCTGTACAGGTTTCTTTGTTTTATTTTTTGCTTACCTTTAAGTATGAATTAATTTCCAAATAAAATTTTAAGAATTGTTTTTAATATGAAAATCTGGTATGCTAATTGAATTTTCCCTCCCAACTTGGTTATTGGTTTACCAATAAGGTATAAGTGGGTAGAGGCCAATCAAGTCTGTAGTGACTTGGAACTGTGGCCTAAAGTTAAGTTGAAGACAATGTCAAACCCAAAGTTGCAAAGGATTGGTAAGTTTCAGAAGACCTTAGAAGGAGATAGGTCAAGCCTAAAGAATGTGGATGGATTTTGTATTATCGAAAAACTCAAACCTATTGTTATTAGTGAAAAAGCATTGCTTAGAAATCATTGAATTATGTGACTTTCTTTGGTGATCTAGTGACTAGGATTCCGTGCTTTTACTGCCACGGCCTGGGTTCAATTCCCAGTCAGGGAGAACTTTTGGGGGATTTCCAGGTGGTTCATTGGTAAAGAATCTGCCTGCCAAGGCAGGAGACACAGGAGATGTGGGTTCAATCCCTGGATCAGGAAGATTCCCTGGAGGAGGAAATGGCAACTCATTCCAGTATTTTTGCCTGGAAAAGCCCATGTACAGAGGAGTCTGGCGGGCTATAGTCCATGGGGTTGCAAAGAGTCGGTCACAACTGAGCAACTGAACACTCACATGCACATAGATTATTTGTATGTGTATATATGTATACACATACAAATATGAACTGCAAGTCATAAATGTGTTTGTAATGTCAGGTATATGCATCTGGTAGTGCCTGACAGCCTTAAAAACTGAAGTATAACACTGAAATTGCTAATATAACATCCTAGATGGAAGCAAAACTGAAAGAAAACATTTTAATAGCATGTTCAAATTGTGTTATCCTCTTGACAAAAATGATCAATGATTGCCACTGTAAATTCATGTGGCATGTATTTCAGTTGCTTGTGGAGCCCAGTACTTTTCATCTTAATGTTGAGAGGACTATTCTTGCTGCTGCTATTACTATTACTAGTAACAAAACTAACCTACTAGTTGATGATTTTCAACCATATATTCAGCCGTGTGTATTCTTGCCACCTCTTCTTAATATCTTCTGCTTCTGTTAGGTCCATACAATTTCTGTCCTTTATCAAGCCCATCATTGCATGAAATGTTCCCTTGGTATCTCTAATTCTCTTGAAGAGATCTCTAGTCTTTCCCATTCTTTTGTTTTCCTCTATTTCTTTGCAATGATCATTGAGGAAGGCTTTCTTATCTCTCCTTGCTATTCTTTGGTACTCTGCATTCAAATGGGAATATGTTTCCTTTTCTCCTTTGCCTTTTGCTTCTCTTTTTTCCACAGCTATTTGCAAGGCTTCCCCAGACAACCATTTTGCTTTTTTTGCATTTCTTTTTCTTGGGGATGGTTTTGATCACTGCCTCCTTTACAATGTCACGAATCTCTGTCCATAGTTCTTCAGGCACTCTGTCTATCAGATCTAACCCCTTGAATCTGTCACTTCCACTGTATAATCATAAGGAATTTGATTTAGGTCACATCTGAATTGTCTAGAATACACAGACTTCGTTTTCTTTTTGTTGGCTCCAAAATCACTGCAGATGGTGACTGCAGCCATGAAATTAAAAAACTCTTGCTCCTTGGAAGAAAAGCTATGACCAACCTAGACAGCATATTAAAAAGCAGTGACAGTACTTTGCAGACAAAGGTCTGTCTAGTCAAAGCTCTGGTTTTTCCAGTAGTCATGTATGCATGTGAGAGTTGGACTTATAGTCCGACTATAGAAAACTGAGCACCGAAGAATTGATGCTTTTGAACTGTGATGCTGGAGAAGATGCCTGAGAGTCCCTTGGACTGCAAGGAGATCGAACTTGTCAGTCCTAAAGAAAATCAATTCTGAATATTCATTGGAAGGACTGATGCTGAAGCTGAAACTCCAATACTTTGGCCACTTGATGCAAAGAACTGACTCACTGGAAAAGACCCTGCTGCTAGGAAAGATTGAAGGCAGGAGGAGAAGGGGACGACAGAGGATGAGGTGGTTGAATGGCATCACTGACTCAATGGATATGAATCTGAGCAAGCTTCGAAAGTTGATGATGGACAGGGAATCCTGGTGTGCTATGGTCCATTGGGTCACAAAGAGTTGGACACGACTGAGCGACTGAACTGAAATGTTATGTACTAATATTTGTGTCCCCATTCCCAGTTCATATGTTGAAGCTCCAACTCTTGATGTGATTTTATTTGAAGATGGAGTTTTTATGGAGATAATTAAGGTTAAATAAAGGCATGATCCTGAGACCCTGATCCAATAGAATTAGTGTCACCATAAGAAGAGATACCAGAGACTTGATATTTTCCCCTCTCTTGCAATCAGAAGGAAGACCATGTAAGAACAGCACAGCTGTTTACAAATCTGGCAGATTGTCCCCATCAGAAAATGAACCTTGCTAGAATCTTGATTTTAGACTTTCCAGCTTCTAGAATTATGAAAAAATGAATGTCTCTTGTTTAAGCCACACAGTCTGTGACATTTTATTACAGGATCCCAATTCTCTCTCTGCACCTTGCAGTTGGCTTTGGTTATTTTTAAGTGAGAAAGCTAGTTAAAACTTCATCATGGATGCCTTCCCAACCTGTGTTATCACTATATGCCAGTGTGTCTCAAATTTGAGCATGCATAGGAATCACTTGGAGAGCTTCTTAAAACACAGTGCTGGAAAAAAAACAGTGCTGGACCTCATTACAGAGTTTCTGATTCAGTCGGTGTGAGTTGAGGCCCAAGGTTTTGTACTTCTAACAAGCCCTCAAGTGATGTTGATACTACTTGTCCAGGGACCATACTGTGAGAACCATAGCCATACACTTCAGTATATTATTGTATAAACACATACTTTAGAATAAACTTTTACAATAGTCCTTTAGGCTGCAAAATCCCTTAGATTCTCAATTCAAAATTAAGCTTTTGAGACTAAAACAAACAAAATAAATAACTTCTTCCTTCTCAGAAAGCTTAACTTTTGTGATTCAAATGTGCCTTGACTTTCAAAGCTATTATCTCTTCCAAGAATTAAAAACAATGTCTATTTAGAAACTGAAATGACTTTTTCTCTTGGAGTTCTTTTGTGTTCTCATTCTTTTAGGTGCAAAATGTCTCCAGATGCTTTGAAAACCAACAATTCAGTAGGCAAAGGGTCTCATGAAAGCAGAAAAATGCAGTAAAAATAAACCTTAGTTATTTCAGAATTTGATCCTATCACAAAAAAACTACCATTTATTTAGTCTTTATGCTAGACACTATACTGATAATGACTTATTTTTGTTTAATTCTCCTAATGAATATCTTCAAAATATGTAACATGTTAATCACTGTTGTAGTTGTTTCCACTTACAACTGAGCAAAATGAGCCTTAGAAAAATTAAAGTACTTGTCAAAGATTTCACAACTGGTAGGTGGCAGAGCTGAGATTCTAAACCAGGCCTTCTTGTTCACAGCTCTTATCTGCTGCTATCGGTTTTTCTAATATAACATTTTAAAAACGTTATTTGTTTTTAATTGGAGGATATTGATGAACCTTTTTGCAGGGCAGTAGTGGAGACACAGACATAGAGAAGAGACTTGTGGACACAGTGGGGGAAGGAGATAGTGGGATGAATTGAGAGAGTAGCGTTGAAACATATACATTATGATATGTAAAATTCGATAGCCAGTAAGAGTTTCCTATATGATGCAGGGAGTTCAAATCAGGTGCTCTGTGACAATCTAAAACAACATTTTTAAACAAATTCATTATGACTAAAAATGAAATAGCTAAACTTATTCAAAATTACCATGTCTTTTTCTCCTGTAAGACACATTTAGAATGAATATTAAACTCTTATTAGAAGTGGTAGCAACTTCATGACTTTGGTCATTTAAAGTGGACAATATAGAGCACTGGAATATGTGTCATTTGAAAAACCTTCACATCAGCAAAGAATCGAAAGTTTTTAAATTTTTAATGGAATGGCTTGAAATCTGGTCCGCAAGTTTTTGAATCAAGTTGCTCATTTGTTTAGTCATTGCCCAGTATTTCTTCCAAGGGAAACAAATGTTTTGCTTCAGACCTATTATTCATGGGAGATTCACACTAGAAAATGTGGTTATCTGAGCCCCACTCAAATGCCAATATTACATAGCTGTTTATGTATCTTTTTCATTCTCCTTGATGAACACTATGCAAACAACACAGCCATCTGGCAGTGGGGATAGAAATAGTGTAAAAATGAGATATGCATGTGTAAATAAAATATTGATGAATGAAGCTCTGAGAGCTGAGATGAAAGTGAAGCAGAACAGACAGGTAAATCATTCTGATACTTGTGTTAGTACTAAAATTATGTTCCTCACTTTCTGGTTTTTTTTTCTTCTGACAGCAGTGCAGGTCACAAAAAACACTTTCAATTTTGCTGCTGACATAGTATTAAAGTGTAAGAAGCAGTTTCCATTTTGCTGCTGAGAACACAATCTGCCTTCAAAGGAAAGGGACCAATACAAGGATATTGATCTATTTATGATATGTAGTACATACTATGGTACTTACTATGGTATGTAGTTAATGCACAAACTAGGGTAAGGTGGTCTGGCAAACAACTGAATTAAAATCCAATTAGTGAAATGTGGGTAATGTGAACTTTATTCCATTCCTTTGTTGAATTTTCTCTCCCTTTACATTGATTTTGATCTCTAAATTGAGTGTAAAGATGGGAGAAGAAAATGCTTGAAACTCTGGTTACTAACCTTTATTAATATATAGAATAGCTAATAAAGTGTATTAGGGTTTTTTTAACCACATAATGAAACACCATGCTATGTGTTTTCTCATTAACTTTCTTGTAACTACTTTGTGAAATAGATGCCATTATTGTCTCCATTTTTACCTATGAAGATATGGGCACAAAGAAATTGAGTGACTTGCCTAAGGTCACACAGCCAGAATGTGGTGAAACTAGAATTTAAGCAGACATACCATTTGATTTCAGAGTCTGTACTTTTCTTTTTTTTTTTTAATGGTGATTACACATTTATTTATTTATTTATTTATTTTTTAATTTTTTTTATTGTTTTTGCCATACAATGTCTTGATATCACCATGGGTTTACATATGCTTCCCCTCCAGAACCCCCCTCCCTCCTCCCTCCCTCCCGGAAATCTTGCTACACCAGCCCCGAGCATCAATCCTGGGCTGGTGATGGATTAGACATATGATAATTAACTTGTTTCAATGCCCTTCTCCCATATCATCCCACCCTTACCCTCATCCACAAAGTCCAGAGTCTGTACTTTTCATAGTATCAATCCCCCTCCCCAGGTTTACTGAGGTATAATTGAAAAGTTTTAATTGGATATATTTAATGTGTATAACTTGATGATTCGATATATGTATACATTGTGAAACAACCACCATAGTCAAGCAAATTAACATACACATCATTTTACATAATTACTTTGTGTGTGTGTGTGTGTGTGTGTGTGTGTGTGTGATGAAAACACTTGAGGTCTACCCTCCTGGAGAATTACAAATATACAAAACAGTATTGTTAATTATAGCTACAGTGCTGTATTCTAAATGTCTACAATTTATTTATCTTACATAACTGAAACTTTGTATCCCTTGACTAACATTTCCCCATTTTCTCTACCTCCTAGCCCCTGGCAACTACCATTCTATTCTCTACTCCTATGAGTTGGACTATTTTACATTCCACATATAAAATATATATAATATTTGTCTTTATATTCAAACTTGCACCTCCTATTACTTCTACATTGGCAGGCAGATTCTCTTCCACTGAGCCACTTGGGAAGTCTTTTGTGTGTGTTATATGGAAATGGAAACCCACTCCAGTATTCTTGCCTGGGACATACCATTGACAGAGAAGTCTGGTGGGCTACAGCCCATGAGGTTGCAAAGAGTCAGACATGACTGAGTGACTAAGCTCAGCATATGTGTGTGTGTGTGTGTGTGTGTGTGTTTGTGTGTGGATATATATATATATATATAT